>VZRX01005110.1:0-148695 GCA_013398075.1 Notiomystis cincta | reverse complement strand
GGAGGAGGAGGAGGAGGAGAAATCATTCAGGATCCTGACTCAGCAATAGGTCTGCTAAATATCTAGGCACTGACCACTGGACATGTTGGCTCTGTCCAGTCCCAGCCTGGTGATATTGGTGCTCCTGCCCTTGGGAGGAGTAGAGAACTGGTGGGGCAGCACCCATCCTGTGGACAGGAGCACTGGGACCTAGCCCTGGCAAAGGGATTTGAACCTGCACTGCATCCAGGGCAAAGCATCCCTCAGCATCACTGCTGGGACAAAGAGGCGTGTGAGCCTGACACCCAGGTTTGTGAAAAAGTAGGCCAGACACACGTACTGAACATGTGTGCAAGCACCAGGAGAGCAGCACAGGCTGTGGAGCCCAAGCTGGAGAAACAAACCCTGATTCTCTCCAGTCTAAAGCTTAATAGGTGGAAAACAGCAGAGAGCAGTCCTGTTGTGTTTGTGTCTGTGCTGGTCAGCAACCATGTCCATACTCAAGCTAAGTGCAGGGCATGGGTACCAGAGACCCTGTGGGGCTTGAGGGTGGCTTTATTCCCAGGCAGGAATCACAGTGAGATGCCAAAGAGACCACCCTGAGCACCAAGGCAGGTACGGATGCAAGTGCCTCATGCTCTCACCAGTCAGTCCCAACGCAGCTGGACGTGACAGTGGGCACCTTTTCCTGATTCCATGGAGGAAAGCCCCATCCCATGCTGCTGCCAGAGTATGTGAGCAGTGGGGCTGGGCCTGGGCTCACCTCACTGGGTCTACTGCAGCCACTGCTGCAGCAGCAAATCTTGGACTTCATCTGCAGTGAGAAAATAGGATACAGAATTTAAAATACTGGTTTAAAAAAAAAAAAAAAAAGCCAGCTGCCTGTTGGCTTGGGGGAGTGCAGAGGCTCATCAAGGCCTTCCTGACATCTGCCTTGCTGGGCGGAGGGTGTGCCCTGCACCCTGTGCAGGAGGGGATGGTGAAGGGGCTGCTGCCGCGGGTTTGCACCTTGGCACTGCTGCGAAGGGGACTCTGCTGGCAAGAATTGCCGTGGACACTGCCAAGCTGGAGCCTGGCAGAAGAGTGAGATTTTCCTAACTGTGACAAATGCCTGTCTGAAAAAAATGTGTTTATTTTCAGTGGTGCGTTCAATGAGCCTGAACTTTGGAAAAGCTGTCTCACTGCTCCAACAGTCTCCGTTTGAACCACCTCTGCTGAGGAAAAGACTAGATAATTTAGGAACTGCTTATTTCTGGAGCTCCCCTTTGCAGCCCAGCTTTGACTTATGATGGTAACTGGAATGGGAACGTGCCTTCTTGGTTGTGTTTGCTATGGAGAGCCAAGGTTTTTGGGCCTTTTGTATCTGATGGGTACATAAAGTATGAAATGCAAACTTAGCCCCCAGAGAACTTCTGTCACAGGGAGTTTAATTAAGAAGCCACTTCCATGATCTGCTGTGACTGACAAAAGTAACTTTGTGATTTTGAAGAGGTGGCTCCCACCTCAGTGTGGTTCCCCACCAGTGGGACAGACACAGTTTTGCCTTTTGACTTTGGCATTCAGCATTTGGCTTATGATGGAATCTGAACATGGCCTTTATTGTCATTATGGTTGAAGGAGTGTTGTTA
The DNA here is from genome assembly GCA_013398075.1 of Notiomystis cincta. NCBI lineage: Eukaryota > Metazoa > Chordata > Aves > Passeriformes > Notiomystidae > Notiomystis > Notiomystis cincta. The sequence continues at coordinate 147,088 of VZRX01005110.1, read as the reverse complement.
CAGGCATAACTGGAGTTTTGTAAGCATATGCTGGAACATACACTTAAGATATTAAAAAGAGGTTTTCAATAACAATCGTGTTTAGAAACAAATGACCTTGGTTTTCTATTTCTGGGGCTGTTCTGTGTGAAGCCAAATGATCACTGTTCCAGGGATGCAATCTGCTGCACTGACTTTGGGGTGTCAAGTACAAGAGAAGCAAGCTGCCTCTTTAAAATGGTGCTGAGCTAGCAACAATGCTTCTGCCTCCAGAACAGCTCCACAAAGTACCATCTCTGGTAATCAGCTGATTTTTTTAGGTCATATGTAAATTAAGAACACATCTGCTTTCCATATGTCTCCCATACATAGCTTACATATGATTTTAGATGTATTATCTTAATCATATTTATTGGCCAAAGCAAAAAAACCCTGAATTTTAAAATATTTTTGGATTCATAATATTATAAAATCAACAACTATAAAGCAAATGAGTCATGTACTGCACTGCAGTTACAGTCTACAATTGCAACAAGTATTTAAGGGCTGTATTTCTTTGCTGGATCAAAATCCATAGGCACCATTACAATCTCTCCTGTATTTTTGTCTAACAGAGATCTAAAGAAAAATTAATTACACTTCTCTGACTGATTGTTATTCTGCTGAAGTATGGTTCTAATCCTTATTAACATTCTCTAAAGTCATGCATGAAATATGACTTTTGCACCACACTCTGTGGCATATGTTTTCTCTTTCCCGTGTATTTTTCAAACTATCTTCAACCCTTACTGCTGTTCATTATTTTAAGATAGGTTTAAAGTTTGCCACAGTCTCAAAACTGATCCAGTACAGAGCATTGCAAGGAAAAAAATGACACATCACTCTGCTCATGAACACAAATTGCTTCTGATTATTTAGCTTTGAATGTTCCCCTCATACTGTTTTTATTAAAAGCCCCAGTATATTTATTCTTGATAGTGTCTTCAATTAAGTTAAAAAGAGTCCCTTTTCTATAGCAGTATGTAAAGAAAATAGTTGTTACAACCGCAAAATTACCGAAAAAACCTGGTTCTAGTAAAGTACTACTTCAGTTCAACAACCACAGCACGAAGTTTGCTGTTTTCTTGTAAACTTTCCAGCCATTAGATAAACAGTGTCTGTGTCTTCACACAGAGCTGCACTCTCACATTGTTTGAGGACAGTTGTTCTCCTGCAGGTCTCTGCAAAACGTATGGTCCATTAATCCATTTATAAGTATTGAAAAACGTGTCTGTTTGGATACAGAGTGACTCTTTGGCCAGTGGTGAGTAGGTCTCTGCTCTAGGAACAGTTTGTGTAAGAAATTGCTGGAGGAGCTGGGCAGAGCACTCCAGTTCTGCTCACTGCCTCCCAAGTGCTGTTAATTTGAGCTGTGACAAGGGGAAGGAAAGTTGTTACAAGTGGGATCCTGTGACTTCTGCACACATTGCACACAGCTAGGAATGTTTTCCTTTTCCTCTTATAAAATAGCAATTCAGGAAAATGGTCTAAGTTTAGCAGTTTCTGTAGCTTCTGCCCTGTTGGCTTGACAATAACTGACTTTTTGTTTGAAAACACTGTCTTTTGGTGCTGTGATGTCACAGCCTAATATTGTGCAAAGGTGTAACTGGACCAAACATGTCAGGAACATGTCAGTAACTTTCCATAAATTATTCAGTCTCTTTGGGAAAACCCCTAATTATGTGTTAACTCATTTTCTACTTCAGAGTAGTTTTGTCTTGAACTTCAGAGTCCAGTTGCTGAGAAGCTTTTATTTATGCATCTATTTATTCAATATTTTTAAAAATTTGGGGCGGATTTACTGTATTTCTGCTTAAAATTCTTTGTGTGTGAGCTCTGACAGAGAACTGCAAAGATCTGGCAGAAATAGGCTGTCAGAAATCAAAGAGTGGAGTTGCTTTAAACTCATTTACAAACAGCCCTGGGAGCACAGGATGCAAAGGTCCCTGCCGAGCTGCTCTCCGTCCTCACTCAGCGACTGCCACACATCCCCGAGCGGATCCTCCACGTGCTCCAGGCAATAAAGCTGTTTGTGCTTTGAAGGCCATGGGGTATGGAGGAGAGGGCTGTTTGAAACATGTCACTTTGAACTGTGCTGGAGGGTCCCAGGGAGCTGGCCACCTCCGTCCCTCAGCGGTCTGGTTCCAGTCTGCGAGCCCTGGAGCCAGCCCCACCGTCTGCTCAGGTGGCCCCACTGTGAGATGTCAGGCTGATAAGTGAAAGTAGAGACTTTCGAGAGAAGATCAAGAGTTTGCTGCTTGCACTGCATCCCTCTCTATGTGTAAGAGTTCAATATGGCAACAAAAGGGGTTTCCTGCCTGCAGACAGATGCTGCCTTTTCAAAATGTTGCTTTACATTTGAAGCCTCAGCATATGCTGTAATAAAGGCCATCCTAAAACTTCAATGGATTGCATCATGAGGAAATTCAGAGAGGAAGGAGCTTTAGGTGGAGCTGTGGAATCTTTTATGAATTAATCCTCCATGAGGAAAATGGGACTATCAAGTTGGGGTCAGTCACAGCTCAGGATCAGTGCTGTCTTGTGGTTTAGCTCTGTTAGCATTCCTGCCAAGATGACTGGGTAGGGAACTGGGGCTGGAATGCTGCTGAAACACCCAAATTGTGGTGCTGCAGAGGGGAAAAATAAAAAAGAGAATGTTGCCACCATGTTTCCTGCCTAAAGGGTACACTGTCCTGCTAGCTGATCTGCAGAACTGAGGGAGGTGCAGGATGGTGCCACATTTAGCCAGCTGCTGTACCAAGAGGTGGGAAGTAACTGAATCTCCCCTTAGAGTGAATCCATGTGCATCCTCTGTGTAAGTGAGGCTCAGCAGGCAGACGTCAGCATTTGGCTGTTCTGTGTCACCTTGGGTGCAGTTTTCTCTCTTTTTCTCACCATCTCTGTTCTTCCAGACAAGTCACAGACTTGCAGCAGAAGGAAGCAAGTGGCCAGAGGAAGGGACATGATCCTGGCTCCCTCTCTGAGGGATACTAGGGCAGCACTCTCTGTGTCCTGTGAGTGGGGAACAGGGAAAACATTTCACTTGGCTTTTTATTTTAAAGTAGTTGTTTCCAATATGCTTTTGCGTCCTGTTTCTGAAGCAGGCTGGCCATTGAGCTTTACTTGTACATGTGTTCATGAAAAGCAAAACAAATAAACTATTGTTTACTCTTCAAAATTAATCTCACAATGTGCATTTAGTAAGGCTGGAATGGTTTGGGAATAGAGGTTGTCTAAAACAACACATGGATGCAGGGTGCAGTGGCTTATGGTGGATAATGACCAGAGTACAAATACTAGGGTTAGAACATGGAAAATGTGCAAAAGAGAGACAGAGCAATTGTGGTGAGGAACACTGCTCATTTTCGGCAATTTGCTCAGTGACAATGTTGAGTGGAAGAAAGGCTGTAAATTCCTGTTGGGTTTGGGACTGACAGTAGGGAGCAGTGCTAAGCTGGCTGCCAGTGAGAGTCACGTGGGCTGGAATGGATTCTTGCGTAAAAATGTAAGGATTTTTAAAAGAAAATATGTTGTGCCAGGAATCTGAATTCAGCTTCTGTTTTGGTTTTTGTTGTGTGGTTTTTTTTGGTGGGATTTTTTAGAGGTTGGATTTGTAATTTCCCATTTTTGCATCTAAATTTTTCTCTGGCAGTAGTGTAAATCTACAATAGTTTGATGCAGAGCAAAACTAGTGCAAAGTTTATGCAACTTCATCTAGCTCAGACCTTCCAGAACAGGGCTGCCAGATGAGCATGAACTCTCAAGCCCCCAGTAAAGGTGCTGTTATTAAGTATAAATATAGAGTAGGTTTTAATAGCTATAATTAAGATGTGTTATAGTTTTAAATTAATAGAAACAGGTTTTGGTGGCAGTGAACAGTTCGGCCCAACTCAGCGCTGAGCCAAAGGTGTCGAGTTGGTTCCAGAGGCAGCGAGTTCTGGGCACAGGTGAGCTGTGCCGGGCACACGCCCCTTGCGCCCGGCCTGCTGCCCCCGCACCGGGACAGCGCTCTGGGACAGCGCTGTGCGGGGCTAGAACAGCGGTGTACGGGGCTAGAACAGCGCTGTGCGGGGCTAGAACAGCGCTGTGCGGGGCCGGGACAGCGCTGTGCGGGGCTCAAACAGCGCTGTGCGGGGCTAGAACAGCGCTGTACGGGGCTAGAACAGCTCTGTGCGGGGCTGGAACAGCTCTGTGCGGGGCTAGAACAGCTCTGTGCGGGGCTAAAACAGCGCTGTGCGGGGCTAGAACAGCGCTGTACGGGGCTAGAACAGCTCTGTGCGGGGCTGGAACAGCTCTGTGCGGGGCTAAAACAGCGCTGTGCGGGGCTCAAACAGCGCTGTGCGGGGCTAGAACAGCGCTGTGCGGGGCTAGAACAGCGCTGTGCGGGGCTAAAACAGCGCTGCGCGGGGCTAAAACAGCGCTGTGCGGGGCCGGGGCCATCGGCCTCTCTAGAGCACCTGGCCCGCTCCCAGCTGACTTCAGGCCAAGGGGAGCTGCTGCTGCGCCCGGGCCCGCGGGGCTCGACGCCGCGGTAGGCATGCAGGAGCTCACCGCGCACGCTGACAAGATCAGGTTTCGCACAAAATGCAGCGGCAGCCAAAACCTTCTCTTAAAGCACTGCCGGAGGAGGAGCCGGTGGTGCAACCCCCTCTACTCCCTCCTGCAGCATCCGGAGCGCTCGCTGGCTCCCATGACAGCAGCCCGGGCACGGTGGCGGGCAGCCTTGAGCAGGGATTGGTACCCGCGCCCCAGGGCGGGTGAGTGCCCTTGCTGCTGTCCACACGGACCACACCAGCCCCCGGATGCTCACCTGGTGACTCATCTATATGGTGAAGGATGAAGATAGGGCCTCCCCCTGTCACCTCCTAGCTCACAGATGAGGGTGTTCTCTAGGCTGGTGAAAGGTGTGAACCTCTTAAGGGGAGGGGAGAGCTAATGTCTCCTACATCCTTAACCCACAAAGTTCCAGTCCACAAACGTCATTTTTTCAGCCTGCAGGTGAAGGGCTCTCCATACGACCTCACAACTGAGCCCTAATTATTCTTTGCAGTGCTGTAAGATAACATACATTAATGTGTATCCCAGGAAGGAGAAATGAGCAGCCCCTCTGCACCGTTCTCAGTTCTGCATGGAACTGTCCTCAGGTGGTGTGGAGGTGACATTCCCCTGGCAGAGGAAGGGTGTGTTGCCCCTTGTGAGATGTCCCATACTGCCTGCAGTGGAACCGGAGCAGGAGTGCGGCGTGAAGCTCTTTGTAAAGGCTGAGGATGCGCAGGGTGAGGAAACGATTCAACAGGCTGGCCTGGTGCCAGCTGGGGGTGACTCTCCACTTCGATCAACACTGGCACCAGGACTGCTCCCACACACAAGCTGATGGGATGTTGTTGCTGCTGCTGCTGCTGCTTCAGTCCTGGGGGAAATAACTGGTGTGCACGTGTGAGCCTGCCAGGCTGATCCCTGCATGATACTGAGCAGGATTCCTGAAGCTTCCTCAGGACAGGTTGAGTGTCAAACAGCCTCTGTCAGCATTTCACAAGCTGTTGTACCCCCTGTCCCACTTCCAGATAAACTTGACTCTTACACCCCCACATTTCTCAGCCTGGGCACAGTGCCGTGCTGACACGGCTGTTCCAGCTCCAGGAGCGAATCCAAAGCCCCCAAGCATTCCCAAATCCTGTCAAGAAGGAGTACCCACAGTTGGAAAGTATTGGCATGTGTGGAAAATACTGGTTCTGTGGTCTGGAGAGCTCCTGGAAGTTGTAATTCCTGCTGATGTGCACCAGCACTGCTGGCAGCCTGTTGGAGAGGTGCTCACGAGGTGAGCAGGGGGATAGCCATAAGCCTCCTTGCCTCAACCTGTGTGCTGGTGTCCCTGAGCAGAGTGAACAGGACCCTGACTGTGAACAGAGCTCATACTGGTTCAGCCATATCCACGCATCTGCACGGTCCAGCCCGTGCACCCCCCATCATGGGGGCCCCATTACACCGGTGGGCAGTTTTGTGTCCCCAGCTCCTGCTCCAGCAGTCCCTGCTGCAGTGGCTGAGTCTCAGGGCATGTGGAGTTCAAAGGCACATAGTCCTCTTGCCTTCCTGATTTTAGTAGGTAAATCTCAGTGTTTAGAATCTCCAGACCCAGACGTCATCGCGCTGCGTGTCAGCACTATGACCACCATCTGTCATACACTATCCACTCTACTCTGTCCTTCCCACGAGGACAAGGTATGGTTGCTCTGTGTCCTCTTTTGATTAGGTCCTTGGACTATCAGCTGCACATTCTAAAGAGGCAAGGTTGGAAAAAGGTCCATAACAAGAAAAAGAGCACTGTGTTTGTCCTTTTCTCTACAGGAGATCATGATGTGTTCACTGAGAAAATGCTTTTTTCTCTCTTGTTCATTGACATCATCACTATCTTATTCTCTTATGAGACATGACTTGGCTACTGACTGTTTATAAATTGGCAACATCTGGGCACAGACTTCCTCTGGACACAACCTACACAAAAGTTTAAACTTTATTTGCCTCTTTTTTCCAAGCCATCAACTGTATTCAAGGCAATGAACGTACCATGTACGGAAAGTGTCAGGGATGGAGCTGATCTTTGCAGGGACTTTAAACAAGGGATCCAGCTGAGTATTATGAGTGCATCTTGGAACCATCCTGCAGACAAACACCTAACCATTTTATCACTCTTCCCTGAGCCTCTGTGCCTCTCCTCCCAAGAGGCACAGGTAAGGGCAGTAGCTCCTTGTTACTGGCTTCACCTGCTGCCAAGTTCCCCAGAAAATGGCAGCCCCACCCTGCCTATTTCCTGGGGGCTGGGCTGGCTGCAGGCATAAGGGTGGTGCTGCTCTTCAGGGCACCCTGAGTTTCTGGGCAGATAAATGCACTTAAGTCTAAGAGTGCAGAGAAGTTATTTTTGTGATCCCGTTGCAAGTGTTTCTTAGGGCCTGTGGGCTTGCAGCTGTTTGACTGCTGTGGTACCAAGGTGTATTGTCTGTCCAGACAGCAGCAGGCACAGAGTGCCCTCCTTGTTCCTGCATGGACCAAGGTCAGCTCGGCACCAGGAGCAGGACCACAGGAGGAGAAGAGCCGTGGGGAAAGGCTGAACTTCAGGCTGGTGTGTGGTGAAACCTCCCAGGAGAATGAGTTGTGGCATTTTGCTGCTGCTGCAGACAAGGTACTTGTGAATTTCTTGGTGAATCCTTTAGTCTCTGGTGGTCTGTAAATAAGCATAAAATGCGTGTTAGTTTTGGCTTAGGTTTCTATTCTCAGATGAATGAATTTGAATGAACTTGTCTTATCTGTGGAATCTCTCTTGGAACTGATGTTTGTAGAGAAGATAAATGTGCTGCTGCCTGCCTACTTGTCCTGACTTAATCTGTGATGCACCAAACAGTGTCCTGAGGGAATTAGGAAGGCTGGAAGCAAGCTTGGGGTGTCAGGCTGCCAGAATCTGGTGCTATGACCTGTATCTGTTTCTTTGTCGATGATAATGCTTTGGATTGCATGTCAGCAGTAAAGCATCATGATTGCAATGTTTTCCAAAGTGGTTTTTTGGAGGGCAGCATTAGACATTGGTGTTCCTGTTATAACAGCATCCTAATGAAGATACATACTGGATAAAATTCACTCTCCATTTGCATAAGGCTGGCCAGCATACCTGTCCAGTATAGCACACACCAGGCTGGTCTGCCCTTGGCTGGAAATATTTTTCAGTTTGATTTTAGAAAATGTTAAACAAACTTCAGGTTAACTGGACTGTTTTTCCAACTCCTTACTTAAATTTTTGCTACCAAGAGCTTGTGAAAATCCTAAGTGAGAGCATGCAGTATTTGCATAAGGTACATTTATAAGTTGTAAACCACAAAAAAACCCAAACTGTTGAAACTGTTATAATAGGAGCACTTAATGATGAATCCAAACTTGGATTCAATGTCCTTAAAGATGCAAAATGAGCAACATAGTCTCAAAATTTCATTGTCATATAAATGAAGTGTTTTACCAGAGAATTGCTTAAGCATCTTTTAGTCCAAGAATTCATTCAAGGTGGAAATAAAAAGAAGTAAAAATGACTGAGGGGTGAGCAATGAGCAATCCCCATAGGCCAAATCTCAGTAGGAGAAAACACTTAAAGTTTCTTTAGTGCTGGCAGGTTCAAAAGTCAGGGCTGGTTTCAATTAGCTTGGGAGAGTCTCAGTGATAAACAATTCCTGTGGTCTTGAAGCAAAGGGCCTAGCTGCATGCAGCCATCCGAACTACTTGAGCTGGCCCTATTCCCTCTGCTCTGGGAGTAACTGTCTGTTTGAATGAAGTATTTGTCATCGTTTGTATATGAATTCTTCTGAGTTTTTGAGAGCAAGGAAAACATGAAGTTTTCTGGTTAAGGCATTTTTGGTTTGAAAATCCCCCAGGGTATCAGTTTAAAATATGCACGACGCTCATGCGATTTATTTTCTTTAGGGGGCTGGAAAATGTGAGTGTGTGCAGATGTGTTTGTGTGCACATGTGCACATGGCTGTGTGATCCTCCAGTTCTGCCTGAAGGGGAAGTCTGTAGGACTGCCCCTGTGCCCTCGGGCAGTGCAGCAGTGCAGCCCCACAGGTGACGAGGTGGCAGCGCCTGTGACACGCGGTCCTGCGAGGCAGACTGGCCTCTCCAGCACACCTCGCTCTCGGAACCTTGTTCACCTCTACCCGTATTTTTCGAGAGGGGGACGGCAGTTCCAGGTTGTTCCAGCTCTGTGTGTGGCCCAGGAACCCATCCAAGGCTCCTGAAGCAGCTCTGGCCCTGTTGCTGCAGAGCCCATTGTCCCAGTCCTGCCGGCAGGCGAGCACGAGCATCTCAGTGACCAGGGCATCACTCCATGGCACTCAGAGCTCAGAAAGTGCTCAGAGAGGGCTTTTATGTCTTGTACATGTTACAGAGGGGTGAAGCAAGAGGCTGGGATGAGAAATGCCCTGCCTCCTATTCAAAAAAATCATATCAATGCATACTGCTGCTTGGGCAGGTAGTAAGGTGATAGTTCATTTATCATTGCCTTGAGCCTCACTCAGAGCTCATGCCAGTCACTTTTTCCCTGCCTGTAGTGACTGGATGTGCCTTTTTAGGTGACCAGAACAGCCCTCTTAAAAAAAAAAACAAACTCAAATTAAAATCAATCAACAATATTTCAAATAATCTTAAAAAAAGTCCTGTTACCCAAATCTGTATCTACCCAACTCTCAAGAGAACGTGGGGGTGAATATATTTTTTTAGAATCACCATTACAGCATTTCAATTTTAAAAGCATTAAATAGCCAAATCCATCAAAGAATGCAAACAATAGCCCCCAGCTTCTTGTTGGAAATTTTAGCATGTTTTGGACGTAGCTGTTTTGATTGTAGACTTGAAAAGTCTGAAGTCATACAAAATACTACTTGATCTTGTTTACCTCCATTCAAACTTACTTACTGTTAAAAGATTTATGGTAGCATGCTTAGGGATGGGTTGTATAAAAATTATGAACCACCATATGCTCTTACTCCTTAAAACTTCTATTTCTAGACAAAATGCTAAGAAGCATAAGCTTCCCTTTTATATTTGGGAAAAAATTTTGTATTTTCCCTCTGTTGTTGTTACAGTATCACCTATTCAAATGAATCTTGGGGAAAGACAGAAATTTTTGACAAATATGATTTTTGTGCAACAAAACAAACTGCACAGGGTAGTTCAGTAAGGGCCCTTAAATCACACACAGTACAGATCCTGTAGACCAAGAGGATCTATTTATATCATGTGAGTTTCCATAGCAAAAACTGATTTAACTCCTTAGGGTGAAGTTCACGCCGATGCATGTCTCAGTGAAAGATCAAACTCCCTTTAGCACGTGTGAGGGACCTGCAGAAATCCTGTGTAGAGTGGAGAGCACATGGGAGCTCTGGGAACCACTGGGAAACCTCTGTTGCTGTGACAGGGCTCCTGCCCTGGCAGCGACAAGGTGTCAGGGAGCTGTGCTGAACAACTTCCGTGGCAGTTTAACTGTGAGCAGGAAAACCTTCCCTCTGGGCTCGGTGCAGCAGGAGGCCTTGCTGAGACAGCCGAGAACTTCGTTCCGTGGGGGGAAACGGCGGTGTGAAAGTGCAGCGGGGACCGGGGGATGTGAGGATGCAGCGGTCCCAGGAGGGAAGCATCGGGGGGGCAGAGGACCCCGGGCTCCCTACAGGCTGTGGAGCGGGGCCCCGGCCGCTGCCCGAGCTGTGCGAGCCGAGGGGCTGCGGGGCTNGAGCAGAGGAGCCGAGGGGCTGCGGGGCTCTGCGAGCCGAGGGGCTCTGCGAGCCGAGGGGCTGCGGGGCTCTGCGAGCTGGGGCTGTGTGAGCAGAGGAGCCGAGGGGCTGCGGGGCTCTGCGAGCCGAGGGGCTCTGCGAGCCGAGGGGCTGCGGGGCTCTGCGAGCTGGGGCTGTGTGAGCAGAGGAGCCGAGGGGCTGCGGGGCTCTGCGAGCCGAGGGGCTCTGCGAGCCGAGGGGCTGCGGGGCTCTGCGAGCCGAGGGGCTGCGGGCGGGCGGGTGGTGCAGAGCCCTGCGCTGCTCTGCAGCTCGCTGGGCTCCGGCAGCGCTGCAAGAGGCTTCAGCCGCTGCTCCAGGGCGTGATGTGTACACCATGGCTTCCCTACAAGCTGTGATCCTCTGAATCACAACACGATTTCCATTTTTCCCTTTCCTTTTTTTTTTTTTTCTTCCTTTTTTTAAGTAAGTTTTCTTGGTGCGGCTTCCACAGAAGTAAACCATGGGCAGGGGCGGGGCGAGCTGTGACACTGCCACGGCACCTCAGTCACTGAAAGGTCGTGGTGAAGGAGCCAAAACACAAAGTCTCCTTTGAGTGTTGTATTCTCTTCATGGTTTAACACAGGTGCTGCCAATTCACACTAAAGATGGATACTTGTAATTAAAATATTTGCTTGAACTCAAAAATGTGAAAAACAACAAACAAAAATTTTATTAGCTTTGTAAACAAATTCAAATAAAAGGTTGCTATTAAATAAATACAGAAATTAAAAGATAATTCCTCCAGCTTGAATCTTGCCCCTCTCACTACAGTAGAATTTGATTCTAAACCTTATTTCATGTTGAACTTCTCCTGAAGATTAACTTTAATGTGCAGAAATTCTTCAGAGAGTTCTACTTATGGTCCCTAGAATACCAACCAGTTTTAAACAGGAGTTGAGTTCCACAATCTCTAATCAAGCAGGGTTCCCACAGAGTTCATGGTAGGCTGTGTTAATTTTGAAATGCACAGGATTAATTCCAGCTTCAAAAATGTGACTTGTCATGTGTAGGTAAGAATTCAGAGCAATGTGCAGGCTCTGCTGTTAAAATGGCTCGGGGTGTCAGTGTTGAGTTGTGGAGAGTGTATAAATCATATGTGTGTGTTTCTCAGGCTGGTACCTGGGGATTTGCTTGATATGATTATACGCACTGCTCTGCTCACTTAGTTCATTTCATGGCTGCCTCAGGAGCGACCTCAGGAGGCGTTTACATTGATTATTTCCTTCACAACAGCCAACACAGTTCAAATAAAGCAGACTATGCATAATTAAAGGCATCATTGCTTTCTCACTCAAAATAGTAATGGGGCAGTGGATCTAATTTCCTACTTAACACAGCAAAGCTGGGCTTATTAACTATTCCTCTGATTATTGTTTACTAAACTAATTTTAATAATGGCTTGTTGTGTGTTTTTTTCTCCTGGAAGACCCAAGCTGTTCTGCATGTACTGTAAGAGCATGACAGTGCAAACAGCGGGTCGAGAGCAGGACCAGGCACAGCACCTCGAAAGCTGGGCCACCCCAGGGATTGTGCAGGTGCTCAGCTGGGGCTTTGCTCCACGTTGATGCTGTGCTGCCAGACACCCTAGTGAAAATTGCCACATATAAAAGTGCCAAACAGAAGTGTGTGTAAATGCCTGTGTTAGGAATGCCCCTTGCCTTTAAGAGCACAGACAGGGCAGCTCTGGCACAGCTCAGCTTGGTGCCCTAAGTGTCCTCACGGTGCTGGGCTGTGAGGTTGCCAGCTCAGAGGCCGAGGAGCTGCCCTGTGCTGCAAGGGAGCACCACGCTGCAGGCACTGACCTGTCAGCACGCCCAAGGCAGGCCTGTCTGAGCTCGCTCATGTGGTGGACAGCTGTGGTTTCTGACAATGCAGTGGTTAGTGTAGAAGACGCCCACTCTCAAAGCCAGGCTTGTATCTGTTTTTCCTGTGGGAGAAGTTTTTAGCACTGCCCTTGGCCTCTGGCTTGCATGCTTCAGAGGACTATTGTGTTCTTATTTCATTAGCATAATAAAATTTGAACCTCCCAGATAATTCAAAAATCTAAATATCCAGCTCATACACTGACACCACTCGTGGCACTGAAAGAGAAAGTTAGCTGGTGAGCAATGGTTGCAGGAGTGTGCCCATGGCACAGAGAGGTGTCTGATCCAGCCTGATGTCAGGCAGGAGCGTGTCAGCTGTGAGCCTTGATCCAGACACTGTGCCCTCGCAGCAGGAAGCGATTACACCATGCAGGGTTCCTGCTCAGGCAAGACTTGCACGTGGTGTCAAGCCCTAAATTATCAGCTCTCCAGAAATAGAAAAGTGAAGACATTTTGTAAACTGCTCTTATCATCTGGTGGAATTACTAAGCCCAGGGATCCTTTGCTAGACTAAAAATCCAGGGAAGCTTGGGGCTAAATTCTGTGTAAATTTAGCCAGAGGTGGCAGGCAGCACACTCAGGTTGGGGACATGTAGTGAGAAAATGTTAATCTGATCATTTTCTCATCTTCAGCTTTTGCTTATCCTTCCCAGGGCTGCATCATGCTGGTGGGTGTCCTGAGGCCAGGCTGGTTTGCATTTGCAGTGCTCACCCTAGCAGGGACAGAAATGACAGTAACTTTATGATGACTTCAACATGCTTTCACATGTTTAAATTGTTCATATTTTCTGGGAAAGATAGACATCCACCCTGACAACATCTTGTTTCTGATGAGTAGGGAAGCCTATAACCTGTGATCCTTGTGAAAAATCTGTCAAACCCCATTACTTTCAGTGAACAAGCACTGTCAGCTTTCCTGGTTTGTCCTTCTCTAGCAAAGTTATTAAATTTCTTATAAAATGAGGATACGACTGATTGCTTGATATCCTCCTGTCTTTTGGCCAGTCCTGCTACCCTTGTCCACCTTAGCCTCTGCCAAAGCTGTGCCCTGCATCTCCTGGTGCAGTTGGAGGCCAGGGAAATACCTCCCTCAGGCCAGTCTGCTGCCTCCTTGAACAAACTGAGTTAAACCAAAAGCTAATGATTTTAAGAAATGACTGACCAAACTTCTGTGAAACAAGTCACAAACTCAGTTTGCTCCATGAGCTGTTAAATATCTGACAAACTTCTGGTTAACTTTAGGAAGGACCAACGACAAGGAGGTTATTGCCATTGTAAATTGTATCTAACAGTTTAATAGTTGTAATACCTGGTATGTTCTTTTTAATCATAAGTGTCTGGAGTGTTGCAGAACAGAGAGCATCTGGATCTAGAGCAGCTGAAGTAGAAAGTTGTTCTTCTATTTACAATATGACTCTCTGCTCGCAATCACTAAGTGAAATGCCTCTGGTCTGTACTGGCTATGTATTTAGCGTGTGAAAAAAGTGTATTTTTGTGTATCAAAGTTAAGATTATAGTGTTTGGGGTTTTTTTTAGAATTGGAAATGAGGAAACAAACAGAGTAAGCAAGCCCATGTTGCCAACACTGGAAAATGTCTGTCAGCTGGCCTTAAGGTTGTTACATTGAAGACAAGGAGGTGAGGGACACCCATCGGGGCTGTGTCACATCCACACAGACTGGCCTTACTATTCTTGAGCTGCAGCAGCCTAAAGCATTTCCACACCACAAACACCCTGCAGACAGCTCCAGCAACTTCAGCTTTTCCAGACTGCAAGTACATGCCATTTTAGATTCTCTTAATTGGATAGTTTCTCTTTAATTGAACACCATGTGTCCAGCTGAGGGTAAATGTGGCCATATCATTCCCAACTGTACTTCAGACACCTTCCCCAACAGCTTCTTTTACAGAGGAAATGTTTGCTTTAACTGATAGGTAACTGGGTGGTAATAAATGTGGTTTTGCAGAGCTTCATGCCATGATGTCTGGTCTCTGTGCAAGATGAGTTTTGGAATAGGTGAAAAAGGATTCAGTTCACCTTAGTCTGATGAAAACCAAAGCTGTATGGAGGGATAAGGCTTTTTCAACACAGCCACAGTGAGCCACGGTGGACCTGCAAGGCATGTCAGAGACGACACTGAGATACCCATCAGTGAAATAAACTAAAACCTATTTGATAACTGAGGATACTCTGCCTCAGATGTGGTTTTTATTCACCAGTGCAGGGCCCAGCCCCCAGCAGGCTGCTCTCCACGGGAAGGGGCTGCTCAGTTCAGCAGTGCCACTGATCCCCCATGGGGAGTGTTTCAGCTCTGGCCCCGAGTGTCCCTGTGTGCCCCCAGCTCAGGCAACCCTTGGGTTGACTCTTACCTGCTTCCCTCTCTGGGATGGAGAGAGGAGGGCTTGCTGCAGACCTTCCCCTTGTGAATCCCTTGGTTTGTTGAAGTCCCCCTTCTACCTCCTCCAGACATGATGAAGAGATGAAAGCAAAAACATTTTAACAGGACTGTTGTGAAATGGAAACAGAGTAAAATAATTCTGGTGGTGGGGGGGCTTTGCTTCCCTCCCTCCTTCACCTGCAGGTTTTTAAATGTCCTGTTTCCAAATCTCTGCTGGGACATGGAGGACCAAACCCTGGTTTGCTTGTGCATGAAACTGGTTTTGGGCACAGCTGCAGGCAGGGGTTTCAAGGCTGGCAGAGCCCCAGGTGCAGGGACGTGCAGCGGGCTGGGGTGTCCAGGCACACATGAGTGCCCTGGCAGCCCTGCCCTGGGGGCATTGTCGTGGACCTATAGAGAAACACAGATGAGAGGTCATTTTAATCCCTGTGAAACTCCAATAGTTGTCCTGTAAACGAGATATCTGGGGGGGCAGGCGTGGCAATTGATGTTTCAGTGAAAACTGGAAAAATTGAAGGATTTATCAGAGCAAGTTGCCTCCTGTAGCCTGTTTATCCCAGTCAGCTGCTAGTGTTCAACCTTGCCAGATCTCTTCCTCTTGGTTTAAAACAGTATTAGCTAAAGTATTTTTAATAACAAACAAATGATTTAATCACAAACAAATGTTTGAGAAATTTGTGGGGTATAGGAGAAAAGCTCCCATGTCGTCTCCCTTTCTGTGGGGGGGTAGGATAGGAGGGGGTTGGGGAGCCCCAGATTCAGACTGGTGTAACTTCTGTCATTAGTATGCATCAGCCACTTGACAACTGGACTCTGGAAAAGGATCTGGCTGGTGGTTACACAAACACTGACACCTGCACTTATGATTTCATGCAGTGAACTCAAGCTAAAAATACTGTGGATGGTAGAAAAGGTCCCTAGCCCTCACCCTTTTGCCCCTTTTACAGGGATGAAGCGATGCTGACCGATTTTGACAGGTTTTGCACAAGAAATTTAGCTTGCACAGGGCTTATGGATCAGCCATGCACAAGATCAATGGGATTCTCCACAGCCATTCTGGCTTTTGTTCTTGCCTGTCCCCTCACCAAGAAAGGTGTATGCACCTTTGTGAAGTTGTTTGTGTCAGGACTGGGAGCTTGCTTTATGTGGGCTGCTGGTTTCTAGTTCATAGGCTAATTGTGCCTAGTTTTCTTTTTTGTTATGGAGTATTTCTTCCAAGCCAGTAGGAAGTGGTATCTTATATTACTGATCATCAGATATAGCTTAAGACCATCTCACAGTGTTCACACAGCTGAGGTGCTGATACCTCAACTGAGTCTGTAAAAGTGCATTTACTTTAATTTACACATTTAACATGTATTCTGTCGCTTAATCCTTGTGCTACCTCTCACCATGTAGAGCTGGACAGAATATGTCATTTGCCTAAAACTTCAGGACAAATGCTGTAAGTGATATTCAGCCTCAAAGAACTGCTCATATGGAGGAAGATGTAGTTATTGGGTCTGTGATCTGCTCAGTTCTGAAATTATTCCTGGGATCAAACAAGTGGAATTGACTTCTAGTAAGTGTCCCAGTAGGCCTAAGTAGAACTTGGGGTTTCTCAGATTCTGGATTTGTGCTGGTGTTAAATAAAATCACTAACATATCATTTGAGTCTGTAGATGTTGGCACAGAAGTGATGAGGACCTGGAGTGTGGTCAGCCCACTGCTTTGCTAGCAGTCGTGCTGCTTTGTGCTGGCCTTGTTCTCCAGCTCACAAAAGGAAAAATAACTGAGATTTGTCTTGTCTTGGGATGACAGTATAGCCAAGTGATTGCCAGTCCAATTTGGCAGTTTTTAATCATTTTATCTCTGTTCTCTTCTCTCTGGGGAGACAGGCAGTGTTTAGCAGTCTGCTCAGAAAGACCTTGGGGCTAGTTTCAGCAGCAGTGGCTCAGAGCTCCGATTATTAGCTCTGCTCTTAGGAGCACACTGCGATCCTTCCCAGGGGAGTGGTGTGAAAAATTAACACAGGCTTAGAGCAGCAGTGCAGCAGCAAGCTATGTAACTGTAATTACTCCATTGATATTCCTCACACAATAACACTGTCATCAGTCATTTACATAAACTTTTTCTCCATGAAGAGGGAATGGCTGCTTATAACCCTATTGGGTGCTTCCAGAGCATGCATTATACATTTTATTTGTTCTAATTTCAGACTCAAGGCCTGTAGGAACAGAGTGAGGAAACGTGCAGCCTTTTCGTTGTTTTCTTTTTTCTTGCAGCAGTAAGTGTGCCACTCTGCCTGCATGAGCATGCAAGCAGGCAAAAATGTGTCTTGACAGGGTTGTGGGAAATGATTCCAGGATTTGAAATGTTCAACGGAATTTTAAGGAATACAACAGTATATTTTAAATATTTTAAACAACGTAGTACGCAAGCTCTGTTCCAAGTCCCAGTCTCTCACCATTTCGGTCAGGACAGGTCCACAAGCAGCAAGTGCTGTTGGGCTGTAGAGCTCCTTGGGGCACACGGGATTTACTTAGGTTCCTTTATCTTCCACAAGCACATGGCATGGCTCTGTGCCCTCTGCCTGTACCAACTCTCCTGTAGCTCTATTTCTTTCACTGTCACCAGAAAGAATGGGTGTTTTAGCCACAAAAGCGCTCTTCTTGCCAGCAAGTGATCCAAGAAAGAAACAGAAAATAAGTGATTAGTAAAATTTAAAATTAGTACCATCCTGTCTTCTGCCAGGGACACTCATTTCTTTTGTGTCCCTCTTACCATGTAAAAGACAGAGCTACACGAAGCAGATTACCCTTCTCTGGGTCAGAGTCAGGCAGAGATGAGCATCCAGAGCCTGTGCCGGTGGCTGTCTTCTGGCCTCAGGGTCAGGCTGTTGGGCTGGACACCGTGCTCTGTGCTCCTCTGACACAGGTGCCCACCGGAGTCCTGGCCAGCCCAGAACAGCTGGGCATGCTCCTGTCTCAGGGCGTGCAGGGTCCTGCAGTGGCTGAGGCACCCACCTGCAGAAGGGGCTAGAGAGGAGGCCATTTAGTGCTCAGCGTCATTAGGGACAAAATGTCCCTCTTCTCCTAGCAGGAGTGTTAAACTTTTGCAGATATTATGCTTCCTCTAATTAAAGTCTTCGGAGGTATTCCCGGGGCCAAGACTAATAATGTATTCAGGAGAATAATCACCCTGTCTGGGCTGCAGTGTGTTTATTGATGGCGCCAGTGGCTGCGGGTGCTGCCCGCGCCCTGCGCCGCGCGGCCGCCGGCCCTGCGGGGCACAGCCGCCCCCAGCGCTGTCACGCTGAAATCCCGGGCGCTGCAGCACGACACATCTAGTGGGAGAAAAGGCACATGATAGTCAAATTTCAGTTGCTGAATATTTAATGAAGCCTGCAGTGTTTATTTGGTTAGCCTGTCGATTTTTATCGTTCTGTCAATAGCTTCTCATATGTGGCACGGTGATGATCTTTAGCAGCCTGTCCCCTGGGAGCCAAAGCGCTAAATGCAATTATGGATTTTATACCGCAATGTGTTTGATATTTCCAGTGATCTAATTTGCAGTCTGGTAGTTTATTGTTTGGCATTTTAATGGCGTTCAAATGCTACGGAAAATTTGATTTCTCTGTATAATTCATCCTAACATCATTAATGCTGGTAGCCGAATGGCATGGATTTTAGAGGGCTAAATATATAGGAAAGTAATTTTTTTAATATGGACCAAAACGAACAGAGTTTTAACTAAAAGGAAAAACCATGTTGTATTTTTTCAAACTTCCTCTTTGTCACTTTCCATTCAATATTAAGATTACTTTGAGGAAGTGGTAAAACAGATGCTTGACCTTACCAAACAAAACACAAGTGCACTGTGTTGTATGATGGAGGCTTCACTGTACAGCTCACAGCTCCTCAGTAGCCTTTTGAGAGAGAAACAAAATGAGAATTATTATATTAAAACGTCTTTCCTGGCTGTTTCTCTCTTCTGTTCCAGGCCTCTTGTGATTGATAATTAATCCTCCATGTATATTTTTTCCTCTTTTGTAGCTCACAGAAGTCCTGAGCCAACCACTTGAGCCAATGCATCTATTTCACTAAAAAACTCCCCAAACCAAAACAAAGCCCAAGCCCACCACCAACAACAATCCCAACCCCAAGCCACAGTGTGGCTGAGTTTTGGGCTGGGGCTGTTGGCAGGATGAAGGGGCACACAAAACTGTTTGGGGCTGAGTGGCTTGGGGGAGTTAATCATGGTGTTATTTTACACATCTACAACACTTTTATTGTGCAGTAACTCATGAGTTATGGGTCCTCTGCAACTGCAAAATAAATCCTTTAATTAACCACCTACTCAGAAACAATTTAACCTCCTCAGTGTATCTCATAAACTACATTAGCCCCAGATTTATTTAGAATAGTGTTGTGCAAGTGTGATCTATTTACATTAAGGAGTATATGCCCTTTGTTATGTCAAGTATTCTGGGACAAGGATATGCAAATCTATTTTATATGGTTTCATCCATGGCTTTTAATGATTTCACCTAGTGTTTCCCAAATAAAAGCAAGCACATTTTTGCACTGTTAGATGAAAGCAGACAGGGTGATAACCATTTCACCTGGGCAGTTAGCATATTTATTCATTCCGTGTTGTTAGAGACTATTTCACAGAGAACAGTGTTAGAGAGAAACGTCACTCTCCTTTGATGTCCAGTGAAGTCAAACTACACAGTGGCATGTTGACAAGAAATTACTCTTTTTCTCGAGTGCTGAAGAATTTGTTTCTGTCTTTCAACAGAGGTGAACATAAGTCCAGTTTGTATAATACATCTTACAGGCTAACAGAACTAGAACATGCTTTGTGGTTTATGAGTTTAAGAACATTAGAGAAGTTGAGGAGATTTCCTCTTTTAATGTAACCAAGTAGAAAAGATGACAAAAAAAGGAGTCAAAGGAGAGCAAAGATGTGCCAAAAGCAGTAATGAATGAATATAGAACATTCAGCTTTGTGTTTCACAAAATGCTTCAGTGTTGGGCTGACTGACCTCTCATCAGAGGTTCCTACTGATGCTTCCAGTACCTCTCACAGCATGGTAACAGGGGTGCTCCTGCCACTTGTGCCGTACTTGGCTGTGGTAGCAAACGCTGATTACATTCGTAACTCATCTCAAATCTTTCCCCTAAATAAATTTTCCTTGAAAAAACCCCAAATTTTTTTCTGAACTTACTGAGTGACAAGAGCAGAGGTGATCATCTAGAGGAGAAACTGTCAACTGCTGTATTTTTTTTTCAATGAGGCAGAAGTCCTTCTCAGGTCCTTGTTTTGTCCTGTACTTCTTTGAAGCACTGTCAGGTCACAACACTGTTGGGCACTTGGTTTGCTACTGCCAGGAGAGGTGGTGTGGAGGTCACCTGGAGTCAGGGATATCCTTGGCCAGACCCTTCCTGCTTTGCAGGAAGACCAGTCAAGGATCAGAGGGGATCAGATCACAGGCAGAGACTGTTTTTCAAGCGCCTTTGCTGAAGCACAGGTGAGAGCAGTGGCATGACCTCAGCAGGGTACTGGGGGCTGTGGCTGCTGGGAGCACTGTCCTGCCCTCATCTTCTCTGCTATGCCCTCAGATGACAGTCATGGGCTCAGCCGGGAGCCCATCTTCTTCCACAGGAGGTGCAGAGTGGGCTGGGCTGGGAGCACAGGAGATGGCAAAATAGGCAACAAGAGTCTTGCTGCTGTAAAAAGTAAACAAAGCATTTGGAGACGACTTGGTGAAACACAGACTGTGCAGTGCAACACTCACTGGAAAGAGGCTAGAACAGCACACAACTGTGTAATCTCCAGAAAATATATCAAACTCCCACTGTGTTACTCAAGCTCTGGCCTAGTCATGTTTTTGTTTGTAGGAATGACAGCTAACAGGCCCTCCCAAAATTGTTGAGAAACCTAGTTAGCAGGAGTTTAAAAAAAAAAAAGCCACCAAGTTGTGGTGTGCTGCAGGCTGATGACATGAGGCCTGGCCCTCCAAGTGATCTGCTAGCAGATGATGGATGGATGTGCACCTCACTCAGCAGCACCACCAGCTTTGCTCCATTCTTGAATATCTGTCAAGATGTTAAGTGGATGGCTGCAATCAGCAGTGAAATAAGACCTGTGTAATCTGATGTTCCACTTAGAAAAGAAAACAGAATTTCTACCACCTAATATGAGACTACACCAGCCAACACATCAAGGTCTTTTGGGCTGGCCAGGTATCTGATAAAATCTTTACACCTCATTATCATTTGTAATTTAGAGATATGGGCACAGCTGTATCTACAAACAGGGCATGATGACATTTCCAGGGATTTTTTTTTTCTCTATCCCTTTCCAGTGAACAGCTCTTCCTTCACATATATGCTTTTCTATGACTTTTAATGTGTTCTTTTATTCAGATTTTATCTGGGTGAGAAGGGAGGGCTGCCTGTGTTGTCCTTTGACAATTTATGAATTTATGAAAAGCAACCTTCTACTGCTCTGTAAGGGAAGTTCAGGTTTGGTGAGTTCCATTTAGTCAAGCTGTTTTCTAGAAGGTAGCAAGAAATGTAGCATTTACTGGTAAAATCATGGCAAAGATTATTCTGGGAGGTATTGAAAACCACCTGGAATACAATGCAGTCTTTGGTCACAGATAGCACAGCTTCATGAGGTGAATGCCCTCCTTGTCGAACCTGATTTCCTTCTGTGACAGGAAAGCCCATCTAGAGGAAGGGAAGCTAAAAGATGTCACCTGTTGGGACTTCAGCAAAGCTTTTGATACTCTTATTTTATCCTTCTGGACAAACTGTCCATCCCACAGCTGGATAACCATGTGATGGGTGAACAGCTGGCTCATGGATCGAGCACAAAGAGTTGCAGTGACTGGGGTGACATCAGGCTGGCACAGTTGCTGGAGGGGTTCTGGGGTGCTCCATCCTTGGCTCATCAACATCTTCATTAATGACCAGGACACAGGACTCAAAACTAAGTAAGTTTGCTGATGACACTAAATTGGGAGGAACAGCCAACTCCTTTGAGGGCAGAGAGGCCTCTGGAGATATCTCAGTAAATCAGAGAGGGGAAGTCTTATGAGGAGAGATGAGAACATTTTTTTTTGGAGGAGACTGAAGTCAGACCTTGTTGTGGACTTCAGCATCCTCGTGAGGGGGAGCAGAGGGGCAGGTACCAACCTCTTTGCCCTCCTGACCAGTGACAGGACTCAAGGAAACAGCTGAAGCTGAGTCAGGGGACATTTAGTTGGATATCAGGAGAAGGGTTTTCACCCAGAGTGGGGTTGGGCTCTGGAACAGGCTCCCTTGGAAAGTGATCACAACATCAAGCCTGCCTGAGTTTAACAACGCTCTCAGGCACAGGGTGGGACTGTTGGGGTGTCCTGTGCAGGGCCAGGAGTTGGACTCAGTGATCCTGATGGGTCCCTTCCAACTCAGCATATTCTATGAGTCTGTGATTCTATCAAACATTCTGATGACATTAATGTAACAATAATTTCTAATGAAGTTCATGAAATTTTAAGTGGGATAGAACTTCCAACCTGTTTCAAATTGGAACATTCAAACTGGAAATTAAGCAGCAATAAAAATTATCACTGCTATTTCTTTTAGAAATGTTATGTGATTCTGAAAGGCGAGATCCTAAAGAAAAAAGACCTCTGTAGTCAGGCAGAATTCCTTACCTCCAGTGAAGCCTGCAGATACTCCTGGGTTCTCCTCCATGTCCCCTGTGAAAAGGCTCAGCCAGATGCAGTGCAGTTCCCTGTGCATTGGTGTGGCCCTTTATGATGCTCCCAGGTGTGTTGGGCAGGTTCTATTGTGTCTCGTGCTGCTCGAGTGCTGTTTTTAAAATGCCAAGACTGATGTGTTCTGGTTTATGTCTTGAAAGTCAAGAGTGCAGCTTATGGTGTACAGGTGATACATTATCTAGCCCTTCTGAAATGTTTCCTTTATCCTGAGAAACCTTTTTTCTTAAAATCCATCCTAAGACACCTTCTGTACAGCTGCTCACACTGCAGCAACACTGCCAGTAACTGGCTGTTTTCCTTGTGTAACTGGAAGAGACAAGTGGAAATCTAAATGTAACTGGAAACAGGGATTGAAATATATATATTTGGCATATAAAAGGGAAGCTCTTGACCATACAATTGTCTGAGCTATTCTGTTTGTTGCTAGTATCTCTGGATAATTTCCCTGAGAAAATGAAGATGAAGACTGTTTAAAGACAAAAGGTGAGAAGGAAGAAAGAAGGGAAAGGATGAAGGAAAGGAGCAAGGTGAGAGAACAGGTTAGACAGGTAGTGATTAATGAAGATGTGGACTTTCCCAGGCACTGAGGCAGCAGCTTGCCAAAAGGCTGGAGCAGGGCTCTGATGGGGCTGCAGATCTGAGAAAGGAAACCAGGTCTGGTGAACTGGACAGCTTATGGCAGATACCTGCTGCTCTGTTACTGGTCTCCCTGTCCAGCATGATGTTTGATGTCTAAAATCTGTCACCTCTCTGGGCTGAAAGTAGTCTGTGTCCCATCTCAGGCAGTGCAGTACAATGTACCATGAAACTGCTTAATGGTGTAGAAAATTGCTAATGTAACAAACAGAGCCCCTTGAAAAATCAGCTAACGCCTCATGATGCCTTTGCGGGTCCCTTCGGAGCCCGTTCACAGGAGCATCACTTCACACAAAGCAGCTGACCTCTGTTTGGCTGCTTCCTGGGATCCTGGAATACCAAAAGCCATCTCTGAAACTCAGTCCAGCCACTGCACTGAGGCACGCAGCTCCCCAGCAAAGCTCACACCTGGTCCTGGCCAGGGGAAGCCCAGAGCAAACAGACTGTTTCACAGCAAAAGGAAAGCCAGTTTCTAACACTCTCGTGCTCTGCATTATGGCAGTTTCTGAATCCCTGTCTAGGTCCTGGGTAGGTTCTGCCTTCAGGATAATGCTCAGGCATGGACCCTGAAGCACCTGATGGCTCTGAGTCTCTCTTATTTTAGTAAATGCAAACAAAGCCCCCCTATATAAATAAGGTCTCCCTCATTTAGCAATGCCAACCTGCACATCACAGCTCTCCAGGCCATAAAAATCAGATTTACAAAGATTACTGATGCTAATGCAAGGAAAAAAGAAAACCCAAACATTGTCAGTATATGCATAAATATGTTGCAGGCAAAAAATACAGGGACTCTTGTGGGAAAAGACAATTACAGAATTTCAGACTTTCTGTGAGAATGAAAGGTCATTGAGACATGTCAGCCTTTCTCAGGGCAACAAGGAAGAGCAGCAGAAACAACTACTGTGGTGATTCCAGATATATTTATATCCAACCAATAAATTACCTAAGCAGGAATACCTGGGTAATCATGGATAACCTAGCAGAAAGAGAGATGGGGAGAGAAGACAAGAGTTGTGGCTGCTGTTCCCATGGCTGCTTTAGCTGCAGAAGGAGCACAGAAATATTCAAACCCAGAGACGTGTAAAGGACTCCACATCACTGAAAGTCAGGCAACATAAGAGGTGCTTGAGCCCTTCTGAAAGGAGGGGGAGCCTGTGGTTGTGTTGATAGACTTAAGCCCCTTCCAGCCTCTCTGCAGCTGGGTAAATCTCCCTAGGATTGGGCTGGCTAACAGAAATATTGGCATTCCTCAGTGCTGGGTGAGAGAGTACAACTGATTCATTTCTTTGCTCTGCAGAGTAATTCTCAGCAGCTTCTTTTTAACTGAAAGGATCAAAGTCCCTAAATGAGAATGTGGTGAACTTGATACTTCTTCACAAGCCCAACAGACATGGACAATATACGTTCTGTAACCGAAACCTTTTGGGGTTTGTGTAATACAATACCCTTTCTGTAACCCCCACCCTTCCCTCCATCCTCTTGACCCTGTTGCAGCTAAGGGACTGGACAGTAGAAAAACATGTCAAGCATGAAAAGCAGCAACTTGAGGGCAAACATGACCCCTCCACTGCTAGTTACTGAACTTCTGAAAGTGCATCAAGCAAGCAGAATCAGCTAAAGAGGGAGGCCAGGGACACCTCATGTTGTGCAAGATGGGAGGTGAGGTCTTTGCTCTTTAGAACTAAAGTGTTTTGTTTTAATCATGGGGAGAGCTGCTGGCTTGGCACTGTGTGAAATAGATTTAGAAATCCTGAGGAAGGAGGAATTTCTCAAAACAGTAAGGAAAACAAAAGTCAGCAACAGGGAAGAATTGGCCAGCATTTTTACAACAGGAAATGTGGAGGATACTGAAAAGAGAAAATTAATGGCACTGGGAGTATGATCCTGTTAACTGTTATTGTTGACACCTCATCATTTCCAGACTAAAATGCCAGCTAAGGCCATGTTTCACTTCACACTATCTTAGGTCATCTTTGTCTTGCTCAGAGAAAAAGAAACTCCATTATAAAAATGGAGCACGTCATGAGAAACTCCTTTGTGTGTGGAATCAGCTCAGCAGTCAGGACATGGCTGCAGCAAACCTCTGCTTGATTGCACCAAATATTCTGCTGCATTTTATTTTCTGAGGTAGAATAAGTGTTCCACTCTGAGGAGTGGAAAATGCTAGCTATACCTATTTTAAACACCAGAGTAATGCTTTATAGCCCATAGAGGGATAATTACAAAGTACAAAATCACAGATTTTATAGCACATTTTCCCAGGAGTGCAGTTAAGAGAACAGCATGTGTCATGTAGCCAATTTAGATAATGATTCTGATAAAGATAAACTGTATTGTTTATAATAAGTAATTGGGCTGACAAAGGCCCAAAAGACACAGAGGAGTGTGGGAGCTGCAGCTCTGGACCATGGGCATCTACTCCTGGCTTGGGGCTGGGCTGCAGGACAGTTCACTTCCTCAGGAACAGTAAATAGACAAAAAATGGTTCAAAAGCTTTCCATGACTGAGATTCCAAGGTGGTGGCTCCTGTGAGGGTCTGTGCTGGCGAGGGATGTGCCTAAGGGAGATGAAGCAGTTGTACTGAGAGACCCAAGAACTGGGCACCCAGAAGCCTGGGAATAGGAGAGGAAAGCCTTGGCTTCCTCGCTCCTAAGGAAGTCCTAGGGCTTGTTCAGAGCTGAACCATGAAGAATACTGGCCTGGTAAATACACAGTGGCACTTTACCACAGGCAGGAGATTACTTGTTGAGTAGATTATCTCTCTTGAGATAAGGCAAAATCCTTCAGATGCAGTGGAGTATCTTGCCAGGGCTATTAGCACATGACAAGATGCAGTTTGGGTCCAGTGAACCTCTATCAATCACAAGATGAAGTAAAGCCCTAATTATCATTTAATTGCTGCCTTCAGCTTGAGCTGCCCTTCTTCACAGCTTTCCGCATCCATTGGAGATTAGGTTGTACTAAAATGAGAACCGTAAAGGGCCTGGCAAAGGTGTGAAATTCCCTGGGTAACTGAATTAATGGCAGCGGGTTCTGCTGCTGGGGGGGTTCTGGTCTCTCTGCAGACAGAATGAGTGAGGGTGAGGGCTTTAATGGGGAATTGGAGGTGATAGCTCTCAGCCATTTGTTCACAAGAAAGAATGACATAGAATATTCTAGTTCAGCCAGGTTCAAGGGAACAAAGAAAATACCACTCACAAACATTTGTTTTTATGCTAATTTTGTGGAA
This sequence comes from Notiomystis cincta, assembly GCA_013398075.1. Taxonomy (NCBI): domain Eukaryota; kingdom Metazoa; phylum Chordata; class Aves; order Passeriformes; family Notiomystidae; genus Notiomystis; species Notiomystis cincta. The sequence goes on along the minus strand of VZRX01005110.1, from coordinate 120,882 downwards.
TTATGTTGTGAACTATTTTGTTAAATAAGAAAAGGTAGTAATATGTTCATGTAGGGTTGTGCAGGGGAGTACAAATAGCAGAATATGAGCATGAGTAACTGTTTTTTTTCTGGCTATTTTGAAGTAGATTGACACACAGATTTGGGATATTTGGGCTCTGGTTTAGTTTTTACATCAGGCCCATTGTTGATCTGTTTTCATATGCTCTGCATGGCAGGTGTGTTTTCTAAATAAATTGCAGCATCTGAACAGCTTCTCATGATGAAACTCTGACATCATTAGGACACTTGTCTCTACTATGTAACTTTGCAACATCAAATCCAATTTCAAAGATAATTACAGGCCATTAGTGCCTGACATAGAGTTTAATAACAGAGTAAATATTGTGGTGATCTTCGGAAATGCATAAATAAATAGATAAATACACAAAGTAGAGTTGTCTGGCTTCAAAAATGAGCTCTTAAAACTGGTATTACCTGAGAAACAGGCATGGTTGGAACTGGTCACTTAACCTCATTAGATGAAAGAGCACTATAAATCCATCATTTTACTAGTCTGCCTGGCAAGCAAATGCTCCTCTTCCCAAACAGTACCTGTTTGCAGTGCCCTGGAACAAGGTGAGCCAGGCAGACTTAATACCTGGGAGCATGGGTGCTACTGTATAAAACAATAAAGTCCTGTTCCTTTTGGTAACATGCTAATCAAGCTGTAGCAATGTTAAACATAACTGGGACACTGGATGGCTCCAGTTCATTCTGTTCAGCTCTCCCTTTGCAATCATTAGGGGTTTTTAAGTGTTTCATTGTGTTGTTTGACTGCACAAAGCTGGTTTGTGGCTTGGCAGAACATCCTTGGAAAGGATCTGAACACCATGTGCACTGAAGAGATTCTCAAATTATGATCAAAACAAGAAATAGGAGTTATATAGTGACTCTGGCAGGTAAAAATACCAGAAGACTTCTGATTATTTCACTTGTAATAGATCACATCAAATTCTACTTGTTCCTGGAAAAGAAAAGGTCAGTCAGCAGTTTTGAGACGGGTGCACTCAGGCTGCCGGGGTCAAGGAGGGAGTTTGTGTCCCCTGAACTGCTACATGCTCAGTGCCACACACAAACACAGGGATTCAGACCACCTCAGTATGCTTTAGGGCTCTGAGTCCATCTCTGTATTGATGTAGAAAAGTTATGCTGTAACGAATCAGAAGCTCTTTGCCTCAGCTTTGTCTTTGAGCACCCTGTGATCCCTGCAAAGCAGGGAGACCTGATGGCTTGTTAGCCCAGAGCACTCACTGCAGGTACAGCATAGCCCATCATGTGCAGAGCTGCACTTTGGTTTGGCCCTTTTTTCAATCACCTTGCCTGAGACTTGGGGAAGCAGAACTGCTGCACTCAAAACCCTTCTCTGGGGAATCGTTTTATCCACACAGCAAAAGGTCCTTAGTGAAGCTAAGCCATCCCTGGGACATGCAGCAGAAGCTATGAATGCAGGTAAAGGACCTAAAGCTCCTCTGGCTCCCTGCCCCGTGGAGGGAACTGGACCAGCCCACACAGGGTGGGCTGCTGTGCCCACGGCTTGGTCCTGGGGAAGCACCTTCTCCCCAGACCAGGCAATTTGTCTGGCCTGTGGCTCCCATTGGAGCATCAGGCTCAGCTGGGTACTCAGGGCATTTCCTGCTGCCAGTGCTCTTTCTGGACATTTCTTTCCACCCTGGCTTTGTCAGCTTTTCCCCAGCAGACTTCATGGCCAAAGTGGCCTTGCCTGCACACTGCTGGGCTGGCCAGCCGGAGCTCTTGTGGTCATATTCAGCTGGAGCTTGCTGTGAATAGGGATAAATCCACAAATTATAAATAAGGGGTTAGGTTTTTGGTTTATTTCTAGACTTAAGGACTCGTGTAAGAAACCACATGGCGTAGGTCTGGATTACTAATTTTAAATGCTCATTTTATTTTCTTAACTGAGACTTCTTAAAAGATCTTAAGATGGAATTTTAAAATAATCATAAAAGGAAAACAAGAGAAGCTATGAAAGGTTCTTCTGCATTTCAGGGCTAAATGCACTGGCAATGGATCTTCCTGCAGGCCCGTTCCTGGCAGAAGCAGGGCTGGACAGGTGATTAATTGCAGCACAGGTATTAACTTTGCACAGGTACCTTTGAACTTCTTTAGGTGTTAAATAGTGGGCTTAGGTCAAGTGTGAAAGCCGAAGAGTAACAAACATGACTCGTTGACTAAATTGTAGGGTAGATTTTGTACTCCTGTATTCACTTCGCTGTCTCTGGTGGAGAAAATTGTTCTTATAAGACCAAAATGGGATTAGAAGTGGATCTCTGTTTGCTTTGCAGCTATTACAGTGTAAAACTGAAAAACATTTTTTAGTCTGTCCATTCCTTGTGCTATTTTTCCACTCTAGTGCCTTTATTATTTTTTTAAATAATTGTTTATTTCTCAAGAATTCTGATGGAAATTTTTCTTAACTCACAGCATTTTTTCATAGTATGAAAAATAATTTCTTGCACTTGGAGCTTGATTTGCTTACAACAACAATTTCTCATACTTTTCCTAAATAATAAAATAAATAGACCATAATGGGGAATAAGGAGTTTACATTCCCAATTAAAAGAATACATCTGTGGAGATGAGTTTCATTAAACTGTTAACTGAAACAGTGACTTTAGAATTGATTCCATCTTTAGCCAGTGTAGTCAGTGCTCTCCAGAAGACTGTATTTATGAAGTATTCTTTATTTAGGATAAGCAAAAAACATAAAAGGAGGCCTCCTCACCCTCTTTTGCTGCTCTGGGTCAACATCACAACCTCTTGATTAGATTTGGAACCTACTAATTAGATATAATTCATTACCTGCAAGAATGAGATCAGAAATCAGGAGCTGCTTTTCCGAATAAGGCGATCCTTCCCCTCATCCATCATGGCTGTTAGTAACCAATTTAAAGTCAGACAAATGTATAACCAGCATTATTACCTTGTCATAAATAGTTAGGGAGAAAGACCTGGAATAACCTGGCATTATAAATGGTTTTTATCACATTATTTTGCAGTTATTTGTCAGCCTCTTTGCTTAAGATAAATGTAGAACAATAATCAGATTCTAAAACAGAGCAGTGAACGAGGTTTTGCTAATTGTGGAACCTCTTCTGCTGGCAGAACTCTGTCGTGGGCCACAGTTTATAAATTTCCCCATGGAGAAATTGCACTGAGCACATCTCCATGTTTGGACTTGAAAGTCTAATAGGCCAAAAAATAGGGAAAGGTGCCTAGTCGTGTCCTTCAAACGTGGTGAGATCTCAGCAGTCAGTGTCATGGCTTGTGTCCCTGTAGGACTGCTGAGCCAAATGACCAGGGAGGGGTTCTTCAGCTCCTGTTGGTTCCTCATGTGTACAGATCCTCATGCAGCACGCTCCATCATCCGTGGAAAGGAGCCTTGCACCAAGACAGAAGGGATGCCTCTGCCATGAGAGGCTTCTCAGCAGGGTAGACAGGTTCCTTGTGTTGGGTTTTGGTGATCACCAATGTCTGACAGAAGGAAGTACATGATTAAATGCTAATGCAATGAGATTTTACTGAGGTGAGAGTGGCCAGTGTCCACAGGACTGACTGGACCTTGCTTCTGGAGAACCACACTGCCTTCCTACCTGGGCTGGAGGGTCTGGAGAATTGAGCCCCTTGAGCCCACCTGGAGCTGCAATGCTACCCTCTCACGAGTACCTGTGATTTTTCCCTGGTGACTGAAGGAAACCAGGAACTATATCCATGTTTTAAAGAGGCTTACTGAAGAGAATAAAAGGGCAAGGTTCTAGCAATATAAATCCCAAACAGTTCTCTCAGCTCTATTTTTATTTAGACAATTAGTGACTTGAAATTTAAACCTCTAATATGGAGAATAGCATCAGGCTGTGACTTATGCCAGGATTTTAAGGATTGTGGGAACCCCTCTTAAAATTTGGAGACTTAAACATGGAGGAAGGTTTCAAGCTTGCCAAGGGAGGCCTGAATACCCCGATCAATGGGCACTTCTCTGTGGGATAAGACATAGAGCTTGAGAGTGGTGAGCTTGCACTAAGGGCAAGAGTTCCCATATGCGAGGGTAAAAAGGTCTTCACAGATCTTTTCTTCTGATAATAAAAATATTGAATATTATTTATATTCAATTAAATCATTTAGGGGAACAGTTTTAAAAGCAACAGAATTATTACAGAGTGGTTGAGATAACAAAGAACACCTCCTCTGGTGTCAGAGGATATGGAGCTACTCAGCAGTGGTGCAGTGCTAAAATGCAGACAGAAGTCACAAAGTCAGCAGATCTGATTAACTGTAAATCCAGATTTTTATTACACTCCCTCCCGTAAGTAGAGAAGGACAATAACTTGATTTTGATCTCAGCTGCAGCACAAGTAAGATCTGAGAGGAAGATTATTTACCTTATACAGTGCTGTCACTGAAAAACAATCATGTTTGAAGTGCCATGTCAGTGCATCTGGCCTCAGAAGGAAATACTGAACGTGTGTTTACTGTCTGTTCGTTTTCCTAAAGCCACATCTAATTGAAAGTGTTGATTTAGTTGCAACTAAAGGCAAAATGGAGGAGGAATAGGGACACTTGCAAGTGACAGGCCTTTAGAACTTGAATTGTCCTTCCATCACCTCAAATCTTAAGCTACCACTAGACAAGGTAGAGAGCAGTTATTTTCCTTTTTATTGAAATTTCAGTGAAAGTTTTGGGCCTTGTATCAGCACATTGTTCTGTTTCCTGGCTTGGCTGTGGAGGTGGCTGCCAGTGTGTCAGTGTCCAGGCTCCGTCCTGCTGCAGCCTCTGGGAACACAACCAAAGCCTCCGCGGTTCCCCTCGCAGCCGCTCTGGCAGCACTGTGGTCCACGGTGGCATGCAGTTGTGTTTCCAAACAAATATATTCTAAAAGGCAAAGAAATGGTTCCACCTGATTTTTGTATCCCAGGATCTCATTAAAGAGCTGATCAATCACAGCCTTTAGACAAATTTTCCTTTTTCTTTTTTCTGGTTCTTGCAGTTTAGGTGGCTGTAGCAGGAGAAGCAGTGACAAACTGTTGGCATTAATGTACTGAGCATAATGAACACCAGCCATACAGCACATGGTGCTTGTCTGCTTATTGGTGAATTTAACCCACTTTAATTGCAGTGTTACTTAACGTGATGGAGAAGTAGCCCTCAGAGGGATCATTTGAGGGACAAATAATGTATTTGTGTAAAATTAAAAAAAATAAACCAAACAACTAGCAGATAGTAGTACTAGCTGTAGTAAATTATAGTTTAATAATTATTATCAAGATAGTACTTGGCTCAAGGTTAAAAAAGAGGCACTTCTGGAAAACAGGATGAAAGCTTGCCTGGAGCACAGCCACGGGGACTGTCTTTTGCAAGCTGCACTGGTGGCAAGACATTCAGCGAAGCACCTGGGAATAAATTGAGTCTGCTGGGAGGGGAAAGTATCTACCCCTGGGGCATGTCAATGGAAATAGAAGGTGACAATGAGCCCAAGGCCTGCTTGGCCATATCACATGGGTCTCCTGATTCTATTGAAGGTATTGCACAGCAACCTGCCCTCTGAGCATATCTGACACCTGGGAGGTTTTCTGTGCAAGTGGGAGGTGTAGGACCTTTACCCCCTGGAACAGAGCTGGTGCCGTAGGCAGTGAGACGCTGGTGGTGTTAGAACCTCCTTATGTCTGTCATTTGTACCCTGAACATTAAATATCTTTCTCATTATTCATCCCACCACACTAGAAACAGCTGGTCTTCAAGGGAAATTACCTAATGAATCAACAATAAGGCTATTGTGTAGGCGTGACATTTCTGATAATAAATTACTGCTTTCAGGAGGCTGACCACACTTGTCAGGGTTTTGTGAGTTACAAATTCAGCTGCCTTGTCTTATGCTGTTTTACATAACTGACAGTGTAAAACCTTGGCATTTGACTGTAAGTTAATTCTCTCAACTTCTAGATCTCTATCATAAAATTTCTTTCTTCCTTCATTCGGAATAATCTTTGAACATTTCCAACTCATACATTTAAATTATTTTAATTTGGTTTGGTTTGATTATATTTATTGTGTCATATATATCTTGGAATTAAATATTAATTTAAATATTTTTAACTAGAAATGTAAACAGGCTATAAATGTAAGGGCTGCATTTTTTATTTCATTTAGATAAAATATGTGTTTGTATATTTCTTGTATGCTTACACTTGAAGGAAAATACTTTTTCCTAAACCCATGGTATGGAGGACGATCTAAATATTGCCTTACTAGCTTTCAAAAATTACCTGGACGTAACTAATTAGTTTAGAAGTACTTGGCCCACATGAAGTATGCTTCAATGATAAATATTTTAAAGCATGCTTCTTTTTTCACATGCCAGTATTATTTGCCTTTTACTTTGTGCATCCAGGGATGTGACCAGTTATTGATGAAAAGCAGAAGTCTTTGCTCCCTCTTAGCTGAATGCAAATGGCACTGATATTCAGGCAGTATCTGCACCAAATTGCGTGTTTACCTCTGTGGAATTCTGTGGAACCAGTTCTTTAGCTTTTAATACTGTAAGTCTTTTCATAAGTAGCCAGCAAGGGGAGAAGGACAGGAGTTCCATTTCCTGCCAGATTTCTCGGGGCAAAATGCATTCTTGCAAATGTGAATGAAGCCAGTGAAGGTGGAGCAGGCTGGAGAGGAAGTTGATATTCTTATGCAAGGAGTTGTAGAAGGTAAAAATGAGATCTAAGACAGTGAATGCATGTTCTAGCAAGTATACTGGGTTTCAAATGCTCCCAGTTTCTGTGTTACACTCATTACACTATTGTTACACTCGTTTCTTTTCACAGGTAGTGGATATCTTAATGTCTGGACAGTGCTGCTGCTTTGCCTCTCACAGAATCTTATTTAATGCAGCAGGGCCTTTTAAGCTTTATATGAAGCTCACTTAGCCATCAGTGGATTATTATTTTTAAATAACAATTCAGATTTTCAACAGGAAGAGACTAACCAAAACCTAGTGCATCCAAGAAATACCTTCTGACACTCCTGTCTGAGAGCAAAGAAAGCAGCATTGCTCAGTGTGTGAGCAGGGCTTTTTGAGATGGCTCCATGTCTGATGTGGTGCCAGGATCCTTCTGCCTGAGGTGTTCTAGGAAGGCCAGGTGCAAGTGGAGCAAAGCTAGGAATTATTGCCCTGTGCCTGCCTTTCAGCACTCTAAAGCTGAAAAGTCCCCACGGAACCTGTCCTTTGGGAGGATCACACAGCATCTTGAACACCTTCAGAGGTGCCTGGAGACAGGATCCTCTGCCATGATCCCACTGACCCTGCCCTGGCGGTTGGGTCTGAGTCCTCACTTTTCGAATCTTCCATAGTTTTCTTTGCCTTCATGTGTTGCACCCTGTGTGAGATGGTTCCAGGTGCTCCGAGCAGTCACTCCTCAGCAGCCATGGGGGCAGTCACAAGTGGCACTGCCAGCAGCTATGCCCTTCCCTGGGGGAAGCCTCTGCCTTCACTGCCTCCTTGTTTTGCAGCAGGCAGGAAGAGACCTCCTGTGGCTGTGGGACCTCAGCTGGGTGCTCTCCGGGGCTGGAGGCCCTGTGTCCCCCAGCTGGTGCTCTGGGCACAGCTTCAGGGCTGTGGTGGTGTGGGGCTGTGTCCCCACAGCAGCGGCTGCAGGCAGGGGCCCTGTCTTTGCCCTGGCCACGCTGCCAGATGAGCCACGGCTGAACTGCAGAGGGAGAGGGGAGATACTGCGACCTTTCAGCCTGATATCTTGGCATCAGTTATTTAATTGTGTGTTTTAACCGTGCTGATGGTGGTGAGTTAGTGGTGGACTAACTGGTTAATTGTGGATGTGTTCTGTTTATAAAACAATACCTGTGAGCAGGTCAGGTACATGGGGCAGCCGAAGGCAGACACACACGGGCAGGAGCAGCTCCAGAGCCTGCAGTGCCCCTTGGAGAGAGCCTTTTCCATGGTCTCCTGCCTTTGCTGCACCCACCACCCTTTGCTCCTGTTCCCTGCTACCCTGAGGAGGACTTGTCTCTCCAAATGTCCTTTTGGGGACATTTCCAGTGCTCATGGCCCCAGAGCCCAGTGGATGAGGACAGCAGTGTGAAGTCACCTGTCCACGTGGGCAGCTGTGTGGAGCACAGCACCGTTTGGAGGGCTCAAGGAGGTGGGCTTGTCACAGCTCAGGTGAGGTCACTGAGGGTGTTTAGAAGAGCAGCAGCATCCTCTCCAGCCTGTTTGGGTTTAGTTGAAGGTCACTGCCATCTAGTCAGGGCATTGTGCTTCACATGAAGGCCATTCAGTTATGATGCAGAGACAGGATGAATGAAAAAATGAAAAAATAAGCATAAAAATAATTTTAAAACATAGTGCCAAAGACTGACTCTGCACTGGTTTTCGGTGGGACTATATTGGCACAGAAAATTTAGCTAGATGTTAGTGATAATGAAGGTCCTCTGAAATATCTCTATTTTTTTTTCCCCTGAACAGTATGGTTTCAAGGGATCCACTGTTGAAAGCAAATGCCTACTGTGATCTTTCCTTTTCCAAATAATGGAAATTCATCTGAACCAAACAAAGGTGTTATAATGGTGTCACATTGTCATTTCATTTTCCTCAGCAGCCTTCTGATAAAGACATGTTGTATTTAGCAGCATAGACATAAGAGCAGTTCTGTCTCCAAAATCTGGCTTTGCAGTGTAAGGCCTGTTGAGTTTCCATGGCAATGGCCACAAATTCCTCCCCAGCTCTTCAAAGTGAAAGACATATTTGTTTTGCTGGCGCAACTTTGTAGCACAAAAGCTCTCTCTCCTTTTTCACGTAACACCTGCTAATCTGAGCCTGGGCCCTTTGAAGCCTCCTGCTGATCAGAAATTCAAATACATTTTTGCATGCTAATCTTGGTGGTAATCTAGAGTTTGTGTCTTTCACGTTGTGTCTGTGAAAACAGTTTTCTTTATAAATCACCAAAAGTGTTGGCCCTGATTGCTCTCCATGGGAAGATGAGTTGATAGGGCTGTCAGCAGCTTGGATGTCCATTCTCTCAAGATGCAGCCTGGACAGAGCTATCAGATCAGGGCTTTTTAACCATCCACTCACCCTTTGTGAAGAGAAGTGGGGGGAGAGGGGAAAGGGCTTTCCCAGATCTGGCGCACGGTGCTCTGTGTGTGTCCGTGTGTCTGTGCAGGGACCCGGGCTGTGATGGACACAGTGTGGCACTGGCACTGGGCTGGTGCTGTGCCTGTCGCCCAGCAGAGGAGTGTGGCTGCAGAGTCCAGCAAACAAACGTTAGCTGCAGTGCTTTTCTTGTCATCTGATGGATAGGCAGACACGGTGCTGAATTGGCATCCCCCGTGAACTGGAATTCCCTCTGCAGCCCAGCTGCTGCATCCTCAGTGCTGAAGCGCTGTGGGTGCTCTGCTGAACCTGATTAGGGATCAGTGCCACGCTGGGACCTCCTGTCCCTCAGCTGCCCACACTGTCCTTCCTCCACACCACGTGGCCCTGGTCCTCAGTGCTGGTATGTGTGCAAAGAACCTGGCTGTCCAGGGAAGGGGGTCCCAAAGCTGCCAGGTATCCTGCTGGTGCTGTGGGATGGTTTGCCTGTCTGAGGGACTGTGAAGGTCTGGTGCCCCTTGGCCTGTGGCTGGAGATGGAGCTGTGGTGTCCAGGAATGCTTAGTGGGATCTCAGTGTTCGCATCACTAGTAAAGGATTCAAATGATTTGCTCTTGAGGTACTGCTGTGTGTCCATGATCTACCTGTGTCTTGAAAAGCACATCAAGCCCCCAGGTGCCCCAAGTATTCCATCCCAAAACCTTCTCTCAGGTCATTTTCCAGTGGTGCTGTGTCCAGCTGCTGCTGTGCTGGCAGTCCAGTGCCTACTGCAGACGTGCTCACAGACTGTAGCTCCTGCTGTACTCTGTGCTTCAGAGGTTTAAAACAAAAGGGTTTGAGTTTCACTGCAGCTCACACCTAGGCAAGCCTTTGTGGCATGGCTGCTTTAAAGGAGTCACTCCTTGCAAGGCCTTTGCTTGTTTAAAATGATCATGTTTTCCCACTACTTAAAAAACCAAGGAGACCTTCCTGGTTAATTTTTCAATAATTATGTGAATAGATATGATTTTCTTCTTGGAGGACATGAACAGTTTTCCCACTTTTACAAGATGGGATCCCTGTTCAACACTTGCAAAGCTCAGCCCTGCCATCTCTTTCCCACAGCCTGTTTCCCCCAGCTGCAGATCCGTTCCTCCGAGTGCTGGCTGGGAGCTGAGCTGGGCAGCTCTTCCTCCTTACTCTGAATTTTATAAAATCTGAACTTTCAGAAAAATCCTTGTTTATGAAAGCTCACAGTGCATCTCAAGGAGGAATGCAGACTTGCTGTTTTGTACAAAATCACCAGCAAAATATTTGAAAGAGAGTTTTGTGTTCATTGTCTGCTGCATCTTCCTGCTATTCAGACTCTATTCTATTCAAATTTTCTTCCTTTCTTTAGGGGGAAGAGTCTGAGTGCACAAAGGGGCTGTGGTTTCTGCAAGCAGATAATATAACCATGTAATATAAACATGGCAATGATTTCTTTAGGCCCTGTGATCCATCAGGCATGTTGAGAGCAGTTGGCAAGGGTCTGGGAAGTTCCCACTGCTACAGAGCAGCTACAGATAAGATGCCTTTCTGCCTTGGTCAGCTGCAGGATCCACACCCCTGGTGCTGGAAAGGTTCATCCGTCCTCTTTCATGGAAGGGAAAACCTCTGCCTTTGAAGTCACGTGCCCACAGCTTGCAGAGCTGACTGATACAGCAACATCAGTAATTTACAAAAGTGGGGGGCAGGAGGGGAAGAAAGCTGCAGCATAAATCTCTGTCTAGCTTTATTCTTTTACCTTAGGTTATATGTCTTTAAAGGAAAAATGCTGACAACATGCTTGCTCACAAAAAGCCTTTTGAGCCAGTGCCAAGTATTTGCTCAAACCTGGTAAAAAGTCACAACTGGGACCTAAGAGCAGCACTGAATTCCACTTCCTTGCTTGATCTTAATTTTCTGGGGGCTAAGGAGATGTTCAGTGTGCCTCCTGCTCTGAGGCTGGGTAAGAACCTGCTTTTGTCTTTTGGAGCAGGCGGTCACTGGTGTCTGATGTGGTGAGAATCCACCGTGGTTCTATGTTTGCTCTCTCTGTATCACTTACTCTTCAGTTTAGAAAGTTTAAAACAATATTATTTGGACTGAAATAGTGCAGCCAGGCAACAAGGGTCTTGCAGGAAGGGCTTTTCCCCTTTGCAGAGAGCAGCTTTGTAAACGGGGCATCTGCAGCCCAGCACGTGCAGAGCCCCCAGCCCCTGGCGGGCAGCACCACGTCCTTGCCTGGTAACTGGTGCCACCTCGCCTGGAACACCCCTGGCCTGGAACCCTCTGCTCTCCCTGCACTCTCAGCTGGCCCTGGGGTGTTGCTGCAGCAATACTCTTGGGCTGGTTTAGTGTTCCAGACGAGGTCCTGGACTAGCTCTGGGTCATCATGAAGTTTCAAATATAATAAATCAGAGGGAGTAATTTTTTGATGAGTGTTGTGCCTGTCTAAGGGGACCTGACCCCTTAGACATTTTTCTTCTCTCAGCAATCTTAATGCCTCCTCTAAGCAGTGGACAGTGGCTGTGTCTGCAAGAAGCTATTCATGTTCTTGGTAGAGGTCCCCCTACAAGGGAATGGAGACGTGGGACTTTGAACCACCAGGTTTCCCACCTGAGCACTGCATAGAGGAGCACTACTGGAAGAGCAGATGGAGGAGCCACTTCTGCACCCTCTAGAGCTCCAGAAGTGCCCCGGTCAGTATTGCTGCATTTGTGCACTTCAGGGTGTGAAGCACTCGTGTTAATTGCACAAAGTACCAGCAGCAGCTTATTGACCTTTATAAATCTTCCCTGAGAATGAAATTCATCCCTTGAAATTCAGAGAGCAAAGGGCCTGGCATTGCTGAGGAGTTTAGGATATAAATCCCAGGGAATCTCCTGTCAGAATTTTTTTCCCTGAACCAGGGGAGGCAGTGAATGCATTGTGTTCCCAGAGATGTCATGTCCTGCCTTGCTTTCTCCCTTACTCATGGCTCTTCTAGCTGCCTTACTTGTATCTATCAGATGCGATGTCTTCTTTTCCACTGAAATTGATGGGTCAAGTCCTATGTCCAAATCTTGATGTTTTAATTTTAAAAATACATATGTAAAGAAAAAAAATTCTATTTCTAACCTTTATATTATAAAATTTGATCTGTATGGAATTATGGAACCCCACAACTGCAGTAGTGATAGCAACATGCCTACTTTTGCTTCCTGTGCTGCATCATGCACTGGTGCTGTAGCTCCCCAAGAGAATGTAGGAAAAGTTCTTAAACCTCGGTGGCCTCTGTGATCTTCTCACTTGCTATGTAGAGCTGATTAGGGCTCAATCATGTGATATAATGATAGTTCCCCCCATGGTTTATCGATCCCAGTGGGAATGAAGGGCATTCAGCATCTCACATAAGCAGACACTTCATGTCTGTCTTGCTGCTCCTTACAGAATATGAGCAGTAAGGCTGAGCACTCCTCGATTTTCTTATTCAGACTCATTTCAAGCTCCAGCTCAGACTGGAGATTTGCTGAGTAAATAGTCTCAACAATAATCTCAGCCTGATTCCAACTAATTAAATCCTGTACAAACATCCCTCTCCGGGCCAATATAGCAAAAGACAATGAAAACACAGAAAACCAGACATAGCTTTCCTCCAGATTTTGCTCGGCCCTTTAATCCTGTATCTTTTGAAAGATAGTAACGTCCATAAGATGAGGGGTCAGCCTTCCTGCCCTTAGCATCAACCAGTGGAATTTTTCAATAATGAACAGCTGGGTCACCAGCGACACAAAAGCTGCTGTAATATCCTGTAGGCTTACGGGGCACAACAGAAATCCCAAAGCAAATCATGATGTACACAGAAAGGGACCGTCCTTTTCTATTAAGGAGACCACTTCAAACCAGTCTCAACACCACCTTTTCTCCAGCTTTTCGAAGGAGAGATTATCCCCTGCGTATATTTAATCACACATTATGGGGTGGCTTTGATTGCCTTTTTAGAGTCAGAGAAGTTAAAGAACATAGTTTGAAGGCTCTTATCAGTGCTCCATCCGCGTGCTCTCAGCCGAGATGTGTTTACAAACAAGGGTTGGGATGGGGGTGGGGGAAGCAGGAATGCTGCCCTGGGCCCATGGCTGGGCTTGGCACTGCTCTCACAGAGTTGGTTGTATAACCCTGACTCCAACTACATGTGGTGGGCGCCACTGGGAGGGGGAGGCAGGGGGGTTGCATTTGTGGTTTAATTTTTATGAAACCCTGTGGAATTCATCTCCTTTTCCAGGCAAAGAAGAAGTTATCTTGTAGGGTTTTTTCTAAACACTAAAGCAAAGAGTAGACCAGGGTAACATGAACAAAACCTAAATGCTATAAAGACTTTTTAATGTATCACAAAAGTCAGTCTGAGATGTGTGCAAGATATGCTGGAGATTCCTGATTAAAAGCAGTTTGTGTCAAGGAAGTTACCACTTGCAGCATGTAGAACATCTGACAGTGATTAACTAGAGCTAGCTATTAGATTTTCCTAAAGAAACAATACTTAAACATATCTCCACAAGTATGAAACACTTTATGTACTGTATCTGGTACACCTCATTTAAATTGACTTAGATGGAACAGACACACTAAGTCTAACTAGTAGGTTATTAAGAATATAAACCTGGTGCCCAAGAATTTACAATCAGTTATATGGGAGGTATCCTGACTTTCCTCCTTTTCCCAGGGCTTTCATTTACTAAGCATATGCTGTAAAGATGTCACATTTACAGCAAGGGACATGTTTAGGATGTTTCTTACAAACAGTTTTAAGTTACATACCTGTAGCAAATGCATCTTGCTATGCTACAATGTGCTGTTAGAACGTCTGCTATGAGCTCAGGAAAACATGGGTGAAAGGAAGGATATATGCATTGGTACAAATGCATTCTAACCTAATTTTTCGGTTTACTTATTAGTGCTTGTGAATTTTTGATAGAAAAATGATATAAAATTGTTTTCTACAGGAAGATGAACTTTTCAGCTCTGTTTAAGCACTTAGAGTTTGGAGAAATATGGTTTAAATTAAGCATATCATACTAATTCTAGGGGGTTACAAAAAGAAGAGCTTGGAGATTCATCCTGCCTGGAGTGTTTGGTAGTTGCAAATAAGCTGTGCATTATATGTAATGATCATTTCCCTAAGAAATACCTTTCTGTTTCTTTCCCCTGTTTGGATCTGGAGGCTGATGGTTGCTGCGGGGCTGTGCTTGCACGTAGGTGCTGCTCTAATTCTCCTTCCTACATTGCAGGGGAGGAACAGGCGAGTCAGAAGACTTGGAATTCAGCATTTCAATAGGCCTTTAATTATGGCTTTCCCTGCTATTTGTGAAATGAGTGGTGAATTGCTGAAGGAACCACTACAGTACTATAAGCCAAATTAAAAGCACTGTTTCAGTGTGTGGGATTGGTACAAAGTGTTTCTGCCTCTTTGCTCTTTGTCACTTACACTGGAAGGTTTTTAAAAACAATTGCACTCCTATTAGCAGCCAGAGGAGCTCTGCTCTCCAGGCTGGCTCCTAAAGTCCCAACCTACCTCACTCTCTCTATCCATACAGGTCAAGTCAGGAATTGCATTGAGCTTCTCCAGAGCAGAAGAATGCTGAGGGTCAGTGTTTAGTAGGTGGGAAATCATGGAAACAGTCCGCTGGGGGCTGAGAGGTAATTTACGGTTAAGTTCAAACTTCTTTAATTTGCATAATACCAAGCCTAATAAAATATTCATGGTAGCTTCTCTCACTTTCAGATGATTTAAGATAGACAAAATTTAAATTGGAAAACACTGCTTAAGAGAAAAAATTCGAAGACAATATCTTCCAGTATTTTCCTGCTTTTAATTTAATGATATTTTTCAAAGTTACAGAATTTGTCGCAGAATTACTGCCAGACAGAAGCCTGCCTTTTGCACAAACTTGTGCAGAATTTGATCTTTTTAATGGGAATCGCAAAAACTGCTGAAATTCCAAGGGTTGATGTGGGTCAGGTGGAAGATAGTCTTGGAAGATGTAGTGTGTGTGCTTCATGGGGTGGCAGAAATGGTCACATTATGGAAACGACAGCTTGAGAGGTAGTTGGTCTTTTAGAGTTGGATTCAGGTGAAATGACCAGAGCCAGAGTTTCTGTGATAGTTGTGGCATTCTGTGGGGTGTCAGAGACTGGAATGTGTGGAGAGCAGAAGAAACCACCCAAGTAAATGACACCTCTGGGCTCGATGTCAGCCCCAGGTATTTCTGTCCTGTGCAGGTTCTGCCCTTTGGCAGCTGATGACCAAAGTCAGCTCATGCCAATCAGGGCAAACCCAGGGGCTGTAGCAGCTCTGAGTACCTGAGATGGTGCACAGCCACAAGGCAGCTCCTCCTGTACTTACTCACAAAGAGACACGAACTTTTCTTGACCAGTCTGGAAGTTTCTTACTATTGCACACAGTCTTGATATTTCAACATCTGTCTAGAGCCTTGTGTTTGGAAAATGCTGATTTCTGCATTGCTATTAACTACCAAACCTGCACAGTTTTTATCCCAGTTCTGACACAATTTGCAAATAAAAATTAATGTATATTTTCCAAATGAGATTGCAGCTCCAGTGGTTTAACCCACCTGTCACCTTGCTTAGATGTATGTCTTAAAGAGTGTGGAAAGGGAACTGATTGTGTTTGTTCTTAGCATTTTTGTGCCAAATGATTTTGTTTGTATCAATTTATTCCTGTGAAAGTATCGGATTTCAGTAAAGCTGATAAATTTAGTCAATAGTAAAATTTAATCACATTAGCATTAGCAAACACAGGTTTTCATGTTGGCACACAGCATACGGCTGTGAGATGGTGCCTTCTTGACCAAAAGAATTGACACCTGACCTGGCCCTTTCCTTGCTGCTGTCAAGTTACATTTATTTAATGGTGCAGGATTGGTCTCATCTGCTTACCTGTATGAATAGTGCCAATGGCTGCAACAGGCATATACCTGGAAACTGCTCTCAAAGCCCCCCAGGCCCCTGGAAGTGTGATTGTCCTCACCCACAAGGGTGAGTGAAAGCAGTTTTGTCACTGGAGCTGCCTTTATGCAAAAGAAATCATATCACAGGGTGCCAGTATAAAACATACTGTTGACAAAGAAACATTAAACCAAAGCCTACATTTGGGGTGCAGAGGGAGGCCAAGGCTGCCAGCTGCAATCAGATGACAGATATTTTTGTTAGGAAATAATATCTTCCTCTGATTTCCTGAGAGGTTGAATTTAAAGCATAAAACAATGGACAGTGATGAAATCCAGAATTACCTCTGTGTATTCTGGAAGAGAGTAAACAAGTACCTCTATGCTGCCCAGGTACACCAGGCACTGTTTGGACAGCTGCACTGACCATTCAATGGCTTGGCAGTACGAATGCCAGGTTCATACAAGCTTCATATAAAATTGTACAGCTCCATGGCCATGGTAATAAACCCAACACAGCAGAAAGATTGGGTTTTCTAATGCATACCAACTACTGATGTAGAACATGCTCCAGTGAGGATTACTTGAAAAACTGCATTTAGTGCTGCAATAATACTAAAAGGTCACTTTGGATCACGTTTGCAAAAGGTCAGAGCTGGTGGAGATAACAGCCTGTGCACCCAGAGCAGAAGGTGGTGGGTTCAATTTAGCTCCATCTGCAGTTACAGCTGAAAACCAGTCAGGATGAGACGTGGAAAAACGTTTCTTCCATTGTGATCCATTCTGTGGTAGAGAAGGAGTTCCTCGTGTAGTAAGGAATGTCTTTGGGCTTGGTAAAAATCCTAAAAAAAGACAGAAGCATTTTTAAAGTGCACCATTCTTTATTCTCAAGATGCATTGGGGTGAATGCATGTTTCCAAAGCAGTTTTGGCAGCAGAGTTTCATAGAATAGGTTGTTTCCTGTGACATGACACGAGGTATATAAAGCACAATATAAAAGCATGCTTTTCAGCTTGCAATATGAATCTTGTATGCATAGGGAATTTCTGTCCTCAGTTTGCTGGGAAGCTTTCAGCATGAAATGGGAGGAGTGAAATTGTTTAGTGCAGGGGATACTCCATTCTCTAAAGTCAGTTTTTCAGAATTTGGGAAATGCATCACTCACAAGTTGCAGCTCTTCTGCAGCCACTTTGCAGCCCCACCAACAGCAGAAAAACCTCAAGCCAGGGATAGAGAAGTTTGTACCCAATATTGCCTCTCCAGCTGTTCTCAACAAGTTGTGATTGGGAATAATGCAAGCTTATTCTGAACATTGTAGCTTTTTGCTTTAAACTAAATATATTCCTGGAGAGGTTCCTGTAATTGAAATGGTCTCAGGAGGAATTAGCATCTCTGTACATATCAGCTGTCTGTCCATCAGGCCCAGTGGGAGCAGTGAGTGGGGGGGCTGTGGGACTGAGGATCCCACCTGAGAAACTTCAAGTCATCATCACCATCTCATTTCTGATGTACATTGTCTGTGATCTCCTCCAGTGTAGCTCAGGGAAAGTGAATTCTGTTGTGATGGATCTACACTGTGTTGTATGATTCTGCTGGCAATTTTTATTTGTAACAGGGCATGGTCCAGAGGTGCCTTGTAAGTAAGGCAGGCCTCTCCCTGCACAGAGGGTAAATGGAGGTCTTTGCCTAATGAATTTCTATTCATTGTAAGCAAGGTGCATCCTTCTTTCTGCAAGTTTTCTGATAGCAGTTGAGAGACACAAGAAATGTCATTTATCTTTGAAAACACAATGTTAGTACATGTAGACGCTCCCAGATGCTTCAGTGAAGGAAGGCAGCATATATTCATGGCTGGAGTCTGTCCTTAAATCTGATCCCATTCTCTGTGGACCCCTAACTCCATCATGGTGACCCTTGCATAGCATAATATGTGTGTGTGTATATATATATATGTATATATAGGTATAATATAAAGCAGCAGCTGACAGTAGCTTCTGCAGCTGCTGGGACCTGGCAGGGCCTCACTGGGTACACAAGAGCATTCAGCCCCATTTGATGGGAGCCTCTGAAGGATGCAGAGTGATAAGCGTCTGTGGAAATGAATGGGCTTTTCATGCTGATGATTTCATTTCTGGATGGACACAACACTTCCAGCCGTGGCGATTCATCATCCTGGCTGGATGGGAGTGGAGGGCAGCCAGCACTTTGCACTGATGCTCAGAGCAGACACTGAAGATAAAGCGTGGGACTCGGACAGAGCTTTCCAAATATTTGACAGAGAAGTGCCAGGGACGCGCAGTGCTGTTCCTACTTTAGGCTGCCAGCAAATTTTCCCAGAGAATCACTGCTGTCTACGACACAGCTCCAACACTGCACTTTTTAAGCCCCTTGTTCTGCTCAGGATTTACCTTTGCCTCTGAGGCAGCTCAGTGGTGCTAAGCAAAACACGGTCACTGTGTGTCTGGCATGTTTGGGGCACTGGTGCTGCTGTGCACACTCCAAACCAGCCCCAGGGCTGGACTGGGGGCTGCTCTGTCGGCACCCATTCCTTTTGTTGTACAAAACGAGGCAGAGACTCCAAGGAGGCATTACCAAATGGTGCTGGAGTTTACAGGCTGGGAGAAGGACTCTTTGGGCACAGGGTGAGCTGTGGGGCAGCTGGGAGGCCCCGAGCTGCAGCCCTGCCTGGGCTTAGGAGCTCAGTGGGCACTGGCCAGCAAAAGGTGGGTGGCAGCTCCAGC
Organism: Notiomystis cincta; assembly: GCA_013398075.1. NCBI lineage: Eukaryota > Metazoa > Chordata > Aves > Passeriformes > Notiomystidae > Notiomystis > Notiomystis cincta. The sequence goes on along the minus strand of VZRX01005110.1, from coordinate 102,045 downwards.
CTCTCCAATGCCATCCTGTCCTGGCACACATCTGCCTGTGGAAACTGGCCACCACCAACGGCTGGTTCCTCACCTTTTGTAGGGAATGGGGCAGGTATGGACACAGACCAGCCATCTCAACTTTACGAGGTGTCTGGATGGAATATTGATGGATTTGGGCCTCAGAGTGACTAATTAGCATGCAAGGTTCCTCAAAAGGGTTAACATGGGATCTTTTTAATTGTCAAAAGAGTTGCAGGCTATTAGGGTTGGCATATTCTTCAATAATCTGTTTTATTTTTACCTGCTGGGAGCTTAATTAAAAAACAAAGAGGCTCAATTTAAAGCCCATTACTATGCTAATTTTGTAAGAACTGGGCGGTGATTAAGAAGCTTTAAAAAGAGGAGTTTAGTTTGCTCTAGGGAATGGATTGGAGGCAGGTTTTATTTCGTTTCATTAGCTAGCTACAATTATTTATAAACTAAATGGAAATGATATTAAAGAGTAATGAAAAAACCAGCATCTATGTATTATTGAACAGCAGAACTTTTTTTAATTTAGCATCGAAGTGTGCAGAGCCTTTATTACTGCAACTCACAGTTAACACAGCTAAATGCAGTTGTTAAATATAAGAGGCTTTTAAAATATGCCCATAAATACAGAACTGTCTGGTTTGCTTTTCCTGTAGATCACTAGAGTAAGTTTATAAAGATATCAATGTGACAATAAAGATGAACCACTGTCTCTTTAAAAAAAAAAAGTTTTATATAGGAAAATTTCTTAAAAGAATAAATTATGAAGACTTACTCTTTTTATATTATGTATGTAATGTTGTATAATCTAACAGCACTGCAAACCTTCTACTGCCTTTTGCCTGTCATGTGAGCCCAAAACAATACCTGCAATTCCAGTTATGTTGGAGTACTTGGGAGGAACCACTGCATTATATGGATGTTCGGAGCTGAAGCCAGGCAGGGACCAGCAAAGGCCAGAGATGTCACCAAGGATGTGGTGGGTGAAGAGGAGGGGACGAGCAGCACTGGGACAGCCTGGCTCCCAGTGTGGCTGTGCCAGAGGGCAGCAGGAGTACGGGGTGTTGGGTGCAGGTATGGCCAGGGAGAAGCTGCCAGGTTGGCAGGAGCCTGGGAGAGGGAAATTTCGAACTGAATCCCCCAAAGAAAGGTTTGTGGTGTCTGTGAGGATGTGGGCAGGGAGATGCACCCTGTTTCTGCCAGAGGAACTGGTAATGCTGGTGTGTATCTTCTCAGCATTGGGAGGGGGAGGAGGAGGAGCTGCTGAGCCTGTATCTGGAGAAGCCACATCTCTGGTGGCACCAGGGCCTTCTACAGAAACAACAGGTTCCTATAAAACATCCCAGCTCTTGTGGCATGAGTGAGAGCTGGTTTGCATGTGCAACCTGGTATCTGAGTTCACTCAGCATTTGAATTCCTGCTGAAAAGCCTCTTATAAAGGACCAGGAACCCCATGCCCCACCAGCCAGCACTGCCATTCTGTGCTGAAACCCTTTGTGCTACTGCTCTTTCTGGGAAAGCTTTGATGCTGTGTCAGGGATGGGGACTGGGAGGAAGCCTGGAACAACTGAGAGACATCAGTATCTACTAGGCAGAGGGGTAAGAAGGAAGAACAAGGCTGGCAGGAGGGCCAGCAGTGGATGCCAGCCCACCCTCCTGGGCTGCCCAGAGCAGCTGGCATTTAACTCTGTAAGGGTCCACACCAGTCTGGCTGCAACACCAAAATTGTTGGTGGGGCATTTTAATTTAAATAGCTGTTGCAACCAGTGAAGTCTTTCTAGATGAAAGAAGTAAGTTACAAGAATTAAAATTACCTGCACATCAGTGATTCAAATGTCTATGGACACTAGCAGGACTCCTGCTGCAGAGCCTTTAATGGGTCCTGCACAGGTCCTACCACTCAGAGCATCCTGGAGCCATTCAGGCTCTGTCAAATCAAAGTTCACGACGTGGCTCCCACAGTCGTGCTGGGGAGAAAAGCCTTACACTGAAGGTCTGCTGTTCCCATGGGTAAACTCAGGGCTGAGCCAAGCCAGAGCTGCCGCTGGAGATAGATAGAGGTCATACAGCAGAATAGCTTCAATTCCTCTTCTGGTTCTAAAGGCGAAGTCAGCTATCCAAGATCCCTGAGGTTGCAAATGTCCCTTGGCCTTCTTTTGACCCTATATACACCTTTCATTCTTTCTTTAATGATTGACATTCGGTGGGTTTGTGCCTTCGGGCACACTGAAGTTGTAGCTTCTTCATCAAAGCAACTGTTTACAGCTGGTTTGAGTTGGATGCCAATAAACAGTATTCTTTTTGTCTCAAAATAAAAAGCAGCTTAAGTCCCTAATGATAAGGATTTTGTGCTTTGTAGAGGAAAAAATTCAGCTAGTTTGGGACAGCCAGCCACTTAGCTTAGCAAGTTGGGGTACCTTTATACTTCCAGCTAAACTGCCTTTATCTCCTCAAGTGAGCCGGCTATAGATTCTTATCATTGTGGCAGAAGTGATGAGGGTAACATCTTTAGTTGGAAATCATTGGCAACATGTGGAGAAAGCTTAAGATGTTGTCACACTTTAACTTGGTCCTAATCTGTTCAAAGGCAGTTGATACTTTCTAACTGTGCCAGCAGGTAGTGAGAGGGAGTCAAAGACCATCAGGGTGAAATAGCTCCTGCTTTTCTTTGGAGAGTTTATGACTTTCATAAAGCGGACACAAAGACACTGTGGCGGTAACTGTTATTGTCTAAATTAAGAGCTTATGTTCACCCAACCATATTTCATTAACTTGTATACCCAAGCTTCTACATTTCCTGCCTGCTCCATGCAGTGCTAGAAGCAAATCTTAAATATTTTAACGCCTGTTGTCAGTGAAGTGGGAAGAAGAGTGAGTGCAGGTCAGCCCTGCCCGTCCGCGCCGAGCTGGCCCGTGCCGTACGAGCAGCACAGACCGGCGTGTGCTGGGTCTTGTCTACAGCCCTCACCTTCCCAGGGCAGGCTGCTCTGTGGCTTGTGATGTGTGCTGCTGTGAGGTCCACAAAGAGAATTGTTTTCCTTCCAATAACAAATCGAGATGCTGTGAACAGCCCTTAACTCTCAAAATGCAGGACCAAACTGCCGATGGAGCTGATCGTTTCTAAAGTCATCTTCCCTGTGAATGAGGACCCAATCCTTTTCCTGATGCTCCCTAAGGAGTTTTTGCATCTCACTTACTTGAAGCAAAAGCTGACACAGCTTCTCCTCCCTTGTTTTTCTTTAACAGATGATCTTAAGAACATCAGAGCTCCCGGTGAGCAAACTTCGATGCATTTCAGCAAATATTGTGTTTTGAAAAAAGGGCTTTGTCAACTCTGTAAAAAGGATAGTGCAATCAGAGCAGGGTTTCTTTTCAACCAGATATTATTCAATCAGATATTTTTGGAAACACATATGGAACCCTGAGCAACATCATGTAACATTTCGGTGCTTTTATAGAACAATTCCAAGCCATACAAATTTTCTTGCTGAAAGAAAGGAATGTGCTGATAAGATATGAGGGGATTTTGTACACTTTTTCTCTAATAGGCATCTTTATTTTTTCCTCTGTATGTGTGTGTATGGTATGTATACATACACTTAACCAAAAGTTAAGTAGTATTTAATTTAGGTATTTCAGCTTTGACCTACTTACAACTTTTCATTTAATTAAAAAAAATCTGAAAAAGTTAATAAAATGTTTAGACAAACCTTTCAGTCTTGTGAGCTTAAAGGAATAATCCTCTTTGCATGCCTAATAATGTTGTTGGTGTCTAATGGGATTTCATTTTCACACATGTGGAAGTGTCCTGTGTTATAAATGTTTGACTGCTGGAATAACTTAAAACCTGTGCAGACGTTCGAGGCAGGAGGAGGGTCTGGGCGTGCTGTAGGGCCCTGCTTACTGATAAATCTCTTTGTATGGGTTTAGAGCATCAAGTTTACTAAAGCCTGAATACAAACACAGATGCTGATCGCTGAGTCTTAGGACTTTGTCAACCATATTTGGCCTTACGGAAGCCAGAAGGTTTTTGTAGTTCTGTATCTAACCTTAAAAATTCAGTTTATAGAGCCACTTTAGTAGTCATCCCTACTAGAACAACCAGGCTCGTCTGTTCTTTAATTTAAAAAAGATGAATCAGATGTTTTAAGTCTTCAAAAAACACTGTATTAAGAAGGATATTTATTTTCCATCCTAATATTAATAGTAAGTAATTGACATAATCTTAATAAGAGTCACTTCATGGTACAAGAATAAATTACCATTCTTAGACATTGCAGGAGACACCTTTAGTTACCTGAGTTGTGGGGGGTTGATCTGGGTTTTTTGGTGTTGCTTTTCCTTTTTCAGTGGTCCTTTTTACAAAGCTCCATGTCTCTGGTAAGAGTCTCCTGTTTTTATCAGAGGAACAAAGTTTGTGAAAGAAAGACAATAAAGAGAAACCATGTGAGATGATTGGGGGAGAAAAATTTCATCCATTAAGGGTCAGCCTAAAAGAGCATGATTTAGAGCAGAATATAGCTGGAACTTTTGTAAGACAAGCAGCAACTTTTCATGCTTGGATGGGGATTCTTGGGTTAAATTGCTATCTTTGAGTTCTGAACTTGGAAAGGTATTAAAGTGGAATTAAACCTTTACACAATCCTGCTCTTGTGTCATTCAGGATTTTTTTGGATTCTGTTTAATTGTACATCACAGCAGGGTTCTGAGTGACTGGTGCTCTAAAGAAATGAGGGGTAGGGTTAAGTCTGCAGCCCACTGCTCCCTGCTAATCCTTCTTGTTCCTTGAAGAAGGATTTACTTTTGCTGCCAGCTTGTGAAAGACTTTCCTCCTCCCGAAGAGATTGTTGTGGCTTTCCTGGGGAGGTGTGGTTGCTATAGCAGGGAGTCACGCCTGGGTATTCTCTTAAACCCCACTGAGAATGGGCCAAAAAAGAGCCAAAGAAGAGTAAAACTGGGGATTAAAAAATGGAACAATGGGAGACAGGAAGATAGGAGTGGGAACAAATGGGAATTACAGCACCAAAAATAATGCAAAGTGACAAAAAGAGGAAATAGAAAAATAATAGCTGACAGTTGGACTGAAAAGACAAGCACTACAAAAGAACAATTTATTTTCAACAGGCAAAGAACATAAAAAGGCATCTGGGAAATAAGACACAGTTCTATGTTGAGGACTTTTTTGGTTCTTACTATATTGCAAACATACATACACCAAGTACACAAAACTGCTTCATGCTTCCCTCTCAGTTCCACCTTTGGCACAATCTGTTTATTTGAAACAAAACCTTCTTGGTTTTAAACTCTGTGTGTGTTTATTTATTTGCTGTTAGATGATGTCTCTAACTGTGTCTGTTCCTAGGGACTAAAGGTAGGGTAATTCTGGGCTTTTCATATTAAATATTGTCATGTAGATCAGCAGTAGAAGAAAAGATCCAGCTCTGCTCAAATTCTGTTCTTGAATGCTTTCCAGAGAAATAACTGGCCAGCAGGCACTTGGTTTTGCTGCTGCTTACTGGAGAGAAATTCTTTCTCTTATACCATGGCAATGCCCTGACACCTCTACCTGGCCCTGCCCCAGGCTGTGCCCCCTCCTCTTCCTGCTGCAGCTGACTCCTCACTTTGGCTCAGCCAGCTCATCCCTGTGCTGGAGAGTTTTCCTGGAGGAGTTTAGAAGCTGCATTTTGCTCCTAACCCCCCTTGCTCTACTGGCAAAACACAGCCTAATTTTGCAAATACTCGAATATTTCCTGCTCAGTGAAAGAAGCAGAAATTTTCATTCAGTGTAAAATTTGTCACAATACAAATAGAATTTAAAAGGCAGCCAGTGCCACATCTAACAGCAAATCTCTCTGAATGCCTTTCCTGCACCCCACTGCTTTATATACAGGGGAGGCAGAGAGATATAATAGATGAAACATTTTGTTTATGAAGTGTCTATGTTTTGTTTTATTTCACATGTTTTTGCAATATAGATAACAGATTACACCACAGAGCTTTCATTGCCTTGTGCTATAAAGATACTATAAAGCCTTTGTGGGTATTAATAATAGATTGTGTTGATGAGTTTGGAGAAGCTGGCAATAGACCCCCCACTGCAAAGACATTAACACCACAGGACTAAGGTATCTTTCCCTTGCAAATCAGTTGCTAAATTGGCTGTGCTGATGAGTTTGGGCACAAGCTCTCCACCAGCATCACTGCAGCAGGCACAGGAAGTGATTTTGTTTTATACTGGCAAATAGTGTTTCTTCCTCTCAATGTTTTTAGTTGCGAGGAAAGCCTTGTGTAAATTCTTTCCCTAAGTCATTCTTGCCAGCCAAGAAATAACTTAGAAATTACATTTGAATTGCTTTGATGCGATTATTTTTTCCTGTAAAAGTGAAGACCGGGCCAGTGAATCACAACAGTACAATTTCCCTGCTTATGGGGCCTTTAGGGTGAAATCTCATATAAAAATTGCATTAGAAGACTTTCCCTGTGTTGTTGGTGATGTAAATTCAGTGTGCCATTTAGTGAACAAGAAGGATAAGATGTCTGTCAGAGCAGAGACTGGAGCCAGCACCCAGGCCCCTGTTCCACAGGCTGCTTCATCCACTGGATATTGGTGAGGGTGCAAAGGGAGAACATGAATGTGGATTTAATCTAATATTTGTAAATAACTGAATAAAAATGCAACCCAAAAAAAAGGGAGTGCCTGGTTTGTTTTGGTGACCACCACCCCCCAGCCAGGTAGAGCTGTGGCAGAAGCACAAAAGCCCTGACACATGCAATGCTTTTATAGCCCATCAGTGTGATTTGAAGAAGGCAAAAAACAAAGCAGCAGAAGCCTTTTTAGCCTCTTTGAAACTCATGAGCAAAAATAACATTTTTGTCCAAAACAAACGTTTGCACTGTCTAAAAATATAATTCTAACAAAATCATCACATTTTGTTAATATATTAAGGCTTCTTAATTGCAGCCCCAGCTTTATCAATTCAATTGGTGCCCTTAACTTTTATAACAGTTTCTGTTCTACAGAAAAGATTAGGAGAAAATTGCAGCCATAATCTGTACAGTGCAATTGCCGTGCTATAAAGAGGAATGGGAGTAGCTGAGAAGAGCAATTGGATTCCCAAAGGTGGAGCACAGTAGAGCAATATCAGTGACTTTGTAAATGAAAAATTGTTTTAATTCCCTTCTAACAGCAATAATTCTATTCTTCATAAATTTTTCCATCAAAGTGTTGTATGGAAAAATGCTATAAAATAGAACAGCATGGCAGTGATGGAAGACAGTTGAACAAAGTGGTCAATTAGGGGATGAAAATTAAGCAAAGAGAAGAATTCCTTCTGTCACATTCTGCTCAAAGCAAGAAACTGCTCTGCACTTTGCATTTTATGTTGTACTTTATAGTTAAGGGAGATGTAACTATTTAGGTCATTCTGGTCCCACTTGAGCAAGTTGCATTAGGCTGTAAGCTTTAAACTCTGTGTGTCTTTACGCTTTTGTCTAAGCACTCCAGTTCCACCCTAGAGATGCTGGTGCCCACAGGTCTGGGGTGGCCAGCAAGTGCTGGGCCACCTGCAGAGGGATCATGAGAGGCCTCAGTGGGAAGGAAATCACATGGAGAGTGGTGTTGTTGTGGGCATTGTTTGACACAGACTCTTGACTGGGTATGGCCAGCCTGAGGTACTCCTGAGACCTGCTGGTGCATCTCCTTCTGGTGGGCACTGTGACGCTGGGAGCTGGGGGCTCTGACAGTGTCCATGGCCAAAGTCCCACCAGCTTCACAGCAAGATTTGGCACAGGATAATGTGTGGTCCCTATTGCTATTTTAGCCATCAGTTTGTCTTGGCAGGGAGTACAGCACTCTTCACGGAAAAACAGATTTATTTACATGGAGAAAAAGTCACTCATTACCAAGATAGGCAATATGTCATTTGTGAGTCCAAATCCACGTTGTGAAGTGCAGATTTAGCACAAGCTTTCAGCAGTAGCTGGTGTTCATACTACAGCACCTGTGGATAGAGGGTTAATAAATATCTCCGTCAGTTCTCCCTGAAGAAGAAAAAGGTTCCTTTGCTTTAGTTTCTCTCTAAATATGAAAGGTTTTTTCTAGAAACTTTTAAATTTTGCACATTTTATTACTACTTGATGAAGGGGAATTATCTTTCTTATACTGGAGTTTCAGCTATGAAATTGACTTTAATAAACTATGTAATTATTTCTTCTGCAGGGAAAATATTTTAAATTGATTATTTCTTTTTTTAAGGGGGTGGAGGTTTTCAAATCATAAATTTATAATATTCCTGTTTTGCTTTACTGCATTCAGGATGTTTTGTATATTCCAAATTGAGTGCAACCAAGCAACAGTTTTTCCACTTTATAAGCACCCATGAGCTGTGATGCTACAAAACATATTCAAGTGCTGTGCTGGAAAAGCCCCATGCATACTGTTCTTCCAGTCATATGTCATCTAAAGAAAGAAGTATCAAAATTTCTCCCATAGAACAAGGAACAGATGTCTTTCATTAGTAATTTAATTTCTTCTCTTAATAAAACTCAGTTGTGTGAAAAACTTACTGTATTTTACTCTAGCTCTACCCTGCTTCATAGCACAGGAGTGTGGAGCCAACTCCCAGCAACAGAGTGTCCCAGGCAGGTGTGAGCAGAGGGAAAAGCATCAGACCTAAAGACTGCACCAAGAGTATTTACAAAAGCTGTGACCACTACCTCTGCATATTTATTAAACAGAGAAAAGCCAGGTATCTTCTGTGGTTACTGCAACACATTATGTCAGAATAACACAGAAAGGGAAATGACTGAAGGTCTCTGATAGGTAAGAAGCAGCATCTGTCCTCTTGCATACATCAAACACAGCTTAATAACTTCCTATTTACTGCTTCATGGCAGAGGCCCAGTAAATAAACAACCTGACTGAATTAGTCTATTTTTCTACCTTTGTCCTGTATAACAAAGCTCTTGAACCACGTTTAATGTGAATGGCAAATTTCACACTGCACATGGACATCTCTCAGCACAGATTAAATTAGTTATAATAAAACAATTAAAATCTATTTGCCCACAGACAGGAGGAAATGAAGGACCTGGCTGAGCCACAGAAAGGTAAAGGGTGGGTTGTCAGGACACCAGGAGAGTAAACAGCAGAGCTGTGATTCTCAGGAGCAAAGCAGGGTCAAACCTACTGTGAGATAACTGCGCGGGATATAATAAATCAGGGGTCCGTATTGCACTCCAGATGGCTGTGCCATGCAGGAAGGCACAGTGGATCATGTAACTGTGGTTGTTTCTGAGGATTACTGATTCAGCCTGCCTTCACAGGGATATCCTAACAAATAAAATCTTTATGGGCTCTTCCGCTGGTGAACATTTTCATTTACTGGTTAAAGTCAGGACATGTCTCTAGCATTTGCATTGCTCCTGATACATATGCAAAATTAATTTAAGCTCACACACTTTTAGCTGGTAAAGACTTTTTTATTATCTAGTCCTGTAAAGTTGCTTCACAGCATTTATTGTAAATACTCTGATGGACAGACAGGCCATTGTTCTGAGCTTTAGCTTGGCTGAGTCCCCCAAGTGTACCAGGCATAGAGGCAAACACACTTAAAAACTCCTAAACCTATTGAGTTGTCTTTCAAAATTGTCCAGGCAACAGAATTTATTTATAAAACTCTGCAATCATTGATTCAAAACACGGTTTTCTTGTTCTGCTTTTCTTCTTTGTCCTCTTTGAACAGTTTTCTCTGGAATGTTTTCGTTGTGCTAAGGAGTCAGAGATTTCCTGCGGCTTCTAATAAAGGCATTTGATTTCTACTCTCCACATACTTTAACACATCCAAGGATTCTGAGGTTTGACATTAGCTTAAGAGAGCTGGAGATAATCAGCCATGGGGGTAAAAAGCCAAAGTTATGCAAATTATTTGTAAAATGTATAGAAAGCAAAAAAATAATTCCTTTAAATGTGGTTGGTGTGGGACAGAATCTTTGTCTCAGCACAGAATATCTGTGTGCTCCCTGTCAAATTTATGGTTTTGATTGAAACCTGTAAAGGGGTGATCTGTAAAGTATTCCTGCTATCCTACACTTCCCAACAGGTTTATTACCATTCGTTTATAAAATGAACAGTCTAACGAGCAGTGGTTTAGATCACAGCTATCAAGGTCTGGTCATTTGTCAAGATTAGTTTCCTGTTGTGAGATTGCCTTGTGCAAAAAGAGTGCATAACCTTGTGCTCCTCTTGGGAAGCTGAAAAAATACCTATAAACACCCTATAAGATAGGTTTAATGAAGATTTTATAATCTCAGAATTCAACCCAACACGCTACTCTGTGTGCATGTGTGTGTATTTGTGTGAATGCATGTTATAATATAGAGTACTTGTGCACAGGAGAGGGAATTTTCTTGACAAGAGTTAAATTCAGGATATGAAGTCCATGCAGTATTGTCAGGGCAATTTAATGTTCATTTGAATGAGTTAATATACAGTGATGACGGTGTAATTTGTTACAGCTAAAAGGCTGCCTTGGGAAGTGCTGTTGCAAAAGCACCATCTTTACGGGAATAGTTGGTTGCCGGTAAATAACACGAAGTATTTTCTGTTCATGTTAGATATATTTATTTTGAAGAAAAAGAAAAAACACCAACACTCAGTAAGGCAGTATGACAGTAAAGGTGCAGCTCAGGGAAACAACACACCCCACAGGACAAGGAGGTTATCTTCGTGCCCCTGTTTGAGGGAAGGTGCAGGGGATTTATGCTTTCCTGGGCTTTTTTTCTTGGAATTATCTGTAAACTGTGTTACATTTGTGTTTTCACTGCCACTGGACGGTGGCGTATTGTGCGGTTTGCTTGGGAAACAATCGGAGGCAGCCNCCAGCTCTGCCGCTCCTGAGGTCTCCAGGTGTGCCCCGTTCTGAGGGCATCCCCTCGGACAGAGAGGCCAGGCTTGGTTAAATGAGTACAATAGGTTTAAGCAGTTAAAGAGAAACAACTTTTTTAAGTGCACCTTTTTTTTTCCTCTTTGTGTGTTAATCCTCTTGGATTTAAAATTGTGTAGAGATACAAAAAATATTTTCTGGTTAGGAATTTGCTGGCTAAAGCATTGTAAGAAAAGCCTTGCGGACAAAGCAAACAGAGTGTATGGGATAAGCCGGCCTGTTCACGGCAGTGCCCAGGGTCCTGTGTGGCATCAGTTTACTTTTGATAGATTTAATTCATTACATACCTGAAAAAGAGCCACTCAGTCCACCTTGCACCGCTTTTACCTGGAGGTTGTGGTCGTGCAAAGGTGTGCACTGAGCCAGCCAGGCTCCCTGTTCAGTCACTGCTGGGTACAGCTGGGAAACACCCCACTTCCCATCTCTCAGCTGTTTTCTGGATGCCGTGTGCAACCATATTGACATTTGATTTTCCCTCCAGCCCACTCTGACTCCAGCCCTTTGCGGAGGGCTTGTACTGCCATTTTCCTGCACTTCTCAGCTCAGACAAAATGGAGGCTCTGGAGGAATGAATAACTACCACAGCCTTAGCCCTCTAAAATCAGAAAGAATTGCCTTCTTTGTGAAAAATTATAATTTTGATGATAAAAAAAAGTCAGCGTACCCCATGCTAAAAGACAGGATCTAATTTTTTTTTTCTCTGAACACACTGGTGCAGTGGTGTTCATTTCCTTGCTGAAATGTAAATGTTCATGCACCTTACACTGTGATGTATTGCCATAAAAGACACTGAATTTCAAATCACCAGCACACCATGTGATACAGGGATGTAACAGCAATTTGTCTTTATTTGAGGCAGCCCTTTTCTGAAATCTCACTTAGGGAGATTCCCAGTTGCCATTAGAAAAGCAAAATAAAATCAATCTAAATAATTCTAACTTAAGCCTAGAAAATTAATGATGGATGAAAGACAGGGTTTATAGAGCATTAATAAGAACTAGTCTGGATACAGTGTGTGTTCTAGGGTCTGTGATTATACTGGTAATTTGACAGATTGTATCACTGCCTATCTCTGCCAAAGGATGTTTCACACCATTTAAAATGCACAGTACTTCCTTCAGAGACAGGTTGTTCTGGAATAACTCAGCATTCAAAGAAAAGCTATGTTATTTCACTCCTCTCTTTATTGATTGCATGTGTACAATCGTGTGTGTATGCACGCATGCTGACTTTGCCTCAGCAAAAGCACAAAGTTTTCATGCTCATTTCTGTGTTATCAGCCTCCTCAAAGACAGACAATACCAAAACTGGAAAGTCATGAAACTGTTAAGAATAGGGCTTAAGTGCTGAAACCAGAGACACTGCATAAAACAAAGCATTGAGCTGGTCCTTCCTCTAAAGGGTGAATTAAAATACACTTGGGTTTAAGCAATTATCCAACTTTGGGAGCTCCCTTTTGTTTCTCATTTTGAAAAAGAAAAAAACACTGAGATACGGACAGACCTTAGTGGGCTTTGTCCAGCAAAGGTGATTTAGAGAATCTCGAGACCAAAGGGATTGAGATTTGAAAAAATTGCATGCCCATGACGTTTCCAAGCCTAAGGATGCGAGTCTTGCAGTGTGCAGAAGCATGGGCCAGGCTGATCTGTGCAGACATTGCTGGATTTAGATCCACGCAGGGCGGTGCTGCCCTTGACTTGATGCTTTGCCCTTGACTTGATTGCCCTTGATGTGATGCTCCCCTTGACTGTGCTCCTCTTCCTTGCAGGCTGTTTGCTGCCAAGTGCAGCGGCTGCATGGAGAAGATCGCTCCGACGGAGTTCGTGATGCGAGCCCTGGAGTGCGTGTACCACCTGAGCTGCTTCTGCTGCTGCGTGTGCGAGCGCCAGCTGAGGAAAGGGGACGAGTTCGTCCTCAAGGAAGGGCAGCTGCTCTGCAAAAGTGACTATGAGAAAGAGAAAGACTTGTTGAGCTCGGTCAGCCCAGACGACTCAGACTCAGGTGACCTTTTCCCACACCTGCTCTGACTGGAAAAGCTGCATGACCCTGTAGAGCTTTCTTATAGAAAAGTGCATCCATTTCCACATCTGCTTTATCTAAATGCATGTGCCATCTATGCAAATTTGCAGCTAAAGACATTCCTGCTGGCAGTCTGGTTTCCCTAACCTGACTCCCTTCCTTAACTTCCTGCTTACTAAAAGACAAAATCTTTTTGCTTTCATCTAAGTGTTTTTCTATACTATCATAAAACATGAATCAGACTGACTTTAGCTACCTGAGGTCTCACTCAAGTGAAGCCTTGGTATGCTGTTCTCCATAGGCATTCTTCCATCCACTTAACATATTTTTCAGGGGATCTTCTGCACATATAATTTCAGCACTAAACTTGGGAAATGGGCACAGCAGCAACATGATGTTTGAGAGGAATCTCTCTGCCAATTACAAATAGCACCTTTAGGAAAGATTGCAAGTGCAACACAGTAGTACTGAAGAGAATCTGAAAGTAACTGAGATGTGGGCTTGTGCCATCATAATTGCACACTTGTTTCCCAAGAAAATATGTAAAGAAAATCAACAGTTACCATTCCATTAAATGTACAAATGACATGTTTGCCTCTGTTTTATGGAAAAATGTGTTACTCCATTTTAACTGGGAGCAGAAATTATCCTTAATCTCTACTCTGAGAATCATATTCTCCACATTGCTAAAATTTGTATTTCCACGTCAAGAATGCCTCAAGACCAAGGTCTCTGCAGACTTGCTCTGCTCAGTAAATCTTACATCATAGGATCTGGGCTTTTGGTGAATGTGCCTGAGGCACCAGAGTTTCCTCCTTGACAGTCAGCACACCTCACCCCCCCAGCTCCAGCAACCCACTGTGCACCTGCCTGATGTCCAGCCAAACCCCCTTGAGCAGCTTGTGTGAGGCTGTCCCCACACTGGGGCTGGTCACAGGCACCTTCCCCCACTGCTGTCCTCACTCACACAATGGGTGCTGGCAGCTGTGTTTGGCATCAGCTTTGAGCAGGGGTGGGCTCCTCCTCACGACCAGATCTGGCTTGTGATCAGCAGCGAGGAGCTACTGCAGTAGTACAAACCACTCTTGGTTTCAATCTCATTTCCCTTTGGCACAAAGAGGAGTTTCTTACTCCTGGAGATGCTTTTTTTTTCCTCATTATTCTCTGTTAGCCAAACCCAAACCTGAAAAACAAGCTGACAAATTAAACAAGTTGTTTGTCTCCCATTGTCTAACACAGTGAAAACACTGATCTCCCAGGGGTCTCCGTGAGAGCACGCGGTCTGCAAAGCCCTGGCTAAGAATGTGTCCTGCTTCAATCAAATATTTATCCACTGGACACAAAAGTAACTCTCCAATGAGCAGTATTAATCCTCACAAACCTTTCCTTAGAAATGGCATGCTGAAAGTTAATAATGTCATGGTTATTAAAATGACTGAACTTCTCTTTAATCATTAGGCTAAAGATGCTTATTAAAGTAAAAGGTGATTAGACTGCTAGGTGCATAATAATCAGACCCTAAAATGAATTAAAGTCTAATTTGTAGATTCCCCAAATGTGGTCTTTCAGTATATAAAAATTTTTGTGTGTTTCTTTGTGTCGAAGTCCCTATAAAATAATGTGATAGTGTTCTCTGGAAGAAAAATCAGTATTCTGGTCAAATAAAATATGCTGAGTTGAAAAGCTGATTTCCACAACAAAATGTGTATTTACCCCTCAACCTTTGCCACTGTGCTTGAGATTTCCCAGGACAATATACTAACACATGTAATATCACAAGACTGTGTGAGTATTCAGAATTTAATTATAGAAAATACAAAGAATCTCTTTGGTCTACACAAGCACATAGATACTTGGATGTATTTACTGAGAAAGAGAAGTTTGTGCTTGTACATATAGACACATTTTAATGCACAGAGGAAGATTACTGATATTTTCTATGGGAAGTGGAGATGAGATGACAAAGATTATATTTACCATTATCTCTGGAGCTTCAAAACATTCAAAACAGTGTCCAATAACTGGAATCTGCATTATATTTAGTTAGATGGGCTTTGAGATAGTTGTGTGATACTTGCTCTATGCAGTTTTGCTGCCGTAGTAGTGCAGACAGTAGTGCCTGTCTGCAGATAATGCTTCAGGACAAGCTGGAGTTCAGCTGTGAAGGTAAAGGTGTTTATCTGGTGGTGAGATCGAAGCAGGTGAGCACATGGGACCAAGAGGTCCTGGAAGGGCACAAGGTCTGTCTGTGCCCAGTTCCTGGAAATACTGAAGCATATTCCGAGTTTCCACCCCCTGATCAGTCCCGTGTCCTCAATTAAAAATTGAAAATATTTTTATGCTTTTGTGGCATTTGATTTAGGCAGAGCACACATATCTAAGATAGCCTCTTCCTACCCACAGCTGCTTTAGGTTTTCAAATAACCTAAATAAATAAATAAATAAATAACCTAAATAAATAGTTGAACCTGTTGACTGAAAAGCAGTTCTCAGACATCCTGTTTGCTTGGTGGAACAAGTGCAATTATATACCCTTTTTTCAACAGTCAAAAGTGATGATGAAGATGGAGATGTTAAGCCCACCAAAGGCCAAGTAACCCAAGGAAAAGGAAGCGATGATGGGAAGGATCCAAGAAGACCCAAACGACCAAGGACGATACTTACCACACAGCAGAGACGAGCATTCAAAGCATCCTTTGAAGTGTCTTCTAAGCCCTGCAGAAAGGTAGGTGCTTCACCAGGGACCGAGTCAGCCCTGGCAGCCCTGCCCCTTCCTGGGGCAATAGCAGTTCTCCTGGGATGAGAGCAGAGCACTCTTTTTGCACAGAAGTCTTTTATGGGTGAAGTAAAAAACAAGAAATGACTTAGTGTCATTTTCCTCAGCTCAGACTCTTTGTTCAGTAGTTACAGAACTAGTAGTGCCATCAGGGACAGAACTTGACAACACTATACAAAAATATGATGAATTTTTAAATGTAATTCCATATGTGCAATTTTTGTTGTAAATGTTCCTCTTAACAAAACTGATTCGTGTTTTTTGGTTTGTTTTTTTTTTTAATTTATGAAAAATTGCATCATAAAGCATTTCCTCCTGCAGGTCAGAGAAACACTGGCAGCTGAAACAGGGCTCAGTGTACGAGTCGTCCAGGTCTGGTTTCAAAACCAAAGAGCAAAGGTAGGCTGTTTGTCACATTCTCAAAAGTCAAATGCAGGCTGTGCCTCAACATGGGCTCTTGGCCTGGATGCAGCTCACACTGCAGAAGTCCCACAGCTGAGCTCTGCATGTTCTGCCTGCTCTGCTCTCTACATCCACACTAGAAAGGCAACTTCCAAACACAGACATTAAATTCATATGCTCAAAGAAAGTCAGGGTTGGGAGTAAATTTTGCATGCAAATCTGAATGGGAAACAGAACAGCTTAAGCTTAGAATTGCAACTGAACCCACAACAGTGTGTGCATAAGTATAAATGGTCTGTGTTAACTAATGAGATGTTTGCAGAGAGTTTTGTAAGGAAACAAAGTTGTTGCGCTTGGAACCACAAGATTGTTCTGTTCTTCTGCTTTTTTCAGATGAAAAAGCTTGCACGAAGGCACCAACAGCAGCAGGAGCAACAGAACTCACAGCGACTAGGACAAGGTAGGTGATTTGTGAAAAAGTGAAGTGAGAGAGAAGGAATCTGCAGCTGTCTGGAAGTGCCATTCCCACATGGTACTTTAGTACAGCGATCCAGGGCGCGTGCAGCGCTGTGGGTGACGTGTGCCAGCAGCCACGCGAGGACACAGGGGTACCCCTGAGTGCCCACGCCAGCTTACCCCACGTTCTCCTGGTGGGATCAGATCCCAGAGGTGCTGGCACAGAAGCTGTTACCTCGTTTTGAGAAGAAATGTGCCACGTGGAGGCGCTTGCACTGGAGGAAATCTCCAGGAGGCTTGCTTCAGATAGATCCTCCAGTTTGTTTTCTTCTGCACTAAGCAGCACAGTGCTCAGCTGGGAATCTGCAGAGGCATCAGTTTATTGCTCAGAGTTCTATGCTCAGACAAAATCTGGAAAGTTTCTCTGACTGACAGGATAGCCCTGACTGCATTTGCTAGGGTTCAGTATTGCCACTGGTTCTGCTCTGTTCCTCTGCAGTAACTGTGCCTCCTCTTTGCTTTGCAGAAGTAATGTCCAACCGAATGGAAGGGATGATGACATCTTACACACCACTTGCACCACCACAGCAGCAGATTGTAGCAATGGAGCAAAGCAGTTATGGCACAGACCCATTTCAGCAGGGTCTTACCCCTCCACAAATGCCAGGCGACCACATGAACCCCTATGGTAAGGCATGCCTCATTCTGCCACATCCAAAGTAGCTAGGTCCGTGTGCTGGATCACACACACAGGGGCAGCAGTTTTACTGGCTTTTAGATTATTTTTTCTGGGATTTGTACCAGGGAATTTGTACCAGTCAGTTTTATGTGTGTATTTTCTCGTACATATAAGGGGGTAGAACAGAGCTCATCTCAAGCTCTGGACACTTTTCAAAACTATTTCACAGTATAATTCTCATAAATGATAAGCGAGCAACATCGCCTCTCCAAGCTCCACTTTTTTAAACCACTGTCCAAGACACTGAAAAATAAACAATACCAAATTCTAGCTCCCTCACAAATTTTTCCTTCTTTCTTAGAAGCTTTGAGGAAAAAGTGCCTTCAATAAAGAGAAGTAATCTATTCATTACAAAATGAATAAGCAGCCCTGTAAGACCACTCAGATTGGATGCGTGGATTTGTTAAAGAACAGTTCTTGAGCTACTAAGAGATGGGTTACCACAGGACATTTCTCCTGCATAGTTTTATTCTCTGTCCCAAATCAAGATGACGGTTTGCTTTCACGATTGCTTGACCACACATCAAATGCATTACAAGCACTAAATGCTCAATTATTGATTCTGGACAATTGCAGTGTGGCATTTAAAAAGAATGTCAGAGGATTTTTCAGACTGTGATTCTCGGCCTTGGGGTAGCCCACAAGGGCCTGTTTCAGACTCCCTTCTGCTGACCAGGAGCACTTCACTGTAGAGGCTCACATGCGCATCACTGCCCCGAGCACAGCGTGCACAGACCAACAGGAAATCTGCTTTGGGTCTGTGTCATTACTTTTGCCACTGAGACAAGTCCATGGTGCACACCAGGAAGTTTGGGAGGTCCTGTGAGGAGCTGAGGACATATGAAGTGCCCTCAAGCATTAGGTGGCTCGTGATTTTGTTGGTTTGCTTGGCTTTCTGAGTAAAACTTCTTGGGAAGCAGGTTCTGTGCTCCAGAGGAAGGGCAGGGGATGGCACAAAGCCCTTTTGAATGAGTGTGTGAGGAAAAAGAACCAGACTAACACTTTCTCAGAGGCCCCAGGACTTGAGCTGGAGCTTTATCTGGCACCTTCAGTATTGAAGTAAGCTGAAATCTTAGTTGCTAAGGGAAATAAAAGGTGCAATTCCAAACCAGCCCTAAGAGTGGAGTTTACTGAAAAGGAGAGCATGTTTTCAACTCAAGCTCACTTGAGGCTGGGGAAGCTGGGTCTCTTCCTGGGTCCTGTCACACTGGTAGAACTTTTACCTTGTGTGTATATGAAGACCAGCATGATTATGGCTCTTAGACCACGCTTCCCTGCCATGGGCACTTGCTATCTGGTCCCACCTTTTTTGACAGTCCCAGTGCTCCCATGAGTGCCAGAGCCCATGGAGAAGCTGGGCACCTGCTCCTCCCCAGCACCATTTGCTCCCGTTGTCAGCCAAGATTCTGTTTTGTGCTGCTGGCTGAAATTGAAATTAAATCCTGGCAGGTTTGAGTGCATTCCTGCCAGCTGACCCCTCTGGGTTGATTTCAAGCCCTCTTCCTTGTAGGTCAAACCCTCAGAGCCAAAGTACTTGAACATGTGACCACAGAACCAGGAGTGTTCCTGTTTGCTGCAGCGTGCAGCATGTGAACATCCGTGTGTACTGTGTCCTCCCCTGGCTGCACAGCATCCAGCTTAACGTGTACATTTCATTTGCAGGAAACGACTCCATTTTTCATGATATCGACAGTGATACCTCTTTAACTAGCTTGAGCGACTGTTTTCTTGCCTCTTCCGAAGTTAACTCCATGCAGGCTAGAGTAGGAAACCCCATTGACAGGCTGTACTCTATGCAGAGCTCCTATTTCGCCTCATGAAAATAAAGAAAACTAACAGCCGGCGTGTGTTTAGCCAGTGACTTTTCCAGTGCAGACTCTACAGCCATATGTTGCCCAGCTCTTCCTTCACAGTGACTCTGCTGCCTCTGGACTGCAAAGAGCATTTTTTTAGGAAGACTGCCTCTGTTTGCATATATGTGTATGTATGTATATATATTTTAATACATACATACATATATGGAGAAATAAAACACATCCACCCGTCCCATACCCTTGATTCCCAGCTTGCGCCAGACCACGAGACAAGCACAGAAGGAACAGAAGAACCTACCTGCTCGTCCTCAACCTTTGATCTGGTTTGGTTTGAGCCCATCATCTTAAAGGAAATGGAAAAAGCCAGACCTTTTCCTCCTTTCTCTCCTCCTTTCTTTTGGATGTCTAAACTCTTTTTTTTAAGCCACTGCTACTGACATCAGTCAACCATATGACAAATAAATCAAAGAAACTGGAGATTCCTCCTTTTCTTACTGCATGATTCATACTATGTTGTGGATAAATTGCCATTTGAACTGTGAGAAGTTAATGTAAATGTGACGTTCAACATTTGTTTCCTTTCTACACTTTTTCTACATAACCTAGATCTGCTCATTAGTTTATAGCCCTTATGCATATGATACTGAGGAAACTGGTTAGCAGTATTTGTGGAGAAAGCCAGTGATTTCAGAGTAAGAAAGGTCTATGACCCTGGAGAGGAGATGCATGTTAGGGGCAGAGGCATTTAGGTTAGTATTGATCTTAAATAATTAAAACTCAAGGTGCTTACAAGACAGATTTATTTAATTTTTTCTGAAGTGTGAGATTAAAACATTTACATTTGTTTATAAGTATTGCAGTGCCAAATTTCCAGTCTAGACCATGATTGGCAAACAAGTGTTTTTCATTCTGTTCTGTTTGTTTTGCATGAGGCATAAGTGTGCTGTTCTCTATTGTCCATCTGGAATAATTAAGCACTCCTCTAGTTACCTTGCCTCAGCAAGAATCAAGGATACACAGTTCTAGCCTGAAACACCAGAAGTCCTCAGATGTGCACCAGCTGGGGACAGGAAACTATGAAAGCAATTACGATGGGAAGTTCAGGTATGTTGAGCTGAAATTTTCCCACGGCCCGAAGCCCCGCAGTGCCAGCACTCCTGGCAGGCTGCCCGCTGACTGACCAGTGCAAGTGCCGGCTGGACAGGGACACCGAGGGAAGGGGATGGCCCCGCTCAAGTCTGTCTCTGATGTTGAAGTTTGAGCATATGTCATATAGATTTTCGTAGGGCATAAAATATCATAAATAATAATAGTATAGCTATAAATATTGCCTGGTGATAATTATAATGTGGAGAAGCAGACAAGTACAGTCATGGCTCTCAGTGGAGAAAACTTCATGGGGAATATTTGCCAGGGTAATATCAGTAATTATAGGGTGTGTTCAAAATAGAGCTCATGGGGAAAGATTGGCAGGATAGGCACTTTCTTAAATAAATACCTTTAATATATTGACCATAATAGCTGAAAAACAAGTCCAAAGCTTCAGTTAATCTAACTCCTCCAGGCTGAGGACTGGTACCAGGCCAGCATTGCGGTGTCCCTGTGGGGCTCAACACCTTCTGTGAGAGCGTGGGTCTCCCATGGACAGGGAGGCCAGAGCAGGACCCTTGTAGCCTCAGCACCCAGGGAGGGAGCAGCCCCACTGGGGGGACGGTGGCCTCAGCCTCGGGAGTCCTGCTGGGAGCCCTGCATCAGCTGATGGACAGAGCCCTCCTGTGTTCCAGAGGCACTGGTGGGAAGGACAGGATGATGAGTCCAAGGAAAAAATATCATTTTCCCCTAGCATGGAAGTGTGGATTAAGCATGTTGGATGTTTCTTGAGAAAGTGAAGCTTTATCTGCAGGGTAAGTGCATAGGTTCTCACTTCGGAGATGATGAGAGCACTGTGGAGGAGGCTCTGTGTGTGTTTGTGTGTGTGTCTGTGTGTGTGTCTGTGTGTGTGTGTGTCTGTGTGTGTGTGTCTGTGTGTCTCTGTGTGTCTCTGTATGTGTGTGTGTCTGTCTCTGTTTCCATATGTGTGTCTGTGTCTCTGTGTGTCTGTGTCTGTGTTTCCGTGTGTGTCTGTGTTTGTGTCTGTGTCTGTGTTTCCGTGTGTGTGTCTGTGTCTGTGTGTGTGTCTGTGTCTCTGTGTGTGTGTGTCCGTCTCTGTGTGTGTCTGTGTGTCTGTGTGTCTGTGTATCTGTGTCTCTGTGTCTGTGTCTCTATGTGTGTCTATGTGTCTGTCTGTGTGTCTGTCTCTGTGTCTCTGTCTGTGTCTCCGTGTGTGTCTGTGTCTGTCTCTGTGTCTCTGTCTCTGTGAGGCTCTGTCTGTGTGTCTGTGTGTCTGTGTGTCTGTGTGTCTGTGTGTCTCTGTGTCTCTGTGTTTCTGTGTCCCTGTGTCTGTGTCTCCGTGTGTGTCTGTGTCTGTGTCTCTGTGTCTGTGTGTCTGTGTCTCTGTCTCTGTCTCTGTCTCTGTCTCTGTCTCTGTCTCTGTCTCTGTCTCTGTCTCTGTCTCTGTCTCTGTCTCTGTCTCTGTCTCTGTCTCTGTCTCTGTCTCTGTCTCTGTCTCTGTCTCTGTCTCTGTCTCTGTCTCTGTCTCTGTCTCTGTCTCTGTCTCTGTCTCTGTCTCTGTCTCTGTCTCTGTCTCTGTCTCTGTCTCTGTCTCTGTCTCTGTCTCTGTCTCTGTCTCTGTCTCTGTCTCTGTCTCTGTCTCTGTCTCTGTCTCTGTCTCTGTCTCTGTCTCTGTCTCTGTCTCTGTCTCTGTCTCTGTCTCTGTGTGTCTCTGTCTCTGTGAGTCTCTGTCTGTGTGTCTCTGTGTCTGTGTGTCTCTGTGTGTCTCTGTCTGTGTGTCTGTGGNGTCTGTGTGTCTGTGTCTCTGTCTCTGTCTCTGTGTGTCTCTGTCTCTGTGAGTCTCTGTCTGTGTGTCTCTGTGTCTGTGTGTCTGTGTCTCTGTGTCTGTGTTTCTGTGTGTCTCTGTGTGTCTCTGTCTGTGTGTCTGTGGCTCCGTGTGTGTCTGTGTCTCTGTCTCTGTCTCTGTCTCTGTCTCTGTCTCTGTCTCTGTCTCTGTCTCTGTCTCTGTCTCTGTCTCTGTCTCTGTGTGTCTCTGTCTCTGTGAGTCTCTGTCTGTGTGTCTCTGTGTCTGTGTGTCTCTGTGTGTCTGTGTCTGTGTCTCTGTGTCTGTGTTTCTGTGTGTCTCTGTGTGTCTCTGCCTGTGTGTCTGTACGTCGTGCAGGGGGCAGATTGCAGTCCAAGGACCACCCTCCCAGTGCTCGAGGGGCAGAGTCACTGTGTGCCGCACACAGCCTCGGTCAGGGAAGGGACTGGTGGCTCTGCGAGGGTTCCAGGGGACATTCCTGTCCCTGCCTGTGTAGGTTCCTATTGCTGCCATCCCCAGGGAGGTGGGGCTATTGTGTCCACATGTGCTTTGCCTAGTGGCCATTTCCTGCTTTCTGGCAGGGATGTGGTTTCAACTGAGCATTGTGAGCCCCTGGATATATTTTGAAATTGAAAGGATTTTCTTTTCTTACCCATCCTGTTCAAGTGTTTTTCCCTTTCCTTGTGTATCAAAATAAATAACAATTTCCTTTCTCTCTGCATGATAGCAAACATCTATAAAGAACTCAGGTGATCCTCACTGCTTGCAGGGCAGAAGCGAGCAGGTTTCATATGGCACATGTAAACATTTGTCATTTGTCACCACCGATCTCGATGGATTCATCGTTTCCCTCCTCTCCCCTCTGCTGTGCTACTTTACAGTCATAGAAAAGCCTCTCAGACATACCAGTTTGTAGACTCCTCACACAGGCGCAGCCTTGCTTCATATGTCATTACTGGCAGGATCAAAATGGCATTTTTGGTGTTTACAGGGACTTATATGAGAACTATAACATGACCTACAGTTTGGAGAACTGCCTTGTCCCAACTCTACCTCTGCATCTGGGATGGATGTTGAAAAATAATCCATCTCCAAGGAAAAAATCAGATATCCCATTTTATAGCTGAAGTATAATTCTTTGCTGATTTTTTGGATGACTGTTTGCCACTTTTTTGTTTTCATGCTTGTACATACTATCTCCTCTCCCTTGGTGTGTCGTATGATGATGCCTTAGCTTTTTGTTGCCCCATGTTCTGCCACTTTTGGAGCCACATACATGCACACATTCAGGCCCTTGGCATGTGTAACATTTTTCATGCCATGGTGGGCTGCTGCTGGTCCAGGGAAGGAATGCATAGGCTAGGATTTCCAATGGGCCTGCTATAGCTGGCAAAGGCCAAAGTTCATTAAAGCAAAATAAATGTCACTTTCTTTTTGTGGAATAAATTATCCTACTGGAGTGTGATCATTGTGGTTTTAACCTGGGACCTTGTAGTAAAAGATTATACAGCAACCTCTGACCTCTTTGATTTCTGCTTTGCTCTTCTATTGTCAAGGGAACGTCCCCGATCAGGTGAAAGTAAAATGTTTAATGGGCCATATCACAGTAATATCTTACATTCAGTCAAATTGATAAACTTCTGCAAAAAATTCTTAGCATCTGGCACTTCCACAGAAACCACAAGCAATGATTGCACATATGGGAGCTCGAAGGCAAGAGGTCATGACAGCAGTTTATTACATGCACCTTACAGTGATCATTTTCCCTAGGAAATTAACCTCTCTCTAATACAAATGCATCAAGTGAGCTCTTCACAGTGTTTCCATCATATTGTTTTGGTTAATCAAGGAGTACGTGCGCAGCTAAAGTGGTGACAAGATGCAATTAAGTAAAAGATGATTGATTAGGTTTCAGTGTGCTCAATAATGTATAAAAAAAGGTGATTGTGAGATCAGAATGAATATGCTGGGTACGAGCTCAGAGGTCCTTCTTGGGCAGCTGCAGGTCTGTGACAGTGGCAGAGTTGCCATCATCCATGACTGGTGCCTGAGCTGCCTGGCGCTGCATTCCAGCTGGGCTCTGGGCCGGGCAGCAGCACCTTCCCTTGGCATGGCTGGCTGCTGAGGGGACGATCTGGCCGTGTGCTGCTGTTCACAGACCTCTTTATCACTGCACCGTGGGGCAAACCCCACTGTGGGGCTGGTGGCAAACTTTTCACAGTCACAATATTGAAGACAATTATGTTGCTGTAAATAAATGGTGGTGGTTGCACTCATATTGAAACATCATCCTGGGTGTTCTGACCTCCTTTTTTTCTTTAAACTGTCATCAAAAACATGCAGATCACTTGGCCCAGTGCAGCTAACCATGCCTGAGATGTGGCTCATGTTAGTCACACAGCAGCTGCTGAGTGGATTTTTCAAATCCACCCTGCAGAACTTGGATGATCATTACCAGGTCCTCTGAAGGGTCACTGCTCAGGCACCTTGCTGTGCATCATGTCATGGGGAAGGTCCTTCATGCCAGCAAACCTTCCAGAGATGATGTGAACCCACTTCCCTCTTCCTACTGTGCTCAGGACTCCCTTCCAGTTTCCTTAAGGGTCAGAGGTATATCCCAAGCCACTGCCCCAGGTACTCCAGGGAGCTCGGCTCTGGGATGCTGCTGGGATGCTGCAAGCTGGGGTTTACAAGAGCACCTTTACGAACCATGTCATAAGAACTCTGGTTCTCCCTGGAAATCACTAGAAATGAACAGCAGAATCACGAGGAAGGGAAGGATTCTCACAAGCTAGAGCCTGGTCACAGCAGTGAAAGGACAGAGGCAGCTGAAGCACAACTCGGCTGTGGGAGCTGGAGCCGCAGTACCCAGAGCCTCAGTGCTTCGGGTCATGCTTTACACAATCCCCTGCCCGCCTCACCCCATGACTTTGTGACCAGTAGCTGCTCCCTCGCATGCAGGTCCCTCCATAGCTCCCCTTCTATGGCCTAGGGGCACAGGGCAGCCACACGCCCAGGGCTTCAGGTACCTGTGCTCCTTGCTTAGGGACATGCTTGGGTGTTTGCTTGCCTGAAGTCTTTTTGGCTTTGGTGGGCTTTCAACACGGTCTTACTTCTCTGAGGCCAACCTGACTACGCTGATGGCTGTTTCTCTCCTGGCGGCTGCAGCCTCCATCACCTTGGCTCAGTGCACCCTGGTTCTGTTCAGCAGCAGCTGTGAAGGGGCTGCCAGATACTTTGCATTGGGAACTCTGTTTTTAGGTGAACGCCCTATTTTTTAGCTGTGTATGGCTGTATTACTTGTATATTTATATATTCTGTATTTATGTTATCGAAATGTAGTATTTTGTAGCTGTCTGTTACAATTTGTTTAACTTGTAAAAAATATGACTGTGCTCTCTCATACTTAACCAGCTCCTTTCACTGTAGATTCGCTGCTCCTTTCCCTCTGTGTTGGAAACAAACCACCATAATGTATGTAGATTGGAATTTTTTTATTTAATTATTTGTCATTATTAAATTATTTATTAGTGTTTTTAAATTTCATTTCACTTCAACTTTTTTCCTGCCACCATTGCTGGCAGCTAAGATCCATGAGTTTCTCATGCATCGTGTTCCTTCCCACGTGCACGCGCACACGCACACACACACACACACAAAACAGAAACAGAAAAAGAAAAAAGAGAGATTACACTTCAGTATATTTGTAAATAAAAGCAACCTGTAAACTATGCAGGATTTTCTCTCAGTGTGCAGTTCTTTCTTTGCTTTTGCAGACTGAGAGTGTGTTCTCTGTGTCCTGGGGCTGGCACCAGTGTTCTCGCAGGCGGGAGAGCCCAGGGACAGGGACAGCTGAGCACTGCCTTGATGGTTTTAGTGCTGTGGAACTGGAGCCCAGGCTGCCTGGTGGAGGGACACAGCAAGGGTGAAGGCAGAGGCTCCTTTTGCACTGGTTTTTGGCCTCTGCAGGTTGAGAGATGCTCTGTAGGGATGGCGAGAGATTGTTACACGTCCTGGCTCCTCTGGCTGGCTGGCCAGACACAGGGAGCCAACCCAAACACAGCCCTGGCAGAGGAGCTCCTCCATGGTGATTTCAGAGACCCAGTGGGATCTTTCCTGTGCAAAGTGCATGCAAGGGCAGCCTCACGCTAAAGCAGAGAAAAGTGTGTAAGTGTTAGCAATGGATTATAAAGTATCCATCTAGTAATGGCAAATTCCAGACTAATATAACATGATAGATACTTTCTGGTGTGCCTTGGGCCATGTAAACATAAACATGAACCTCAGCTGAGGTTTAGTCTGGTCACATCTGATTACTCATTGTCATTCCCTAGGTCCAGAAACACCACATTTCTTTTCTATGCCTTGGACATCAAGTCACAATTTCTATTTTTTTATAAAAAAATCAAAGCACACAGTTTTACAGACAATCTAGTATCACCAAGTGGGACAGCCCCACTTCCACACCCCCCCCCATGCCAATTCAGCACATCCCTGTAGCCCATGTGCAGCGAGGTGGGCTCACCTACCTTGACAAAGAGGTCATTCCCCAGCCCCAAGAGGCCTTGGTGTATCCCAGGGGCAGGGTGCTGGCACTGCCTGAGGCTCTCCCACTGCAGTTTGCACATCATGCGGGTGGCACCACAAAGGGCACAGCACATCAAGAGGTGGTATCTCAGTGACATGACGAAAATCAGTTTAAACGTTTTCCCCCCTATTTTGTTCTTAAAGACCCACACATGACTGCTGAGCACAGATCTCCCTGCTCAAACTGTCCCCAAGGTGAGGGAGGAGGCACAGCCCCAAGTCCTACCTGAAGATGAGATCAATAAAGCATTTTTGCTCCTAGTTTCGTTTCCTTTTGCTTTCCAGCTCCAAACTGCATCATTCTGTCCCACTCATGCTGGTTATTGGTGGAATGTCACTGAGGAAAAATGAATTGCCATTAGCAATTGGAATCACCTAAGTCAGAATTAGCTACTCAAATATTCATGCTCTGTGTGCATCCAATATTTATGAAGGAAGAATTAGAGTTGCCCATAGCTATTTTTGAAATATCCCCCCCAAAACAGGTGAAAGAGATCACAAAAAATGGGAGGAAAAAAAAGAGATGAATACATTTGGGGCTTGGTGTTGTGCATTGTTTGTATTCCGTTTCTCTTTGGTGTCAGAGAGACAGAATGGAGACTGATTTATGTGCCACAGCTGTAGCAAACAAAAGAAGAAGAGACCAGGGAAATGGCTAGAGGTAAAAATGCCGGTGCAAGGGGCTAAAGGCCTGCACCTGGGTACTTCTTTCCATGCAGCCTCCCCCGCCTTGGAGCACCTTGTAAAATCAGATTATCTGCTGGACACAGGAGTTCAAACAGCCCTTCAAAAGATTTGTCTTAATAATTGCTGCCTTATCTTAACTTCTGGTTTTTTATCAGCCAAACTGCTGCTGGAAGGCAGATCCTGAGGATAAGGTTCTGTCACTCTTAATTATTATTACCTCTTATAATGAAAACACATTTGTTCATCCTCCTGTGCACTTGGAAGTGGTGTAACAAATGAATGTCTAGTGTTTTATCAGTATTTTCAATAACATAAAAGAAACATTATGAGTACAGCTCCATTGTATAAATGATTGTACATCAAAAGCTATGAAATAGATAGCATATTTGCTTCTCATTTATTTATATTCAAATATAAACCAATTACTCAGTAAGAATGAAACACATTTTTATGTCCTCAGAAAATAGTTCTTTCCTGAAAACCAAATTTTGCACTCAAGATGCTGTAGGGCTATTTTCCATCACAGAAAGAACACGATAATTAGCCCCAGAACTAGCAGGTACATTCTGAAATGAGGTGATAGAAATGCTATTTCTTTGTTTACTTATGATGGGAAAATAAAACAATTCACTCTGAAAGTTCACTAATGAATTTGGCCTGCAGTATTTGTCAAAGCTACAACCACCATTTGCAGTCTTAAGCTGGTTTTACTCATACTTCAAGAACTAATAAATATGAATCACTTAGATAAATTGATAGCATGGTGTCTGTTGTATGTGTGAAGACCTTAAATTCAGAAATGATCTGCACGTCTCCTTGGCCTGCAAGTCCTTGCACAGGTCTCACCAGCCATGCCCAGGGTCAGATGCTCTTGTCACAGACAGCTCAGCATGCCAATTACACGCTCTTGCAGTATCACCTGGTGAGCAAGCCCCAGTTTTGGACATGGCCAAAGCTGCCCCCAGCTGCAGAGCAAAGAAAATAAAAGAGGAGAATTATGTAAAGCACAACATGAATTAGAGCAATGCACATTTCACTGCACTGAATGATGATAGAGTCTTTGCTCTGCCATCTGGATTTACACTAACAATATCTTGACCTTTAGTTAGCAAGAGGGCATCACATTCTCTCATCTTTAGCCAAAATGAGGAAGTGAAGTGATATTTTTGTTTGCCTATGGGATGGTACATCCACAAGGAACCATGCAGGGATCTAACACAACATCTGTTCACTCCAAAATCTTCCTGCCATCCCTTGTGTCTGTTGACTGACTGGCAGATAGGATAGATGCAGTTCCTAGAAGCAGCAGGTAATGAGAGTTTAATCAGACCCTGGCACAGTCAGATGATGTCCAAAGCAAAAAGGATTCTGTAAGACAGGCAGAAAAAAGCAATGTTTTTATCGCAAGCCTTTAGCTGCTGACAGGAGGGACAGGCTGAAGCTGTATATAAAGCACAGGAGCCTGGCTCAAACTCCTCGTGTCATCCATCAGTGACAGAGATTTTTGTCATTGTCATGTGCTTCTGTGTCCCTCCACTTCCAAACAAATCTTTCCATATGCTGTGATATTTCACTTTTAAACAGGCTTAGGTAGAATTCAACTGGTTTTGTCAGAGTTGAGCCATTTTTCCATTCAAATTACTGTAGAAAAGGGTAGGGCACAGAAAGGTTCCTTACAGCTTTCTACCTGAAATACTATTTCCTGAATAAACAATCAACCTCATTTGGAGCTCAACACAGTTCTTCATCAAATTATTTTTAGTTCTTCTGCTGCTTCAGTTCAGTGTTCAGGACAGTGTTTTGGCATGCTGCCTCCTCCCCTCAGGTGGTGGGGCCCAGGGAGCACGTGCAGGGAGCTGGAATGAGGAAGGTGAGGAAGACCTGGTCCACAGAAGAGCAGAACTGATCATGCATTGATGTCCATCTCTGTTCATGGCATTTTGGGTTGATCTTGGGGAGAGCACCTCTCTTTGTGGCCCTGGATGTAAGCAGACACTGACCCTTTCAGCCATGAACTTCTGTGACCCAGCTGTGGGGACAAGTCCTGTCCATCGGGGGGGACAGCAGTGGGAAGGCACAGCTGCTGCTCTGGCTCTGCCACTGCAGCAAGGACACTGGTGACAGAGTTATTTCTTTTTAAAGAAGATGTTTCGCAGTGAGCCATCCGTATTATCAAAATGAGGAACACGGGATATGAAATGCCTTTTCCTTCTGAAGGCCCGCTCTGTAATTACCGACTCTCTCCCCGCCCCCAGGGAGCAGGTCAGTGGTGGTGTGCGATGGTTGGGAACTACACACCTGCAGACAGCCAAGGTCTCCCCACCACACCCCTCCGGGTACCAGCACAACACAGGTAGGCTTAATTTGTTCTTTTGTTCAACTGGTAACGAGTGAACCGGTGTCCAGCAGCACATAATGAGTTACTCCTGATCAGATTACCAGAGATCCGGGCATCCCATCACACCTGTGTTGTCAGATTAGTAGCGATAAGGAGCCGCTGATAAGCCTTGCACTGAAGCGCTCTCAGGGAACCCCGAACATTCCCTTGATCTTTCTTTACACTTCAGCACTATGCGGAAACCTTTTGTTTTAGCACTGAGAGGAGAAAAAAGGTAATTAAACTCCCAGTAGCAGCCATCTTTCGTTCAGGACACAGCAATGGAAGCCTGCTTCATCCTGAAGCAGGCAAAATACATCTGACTAAAAACAATTAATTACGCAGCCCTGGATAACTTAAATTCTTTTTTTCACTTCTCTAAAGACGGAGAAGCCCCCAGGCCGTGCGCTAGGCAGAAAGAAACAAGTGTGTTGGAAGGCAGATTGCTATCAGGCTGGCAGCTCCTGGGATGCTTCAGGGATACGGCTTCACATGGGGCTGCAGCCTGTGTCTGAAACTTTGCACTCAGACGCGCCTCTTTCTGTATCAGCTGATCAGAACAGAAAGTTGGAACCGATATCCCAACTGTGGTTCATCTGCCCGACTTCCAACGGCTACGGACGAGTCCAAGCAGCTGCTCTCTGAGAGCCCCGGCCAACAGCCCGCGTCTGTCCCGCCTTGCTCCAAAGGATTTCTGTGTGGTATTGAGATCATTTGTCCCATCCTTAAAACGATTTCTCTTCTCACTGCTACACCAACAATCAGTTTGCAAAACACTGAGATATTAAAATCGTAGGCAAGTGTGAAAGGACTGGTTTTGAGAAGGACTGAGTATCAGCGAGGGTCTGTGTGCTGCTCCAGGGCTGCCACAGGTCACAGCTCCGGCCGCAAGAGTCGGACCCACCCCAATTTTTAATTGCTGCCGTGATGCAACCTGCAGCTCCCAGGACTGCAGCTCGTCACGGGGAGGACCAACTGCCTTGAGCCCGGTAAGTCGACAGCTGAACCCCAATTCTGTGAGACTAATGTATTTTTAATGACTAATGTCTAATAATAAATCAATAGCACAATAAAAAACTAATAAATAAATAAATTTTAATTAATAGATGTTATGAATAATGAAGCATTAATTTTAATTCTATTTGTAGCAAAAATTGCCTGTTTCTTCACTTTCTTAATCTCTGAAACTTTTATGAGGCCTTTTAAGTACAGAAGATTCCTCTAAAACAACCAGAACGTGCGTGAAAAAGAACAGGCTTCTGAAATCTAATCTTCTCCTGCTTAAAACAGAGGTAGTGCTGGGTTGTTGACAGTAGGTCTCTGAAGACTTTCAATATACCTTTTATTCTGTGAGTCTGGCACCACATAGGAAATTAATTCAGTGACAATATTTTCATTAGATTATAACCCAAGTTCTCAATCTTAGGCACATTTATATGCTTGTAATACATTCTAATTACTTGTAAAGAATAAGTCTGTGTGCTGGTTGGCTTATTGAATATATTAAATTAATGAATAAATAAATTTGTCTCCATGCTGGGAACGCCACTTGACTTCAAAGCTTGCTGCAAAAGGCATCAGAAATGCACTTGGTTGTGATTTTGGTAAACAACATGATTTGTATTGTATTTGGACTTCTATGTCCCTCACAAGAGTGATGAGTGAAAAAAGCAAATTTATCCCCCAAAACAACAGAAATCAACTATGTGAAGAGACTGCTCTCTCTGCTACTGCTACTCTTTTCTTTTTTACTTCTCTTTTTTTTTTTAATGATGGCTCATTATGGATTTAGTCAAGAGAATTGCTCTTGCTGGCTCAGCTCAGCATCTCAAATTGTTTGTCTAGGATGGAGCTGTCAGGAGCACTCTAGGTCTTTCACGTATTTTTAAGTTATACAAGTAGGAAGGCAGTAGCATAGACATGAATGAAAACAGTGATACTAGAAAAATGTATCAGATTTTAGTATTGTGTAGTGTTTGCCCATGTTGTGGAGTTTTCTGTTTATCTTGTCATATTTCAGTAAAAATTTATTTTTAGCATGGAACAAAGTCATCAACAGTGGGACTTTTTCCTCAAAAGATGGGAAACCCAGTATTTTTAAGAGAGCTATTGAGCTGTCATGGTAGCAGGGACAAGTTTCTCTGTTTCCTCAGTGCAGAACTGTAAGAGGCTCATCTTGCCCCCTACTTTGTGGTTTGTTCATCAACTCGTTACCTACGGAGTTTTCTTTCCCTGGAATGATTTTCCTCTCTGGCCCATAAGAGAAAAAAGTGCAGGTCATGGCATGCAAGGAAGCCAACCTGGTGTTCTGGAGCCAGCACTCTTTCCTGTAGCTGATCCTCTGGAGCACTTGGGCTTGCAGGCAAATGCTTCTCATTTCTCAGAACAATTGTATCCCTTGTAAGTGTCAAGTTTTCTGATCAATGGTCTTCCAAAATCTGAAACACAGCAGGTTCAGGTCTTTTCCTGACAGTGGGATCCCTTGACATTAGGAACTATGTCTCCAAAGGAGCTTAGCAAGAACATGGGGCGGAACACAAGGGATGCTATCTCTTCGTGAAAATGCAGGTGAGATTCAAGAGAGCAAAGAAAACAGGTTCCTAGTGCTGGAAGGCTGCTCTTTCAGACAAGGGACTTGGTGGCAAGTCTGGAGCAAAGAAAGGAAAAATTCTCTTCCAGCCTGTTGAAATCCGAGTCCATGGAGCAGGACAATGTGGTTTTCAGTGTTGTTCAGGCTGCAGTGCTTTGTTAGAGAGCTGTTCACCCACGTGAAAATGCGTAACCCTGTCAAGCTGCCAAGTGAAACTTTGGGCGATCGGCTGCGTAAGCGCTGGTAGCACAGGATAGAGCTGCCTTCGGCTACTTTCAATTACACACCCAATTCTTTTAAGACTTCTGAATATTTGGGAAGGGAGAATATGCAGAACTTGTTTGTTTACATCAGATTGTGCTGTGTTTTCGGGTTTCTTAACTGCTTTTGGAGCATGTGAGCACAGCCTAGCCCTTCCCCATACCTGCCACATACCTGGCAGCTTTGTCAATCCAGCAAACGAATCCTCTCCAGGAGTAAGCAGCTGTGTCAGACTGATATTGTGCAGGCTTTCTTCATTTCAACCAAGTAGGAACTGGAGTAGAGAAAGGCATTAAGGAGCTAATGCTCTGCAGAGCAAACTGTCAGTGCTGCTGGTGCTGCTGCAATGATTCAGGCAGCCCCGGGGCACTGCTGAGGTTGGGCAGGGATGGAGGAAGGTGGCAACCTCTGGCAGATCTCAGCTTTCATCTTATAGGTACTGCTGGAAGCAGGGCCAGGCTCTGCTGGACTTGGTGCTGGGCAGAACAGATGGGAAGTGCGCTCAGTTTCTCTCTGCCCTTTTGAGCCAGGTCAGCCACCCAGAGTTGGCAAAGCACCCAGCTGTCCCTGGCACCAAGTCTCCCCCAAGGCTCGTTAGCCTGGCACCCTGCAGGCAACACCAGGGAAGTTTGGCAGGAAGCTCTAAGCATTGCATCTTCTTCAGAACTAAAACGTTTTTCTCGTGGCTTGGGATGCTCTCAGGATGGCCTGTCTGTGCAGGTAAGCTTTTTTCCACAGGTGATTGCAAGTGAGGTCTTTTGGATGAGGAACTCACTGAAGTTGACAGCTTAGTTATTTTGAATTTATATACAGCTCTCTGTTCAGCACCAGGGTGGTGCTCAGCCTGCCCTAATTAGCCCAAATTACCGTAGCTACAAAAAGCAGGAATTGATTCTCATGGTACCTTGCTTATCTCTACATAGAGCTACTGCAAAGACATGCCCCTGAGGGCATCACACTACATTTCTGAACCTTAATTCACATATTCAAACTGTTATTCAAACTTCCACACCAAACCTATTACTGCATTCAGTAATTTTCAGTTTCTATTAAAGAACTCTGTACCTTTCTTTTCCAATCTTCTAAAAATATGTAGCAGCATTCAGCTGTTAGAAGGGGTACCCTGAAGAGCCCGTTCTAGATGACCAAGACTACACAGCTCAGAGCTCTTGCCCCATGACAAACTCACCCAGCCTTCCTAGTCCTTGCTTTGCCCCAATGCTGCTTTTCCCTAGGTTATTCTACTCACCCACTCCCAAAGGAGCTATGCCACAGGGGCAAGGAAGGCAGTGCTACTTCTGCTCACACTACTAATGAAGCAATGCCTCAATTAGCTGTCAGAGGGGAGTGAGTCTCTGGGAACTGGAGCTGGTATCTGCAAGTCTGGAATATTTGTGCTTCTGTACCAAAAGTAACAATTACACCACAAGAAGAAAAACAAACCTCCACAAAATAAGGTAATAAAACCAAACAGGTTTAGTCAAAGCAAAGGTAGTATTTTATTAATCATCATTATTTTGCTTCGTCAAACTTGATAACACTGGAGAAAAAAGGACTTTTTTATTGTAGTGAAAAATCCGACAGATTGGAAAGGAAAGCTAACATTCTGAGCACTGGGGAAAAAAAAGTCTGAAATGATTGGTTTTGAACCAAATGCATATATGAGTGATTAAAGTTTTATAAATGAAAATACAATGGTAACATTACTATTTCAATACAACTGAGAAGTAAATACAAAGCTTACCTGACATGACATTTCTATGCAAATATTATTTTATTTTATATTTCTGTATTAAAATAAAGAATATCTGAATAAGACCAAATTTTCCTCAAAAGTGCTCTCGCAAAACTTCATTATGTTCCAGGTACTTGTTCTGATTTTCCTATAAATATAAATTGGCATGTTTTTTGTTTCTGAGCCCAGCATGGGTGTGTCATGAACAAGATTTTATATTTGTGAAAATTCAAAGGTGTTTGTGGCTTTTCTTTTCCAGTTTGCAGGAGAATCAAGTAGTCATTCCTTGCATACTTCAGGCTTCTCATCATTTACCTTTCAGACTTGTTATGGCTGCTAAGAGCATGAAAAATGAAGCATGAAGGAAAGCACAAGATTATGTTAAATGATGAGCATCATCCCTGAGGTGGGCAGATTTCAGTTATGTCCTGTGTGACAGCAGCAGTGAGGAGAACCTGATTTTGAATGACACAGAGTGCAGAGGATTGTGAGTCGAGGATACTTGCTGCAATCAACCAAGCCCACTGAGATAAAACAGATGCTCAGTGTACACATAAGTCCATGAAGTGTGAAGAGGCTCTCCAGGTAAGGCATGCCCAGACAAGTACCCCATGTGCTCCACCTGTAAGCACCACACCACTGGCCTGGCCACTACCAGGAAATGCCCATGGAGGAGGAAAAGCTGGCACTCTCAGGGTCCAGGCAGCATTAATGATAGAATCTCCTGTGTCCAGCTGGGAGAAAAATGTCCTACTCTATTTGCCAGAGTCACATGCTACATGGCAAGAAGGTGCTCCTCACAGACTGGCATTGACATGGCAAATAACAACACAGCCACTGCTCTTGGCAGCATTTCAGAGCAGGATTTTCACAAGGATTAACTGTTCCTGAACAATTTCTCCAATATATAAGGTACAAAAATTCTTTTCTTCCAATCAGTCACGCAGGTCTTTCTTGTACAAGCACCGTGGTCAACAAAAGGAAAATCTTGACCTCCAGTTATGCAAAATGCCTTCAGTGCCCCTGTGGCCAATTCCACAGGTGCTGATGGAGGGCAGGACTATGTTCCTCAGGGCACAGGGTCTCTCCAGCACTTTGTCCTTGCACACCTACTCTCAGGAAGAAAATCTGTGCCAGAGATCCTGTCCTTCTCTAAGGAATCAGCAGCCAGAACTCAACAGGTCCCAATTCACAACCCATGTTGGTGATGCTGTGTCAGAAACCAACTGATGTTTCTTGTCTCTCTGCTAAAAATAGTCATGTTGTCACCTGTGGTGGCAAGTGAAGGACATGGCAACTCCTATTCCCCCGGTCTGGTCTGGAACAGGAGTTCACAGGTGTCATAATTTCTACTATGGGAGTGCTTAAGATTTTTGTCATTAAGAACAGCTTGATTTTGCATCAGACCTTGGCCCCCTGGCTTGTGCTTCTTAGACTGTAAATAAATATCACATATGCACCAGTTCTGTCAGAGATTTTTATGAATAGCTGCCATTGTAAACTAATACAAATCTCTAAATTTTTCTTTTAATTTGATTTCATGTTGATGTGGCTATCGAAGCTCTACCTCATCAAAGCAAATGTTGTCTGTTATGATCAAAGTTCATAGGATTTTTAATATAACCACCATCATAAAACATGAAAGAAACGTTATGGGAAGGATTAGTTGGATTTCAGGCAACTGAATTAGAAACAAAATTCCCATTGATATTCAGAAGCTTTTTGGCATGTAGGTCTTAGAAGCCCTTTGGAAATCCTGGACCAGGCCAGGGGGTGATGCACCATTTCAGCACTGTGCTCAGTAATTTTATCCTCAAACAATTTTAGTTTGGGGCACTCCCAACATCTATCTCACAAATTACTGGTGGAGTCACATCCCCTGCAGCACTGCTAGGATATTGTATCATGCATCTTTTTTAGCTTATGACTGGAAAAGATAAGATCTGAAAAGAATTTGGTGGTGAGGTAGGTGATGAAATTCTGCTGCTGTGTTTGAATACATCAGGCAGGAATTGTTTTGAGTCCTGAATATGTATTTGATTTCCACAGGCTTCCAGGTGAGCGTCTTTTGCAGAGGGAGTACAAGCACTGATATGCAGATAGAACACAATAACTATCAATAATCCAATGACACCTAAAAAATCAGGGAATATATTATTCCATAATAGTAAATGAACTAAGAGCCATTCATTTCTTTAACGTTAGATGCCAGAGAATGGGATGCTGCCTGAGTTGTCTCAAGCCTAGTTTATATGCATAGGTAAATACAAGTTAAATCATCTCTTTGAGGATGCTTATCAGCCTCTGCTGTTCTGTGCACTGAAGGTGTAATAACAGTCATAGCAGCAGGGAGAAGGGGAAGGACACCACTGCGGTTCTGACCTTTTTCCAGCTCCTTGGTGGTGATCTGGCAAGGGCATACTTTTCTTTAGCCCACACCACTGGGCATTGTCCCTTTGGTGTTCAGTGCAGGTGTGAACACAGGCAGTTGCTTAGATGGATATGCCAAATAACTGCAGTTTAGTCATCACATATGATAAACTGTGGGAAAAGCAGCCAGCTGGTGTGACACTCTTGGTAGCAGTAGCTTTATGGAAATGAGGACACAAGGCAGTGATTTTCTGTAAGGCCCATTAGGTAAATGCTGGGAAGCAGGTAACCAGGTTAGGTCCTAATGAGACAAGCATAGGTTGCACAGGTTGTGCTGTGTCTTGCTGAGGCACAAGTGGGTAGTAGCAAATGGACATGCTGGGATCTGTTTACTGGCTCCCAAGCTGCAAGAAAGGTAACCACAGAAATACAGAGAGTGGAAAAAATTACTCTATGCTTTTAGTGCACCTGCATCAAACACATCGGGGAAGCAAAGTTCCAACACAGGAAAACAGAGAGTAGCACTACTCTGTGATCACTATTTTCTGATGGCTCATCTGTTTGCAGCTTAGTCAGAGCTGCCTGTTCACTCTTGCATGGAGAGTGATATGCCAGAGGAACTGCCAAATTATCCTGACACCTTACAGTAGGCAGCCTG
Organism: Notiomystis cincta; assembly: GCA_013398075.1. Lineage (NCBI taxonomy): Eukaryota > Metazoa > Chordata > Aves > Passeriformes > Notiomystidae > Notiomystis > Notiomystis cincta. Next base: position 64,705 of record VZRX01005110.1, on the reverse strand, counting down.
TTACCTGAACATGAAACAGGCTTTGCTTTGTGGAGAGGATCCTGTCTGCAGAACCCTTGCAGGGAGACAGCACAGCTACTGTGACAGCCTCCTGCTACACCACCCCTCTGCTGAGCTGTGTTGTGAGGCTCACAGCTGAATTGTGCCTTTCTCATCCCTTTTATGTCACAATGCATCTGTATTTCTAGGCTGGGGCATTTTCCTTCCTCCATTTTACCTTACAATAAAGCAAAGCAAACAAAGAGGTATCAAGCCCCTAAACATCAAGGGGAAGAATATACACATATTCTCGGGCTGTCCAGGCTATAGACCCAACATCCTGTGACATAGCAGACGCAGCTTCCCCATTGTCCGGGTGACCCCAGCTGAGCTGGGAGGAATGGCCCAGGGCGGGGGAGAGAAGGATCAGCTGTGGGCCTGATCCCAGCTGCACCAACCAGCTTTGTGACAGGCAATAAAGGGCCGAAGAAAAGACTTTTGTCCTTGATTGCGAGAGCGACGAACCTCCTCTCATTGGCAGGGATGACAATTAACCGCGGAGGGTTCGTTCATTGTCTGGCACTCGAGATCTCCCAGCAGTTGTCCACTCCAGCATGTGCAAATAATGGGCGGCACCTTGGTTTTGTCAATGGCTCAGTGGCTTTGTGTGCCTGTGCCAGACTGTCAGCCTGGAGGAGTGCTTGGCTGTGGCAGAGAGATCTTACTGAGATACGGCTGTGGTAGAGAAAATGTATGAAAAAAGTGGCCAGGCCAGGCTGAAGAGTGAAGTGAGGTCTCCTTCCAGTGAATCTGGAATAAACAAACAGTGCTGGGCTGACAAGCATTTCATAGGGGCTCCACCACCCCATGTATAAAATCCTTTCTGAGAGGACACGCCAAGTAGGCTCCTTATACTGAGACCTCTAGCCTGGAGTGAGTGTTATGGAAGAACCCTTGACCCCTGCAAAAGGGCATAACATGAGAGCAAAAAACAACACCGCAGCAGCCTCCATGCACTTTCCTGTAGGAGCAAGCACTTCCCACCGGCTCAGCTGGGGAAGAATGAATCCTATTCAGGGAGGGAAGCTTGTACTATTGAGGCTGCCACCAGACACCTCTTCCTGATGCTAATCCTATTCTTCTACTGTGGATCACGTAATTCTTACATGAGTATTTTTCATGGACTAAAGAAAAACAGATATTTAACCACAACAAACCTACTGCCAGCAAATGTCAATCTTAGCTTCTTGGGTTTAAATTATAAACACCAGCTACCAATTTCTGGCTTTCATTTTTACTGCAGAGGTACTTCACACATTGACATGGATCTCCTGGCAGTGCCAGTGCTTTGCCATCCTCCTGAAAGCAAGCATGTGCAGTCCTCCAAGATGTGAGAGAAACTTAATCAGGCTTAGTGCTAGAAGGCATCGACAGCAATGTTTTAAATAATCTCTTGCAACACTTGTTTGGGAGTGCAGGAAAATTCTCCTTGCAGAGAAATGGCTTCACTAGTTTGAAGAGTAGAGAAGTACTTGGAGGATTTAAGCCTTGCTTGGCCACCAGCCTGCCCCTCCTGCAAGCACTTAAAAACCCTCCTCTACATTCAGATGACTCAGTCATTCTAGCAGAGGCTGGAGAGGGGCAGCGTCCCCAGAGCATCCTGGTAAAACAGTGCAGAAAGTCAAGAGTGCCCCATATCCTTACGAAGCAAAGTTCTGAGATGTTTCTAAAAATCTCCTTCAATAAACCAAATGGTTTATGTTTTGTTATTAATTTTTCCTAATTGAATGCTAGCAAAAGCTATCTGAGCCATGAAGCTGACCTTCCACAGGGGTAGACAAGGGCCCTAAATATGGATTTATTGCCCCTTGATTGCCCTGATATCAACCTTGGTTCCCACACCCTGCCAGGGAGTCCCCATGCTCAGAAAACAACAGGAGGCTTGGCATTCTCCAAGGTGCTCTACCTTGACAAGTGCAGCCCACCAGCTTCCACCCATGGCTGTTCAAAGGATGTGTTTCAGCAGCTCTTCCCCAGGGCAGGGAACCTGAGCGGCTCCAGCTCCTTGCACGCTCCCCAGTGACCAATACCTGATGAGTTACATGTCTGATCATCGTCAGTTTGATTGAGCCACTGCTGTGGTTCAGTCTCAGCACAATCCTCTGGCACTGAGCTGATGTGGGGATCTGCCCATATGCAGGTCCCACTCTCACAATCCTGTGTCAGTTTTCCTGGGCTCTGACCCACTGACGCCCATCTGCTAGCAGCAGAAGAGTTCTCTCACCCACCAGGCACCTCCCCATGGCAGTCCATGCACTTTCCTTTTGCCAAGAAAAACTGCAGTTCAACAACTTTCTGAATTTCTTTTTAGTTTTGTTCTGAGTGTCCTAAGCACACTTGTTAGTTTTAGCTGAAATGAGCTGAAAATGAGTTACAGATGAGTGCAACAGAATGCTACTATTTATTCAAGATCTTTTATGTACCTGTCTCTCACTCAAAAGGCAAAACAGCCAGAGCTGGCAAGAGAAAGACTCCACTGCTCAATTAAAAAATAGAATTAAAAATACATTAATACACCTGTTACATGACAGGAGGAGCAGAATGTGGCTGCTGTCTCTTCTCCTATGGGAGTCACACATTCTGTATCTTTCTCCTTGCTCGGCTCCCTCTAAGCCTTCTGTTGCAATGAGACAAAACAAATCTTGACCAAATCCAGAAGACTGATCTAAAAATAACAGTTATGGATTCCACTGTCCACACAACTGTAAAAGTTACAGCATCTGTCACTGTGTCAGGTCTGAATGTGGTACCTGTAGTAAATGACATAACTAAAACAAGGAGGCATCTTCTAGAGATGTTGCTTCTGCCAGTTCAGTCATGTCCCAGTGTCTGAACTAGTCTTTGAAGAACTGATGAAGTTTATTTCCTTCTGTGTCTTGCTCAAAAGGTCTCTTCTAAATGTACTGGCAAGACTAACTTATTGCTGTTGTCCAAGAATGGATGTGACCAAAGATTTCTCTATCCAACATGGTTTCAACAGTTGGTATCAGAGTTCAAAGAACTGTAATCAGTGTCAGTCTGGGTGATGCACATGAACCTGGGTAATTCCTGCTGTCTTCCTGTGTATGCAGAGCACTTAGCAGATACACAGGAGTGCTCTGTGCAGCTGCTAATGGTGCAGGGGAGGCAGCAGCCAGCAAATAGGTTTTGCAGCTTGTCTTCTCCATGACACTTTGTTAAATACGATATTGCTTCACCATCACTTGTACTTTATTCTGGCAAGCCCACAGCATCACATTTCTCAAAGTCTTCTGTACCTTAATAAATACAAGTACATTTGGAAGAGAGAAGGGAAGAAACTAAATGCATTGTGCACAGCTGGTAAGTTTCCTGCCATGCCAGATTAACAGAGTAAAAACAAAACTTAACTTCTCTTGGAAGAGATCCCATCCAAGGTATGGGTTGTGCAAATCACCCTTAAGGAAAAAGAACACTCAGAGGGATTGTCGTGGGGGTTTTTGTAAACTTTGTTTACATTTTTTTTCAAGGAGGGTTCGATTTGCTATGCAGAAGGAGAGGAGGTAGTCCTGCCAAGCAGGACTGAAGCACCAGCTCTGCTATTACATTTCCTGTCAGCACAGCTCTGCAAGCAGCAGTGAATGTCCTGGTGCATATGTCCTGTGCATCCTCCTGTGCACAATGTGGGCTGCAGAAGGCTCACACTGATGTGGTGCAGTGGCACAAAGGATGGGTAGTAAAATGGGGTACTTAGAAATGGGAAACCACCTCTTTACCCATCTAAACACTATCCCAGACAGGAAAATTCCCTCCTACCCCCATTTATTTCATAATACTTTGTTAAATGATGTCCTAAAACCCAGTCACAAAATTGAACTGATTTATGTGACAACCACTGCCTCTGCTCTACACATGTATTCTTTAGAACTGATGAGAAAAACTTTTTACTCATGCAGCAGGTTACTTTCCATTCATTCTGTCAACTACTCCTTGTTACAATGCTCTTAAAATAGTAAGTTGCAAAATATCTTTTAAGTCTTGCAGCATATAGTTAGTGTTGATGATGACGTGGTAACTGTATCATTTTACACCAGGCTGCCATCTTCTCTCACAAATATCTGTAAATATTTCCTTACCTATCAAGGCATCTTCATTTTCCCACCATTATCAGAGCCAAATTCAGCCAGAGGAATTGATACCTCCAGGTACACTTGTGACTTCTTCTGAGTCCAGTCATAAGGTGCACTTGAAAAGCCAAGAAATGAAGCAGCTTCCTAGAGATTTCCTTTGCTATAGTCCATCTTCTGTTCCCATAGACCTTCATTCTTTGTTGCTGAGCTGGTGTAAGATTCGTGTAGAAATTGCTGCTGTGCACCTGGATGTGTGAGGTTCCTTTCTCCAACTGCCCTCAGCAAGCCCAGGAAATGCTGGTCAGCAAAGCATGTAAAGTTAATATTCAAATAATGAAAAAGAAGAAGTAAAGATGAACCCTATTTTGTTTCTAGCCACAACAGACATTTAGTAACCACATGCTATTTGCTTAGCACTGCAATAAATTTTGTTATTGCCCTTTTCACGACACTTTTCAGGATATACTTGGAACCTGGAGGTCAGAATATCAAGAAGGACAGTTATATATATTCCCATAGATTTTTTTCATCTTGGGAAGATGCTGCTTTGTAATCACAGCAGCTGGAAACACCAGAAGCTGAACTATGGTAGGGAGAACAATGTGGTAGTTAACATGCATAAAGTATAAAGTTTTCTAAGGCCTTCAATGTATGTGCCTTGCTGGAATTTACAATAATTTAAGGTGCTTATTATTCCTTCAGGCATGGAACTCATAAATATTACTCAGTGCTATTTGTCATTGGCTTCTCTGTCATGCATAAAGCAAAATTAAATACTTATCTCTATATCGTTAACGTATTAAACATTAGGATTTATGGGGTTTGAGATCTTACTTGTTCTGAGAACATTAACTTCCTGATGAAAGATCTAAATGCAAATAGAAGGAATGCCAAAATACTCTGGAACATAATTAAGGATACTGAGGTGCGAAGAAGCCCCAGGCAGAGGAATGTGCAGTTTTCTTATTTCCACTGTCATGGTGGGCTAGTTTTCTTTGTTCTACATTTTTACACATTGCTCCAATGCACCACCTTATTTCTTTGTCATCAGGTGAAGCACATATTAGCTCATTCTTATATGGATTGTGTTCCTGTTCCAGGCTGCTGTAGATGCATGTGGTGAGATTTTGAGGGGAACAAGACACTGATGGCAGCTGACTTCAGCTTCGCTTGGTCTCTCTGTTACTTTCTAGGTTGAGGTCAAAGAGCTGTATCTTCCCTGGTTGCTTGTACTGTGCACAGATTAAGGACATTTATTACATATTTATAACTAAAAGAACAGTGATGTCTTCACATGACCAGAGCAAAAGTTTTTTTAAAAAATTAAAGAATCTTGAAAGATTAAAGGATTTGAGTTTTTTTTTGAGATTATAAAATCCAAAATGAATTCTAAATGTCAGCAACAAGATTTCCCATATACCAGTCTTCTCTTTTAAGGAGGCCTTTCTCATTCCGTGCATTACGGATGTTTAAAGGAAAGGTTACGCACAGGGTCATCAGCAAGGCTCACAATGCCTCCAGCCTTACAATACACTCCACTTCAAAGGGATTGGCTGCATTCCTGAGCCTTGTACCAATAAGCACTAATAACACTGAAAATGAAAACCGAACCAGATGTCTCCAATAGCATTGATTCTTATTAGCTGTTCACAGCTATTCTTACACCTCTGGGCATAACGAGGCAGAGCCACGTTGGGTGTGTGGCTGTCGAGCCGGTAATGCCGCTGGAATGCTCTCACGCTGCTGTGAGCTGCATTCTTGACAGACTGTCTCCATTATGATCTTAAGAAAACTTCTTTAAAATGTCATTTAAAAATGCACCAAATATGTAAACTTTTACTCAATCAGGATAGGATTTGACAGTAACATGTACTTAAAATTAACTGAAGAAAAGTGACCAAATGTACAGCAGAAGTGACCCATACATTTATCTATGCCTTGCTGCTGATCCCAGAGCAAAGGCCACCCAGAACGAGTTTAGGGCAGGTCTGTGGCAAAAGAACAGAAGAATGGCAGTCAATAGTAAAAACAAAAATGTGTGCTGCTGTGCTGTAAATACCCCAAGCAGGCAAGAAACCACCGTAAGTTCTTTACACAATCTGCTCAGTGAATTGAAATGAAACTTCTTTGGTGCAACCCACAAGCACAAGGACTACCTGTATCCTTGTCCAGAAAACCAGAGCCTAAAACACACACCTCTTTGGGTTTGCAGAACTTGCTTGTCTGCCTGGTCTTCCAGTACACTTTTGTTCTTGGACATCATCTTTCTGCTTAGGAAGAAGGGCAGCCCTGACAGACAGGGAGTCCATAGGGAACAGATTTTAACATCATTTAATGCACATGCAATAAAGACTGCTCCTGCTGCAGAAGTAGATAATAATTTTATGCTGAAGGTTGGTAGTGCAAGAACACCTTTCAGAGTGCACCAGCAACCTGTGTGACAACAGGAAAGGGAGAGCTAAGTAAGGGGAGATGCTCTGAAAGGAATGATGTGAGCAGAACTGATGAACTCTGTGCCCTTTTAGCTGCCAATCCAAAATACTTTCTGTCACTAAAGGCTACCCAGTGAGGTGGATCCAGATGCTTCATCCAGATGAAGTTTAAAATTCAGGAATTTCAATTACACATCTACTTAGTAAGAAAGCAGTAATAAAAGAAGAATTTCTTATTAATAACTGAAGAATCTATTTTCCTTGGTTAATATAAAGGCTGCTGGTGCAGATAGCATGAAGATCCTTGATATTAAAGGGACCCAGTCCCCACAGTACAACTAGAAGACCATGAGCCCAAGTCCTGCCATTGCTGCTTCCAAAGCAATGCTGAGATATGGCTTAAATTAACAAAGGAGAGTGCCATGTTTGCTGGATTGGCCAGGACTTTAGACCTCCTGGCTGAATAACATTAGTGGCAGCTAATATGCCACTAGCCTAGTCTCCCCCACCACGGTGGGGCCAGGAGGTCCTGTGCATCCCTCCATGTCACCCACCATCTAACTGGGCAGCATAAAGTTGTGTTCTCTGGAGACAGAGCCAAAGAAATACCATGCAGGTTCTTTATCAGTTGGCCATTAAGCATTCTCATAATAAATCTAAGCAAAAAAAACCAAAAAAAACCACCAAAACCAAAGACCTCATAAAAGCAGACAATGTAATTATTACCAAAGGGAAGGAAGACCAGAGAAGAAGAAGGTTAAAGAGGCTTCCACGGAGCAGCTGTCCACATTAACAGCATAGGGAAAGGCACAAGACCTTCTGCTTCAAGGGAAATGCATCCACTACTCTGCTTTCCTGCTTCCCACTGCCAGCTATTTCCAGAGTTATTCTAAAGGCTGTGCAGTGATGAAAAGCACAGTAAAGAAGGAAACAAGGATGAGTGCATCTACCAAGGGAAGTTTCAGAGAACGGATATCTATTGCTACTTCACTTGGATCCATTGATTAATAGCAAGTGGAGAATCATTTAACTAATTGGATGGAGCTCAAGGTAGAGAGATAAATTTAGGACTTAACCAGAAGTAAGAAATGTTGCAATGACTTGTAAAACATGTCTTTTGGATCTTGGCTTCAGCCATCCCACTTTTGTTTATAAAATCCATTCCATAAATTCTGTATTGGTTAATATCCCAAATGAAATTATTTTACATGCAACTATATTTAATTTGCAATGAGGGGAACACCTTGGTTTGTTTTATATCAACATGCTTATTTAATTGGGCTTCTGATTATTTAATGTCACTGCTGAAGAAGTAGTTTTTATTGGCACAAAAGAAAATTTAATGAAAATTATTCACAAGCCTAACTTCTGACTAGTAAAACCAAGAGCTTAATGTAAGAGCTGAAGTCCCCATCTGGTACTTCTCTGAAAAGAACAGCCTACATGAAGGATTTATTGTGACATTACAATGCTTGATGTCAAATAATCTAGCCAGAGGAACAATATTGCCCTAAAGAGAGCCATCAGGCCCAGTGTGACATGGGTATTTGAAAGGATTAACTGCACTTAAATCAATATGGGCAATGAAAACAGAAATAACCAATCTCTTGGCCGCTCAATTATTTAAGACTGTCTTTAGTCCCCACAGAATGGAATTAAACGCTTGTTTAAGAGGACTGACAATTAAATCTATTCCTTTAATGTCAAGATAAGGACATAGGATCTGTGACTGCAGTACAGAATGAGGAAGTGGCATCTCCCAGAAAGGAACATGTGAAAAGGAGACGTTGGGTGTGAGTGGCAAGGGGCTTTCCTGGGGAGGGAACCCAGCTGCTCCCCACTGGCCACTGTGTGCTGTTCACTGCCTGAGAATCACAGAATCACAGAAGGGGTCAGGTTGGAAGGGACCACAGTGGGTCATCTGGTCCAACATCCCTGCTCAGTCAGGGTCACCCTAGAGCACATGATACAGGATTCTGTCCAGATGATTCTGGAATATCTCCAGTGAGGGAGACCCCATGATCTCTCTGGTCTCTGTTCCAGTGTTCTGTCACCTCTTCAGGAGAGAAGTTCTTTCTTATGTTCAGATGGAACTTCCTGTGCCTCAGTTTTTGTCCATTGCCTCTTGTCACTGCTCAGCACCACCAAGAACAGCCTGGATCTATCTTCCTGGCATCCTCCCTTCAGATACTGATGAGTTCCCCTCTCAGTCATTTCTTCTCAAGGCTGAACAGGTCAATTCCCTCAGCCATTCCTCAATAAGAGAGATACTTCAGTCCCTTGATCAAATTTATGGCTCTCCTCTGGATCTGCTCTGTTTCTCTTGTACTGAGGAGCCCAGAACTGGACACAGCACTCCAGGTGTGGCCTCAGCAGTGCTGAGGAGAGCAGCAGGATCACCTCATTGGCCTCCCCAGCCGTGCCAGTCTCTGTGGCTGCTGTCAGCCTGTGCCCAAGGCAGCGCAGTGGCAGCACAGGGCTGGGGCACAGCAGCAGGTNTGCATGTGGTGAGATTTTGAGGGGAACAAGACACTGATGGCAGCTGACTTCAGCTTCGCTTGGTCTCTCTGTTACTTTCTAGGTTGAGGTCAAAGAGCTGTATCTTCCCTGGTTGCTTGTACTGTGCACAGATTAAGGACATTTATTACATATTTATAACTAAAAGAACAGTGATGTCTTCACATGACCAGAGCAAAAGTTTTTTTAAAAAATTAAAGAATCTTGAAAGATTAAAGGATTTGAGTTTTTTTTTGAGATTATAAAATCCAAAATGAATTCTAAATGTCAGCAACAAGATTTCCCATATACCAGTCTTCTCTTTTAAGGAGGCCTTTCTCATTCCGTGCATTACGGATGTTTAAAGGAAAGGTTACGCACAGGGTCATCAGCAAGGCTCACAATGCCTCCAGCCTTACAATACACTCCACTTCAAAGGGATTGGCTGCATTCCTGAGCCTTGTACCAATAAGCACTAATAACACTGAAAATGAAAACCGAACCAGATGTCTCCAATAGCATTGATTCTTATTAGCTGTTCACAGCTATTCTTACACCTCTGGGCATAACGAGGCAGAGCCACGTTGGGTGTGTGGCTGTCGAGCCGGTAATGCCGCTGGAATGCTCTCACGCTGCTGTGAGCTGCATTCTTGACAGACTGTCTCCATTATGATCTTAAGAAAACTTCTTTAAAATGTCATTTAAAAATGCACCAAATATGTAAACTTTTACTCAATCAGGATAGGATTTGACAGTAACATGTACTTAAAATTAACTGAAGAAAAGTGACCAAATGTACAGCAGAAGTGACCCATACATTTATCTATGCCTTGCTGCTGATCCCAGAGCAAAGGCCACCCAGAACGAGTTTAGGGCAGGTCTGTGGCAAAAGAACAGAAGAATGGCAGTCAATAGTAAAAACAAAAATGTGTGCTGCTGTGCTGTAAATACCCCAAGCAGGCAAGAAACCACCGTAAGTTCTTTACACAATCTGCTCAGTGAATTGAAATGAAACTTCTTTGGTGCAACCCACAAGCACAAGGACTACCTGTATCCTTGTCCAGAAAACCAGAGCCTAAAACACACACCTCTTTGGGTTTGCAGAACTTGCTTGTCTGCCTGGTCTTCCAGTACACTTTTGTTCTTGGACATCATCTTTCTGCTTAGGAAGAAGGGCAGCCCTGACAGACAGGGAGTCCATAGGGAACAGATTTTAACATCATTTAATGCACATGCAATAAAGACTGCTCCTGCTGCAGAAGTAGATAATAATTTTATGCTGAAGGTTGGTAGTGCAAGAACACCTTTCAGAGTGCACCAGCAACCTGTGTGACAACAGGAAAGGGAGAGCTAAGTAAGGGGAGATGCTCTGAAAGGAATGATGTGAGCAGAACTGATGAACTCTGTGCCCTTTTAGCTGCCAATCCAAAATACTTTCTGTCACTAAAGGCTACCCAGTGAGGTGGATCCAGATGCTTCATCCAGATGAAGTTTAAAATTCAGGAATTTCAATTACACATCTACTTAGTAAGAAAGCAGTAATAAAAGAAGAATTTCTTATTAATAACTGAAGAATCTATTTTCCTTGGTTAATATAAAGGCTGCTGGTGCAGATAGCATGAAGATCCTTGATATTAAAGGGACCCAGTCCCCACAGTACAACTAGAAGACCATGAGCCCAAGTCCTGCCATTGCTGCTTCCAAAGCAATGCTGAGATATGGCTTAAATTAACAAAGGAGAGTGCCATGTTTGCTGGATTGGCCAGGACTTTAGACCTCCTGGCTGAATAACATTAGTGGCAGCTAATATGCCACTAGCCTAGTCTCCCCCACCACGGTGGGGCCAGGAGGTCCTGTGCATCCCTCCATGTCACCCACCATCTAACTGGGCAGCATAAAGTTGTGTTCTCTGGAGACAGAGCCAAAGAAATACCATGCAGGTTCTTTATCAGTTGGCCATTAAGCATTCTCATAATAAATCTAAGCAAAAAAAACCAAAAAAAACCACCAAAACCAAAGACCTCATAAAAGCAGACAATGTAATTATTACCAAAGGGAAGGAAGACCAGAGAAGAAGAAGGTTAAAGAGGCTTCCACGGAGCAGCTGTCCACATTAACAGCATAGGGAAAGGCACAAGACCTTCTGCTTCAAGGGAAATGCATCCACTACTCTGCTTTCCTGCTTCCCACTGCCAGCTATTTCCAGAGTTATTCTAAAGGCTGTGCAGTGATGAAAAGCACAGTAAAGAAGGAAACAAGGATGAGTGCATCTACCAAGGGAAGTTTCAGAGAACGGATATCTATTGCTACTTCACTTGGATCCATTGATTAATAGCAAGTGGAGAATCATTTAACTAATTGGATGGAGCTCAAGGTAGAGAGATAAATTTAGGACTTAACCAGAAGTAAGAAATGTTGCAATGACTTGTAAAACATGTCTTTTGGATCTTGGCTTCAGCCATCCCACTTTTGTTTATAAAATCCATTCCATAAATTCTGTATTGGTTAATATCCCAAATGAAATTATTTTACATGCAACTATATTTAATTTGCAATGAGGGGAACACCTTGGTTTGTTTTATATCAACATGCTTATTTAATTGGGCTTCTGATTATTTAATGTCACTGCTGAAGAAGTAGTTTTTATTGGCACAAAAGAAAATTTAATGAAAATTATTCACAAGCCTAACTTCTGACTAGTAAAACCAAGAGCTTAATGTAAGAGCTGAAGTCCCCATCTGGTACTTCTCTGAAAAGAACAGCCTACATGAAGGATTTATTGTGACATTACAATGCTTGATGTCAAATAATCTAGCCAGAGGAACAATATTGCCCTAAAGAGAGCCATCAGGCCCAGTGTGACATGGGTATTTGAAAGGATTAACTGCACTTAAATCAATATGGGCAATGAAAACAGAAATAACCAATCTCTTGGCCGCTCAATTATTTAAGACTGTCTTTAGTCCCCACAGAATGGAATTAAACGCTTGTTTAAGAGGACTGACAATTAAATCTATTCCTTTAATGTCAAGATAAGGACATAGGATCTGTGACTGCAGTACAGAATGAGGAAGTGGCATCTCCCAGAAAGGAACATGTGAAAAGGAGACGTTGGGTGTGAGTGGCAAGGGGCTTTCCTGGGGAGGGAACCCAGCTGCTCCCCACTGGCCACTGTGTGCTGTTCACTGCCTGAGAATCACAGAATCACAGAAGGGGTCAGGTTGGAAGGGACCACAGTGGGTCATCTGGTCCAACATCCCTGCTCAGTCAGGGTCACCCTAGAGCACATGATACAGGATTCTGTCCAGATGATTCTGGAATATCTCCAGTGAGGGAGACCCCATGATCTCTCTGGTCTCTGTTCCAGTGTTCTGTCACCTCTTCAGGAGAGAAGTTCTTTCTTATGTTCAGATGGAACTTCCTGTGCCTCAGTTTTTGTCCATTGCCTCTTGTCACTGCTCAGCACCACCAAGAACAGCCTGGATCTATCTTCCTGGCATCCTCCCTTCAGATACTGATGAGTTCCCCTCTCAGTCATTTCTTCTCAAGGCTGAACAGGTCAATTCCCTCAGCCATTCCTCAATAAGAGAGATACTTCAGTCCCTTGATCAAATTTATGGCTCTCCTCTGGATCTGCTCTGTTTCTCTTGTACTGAGGAGCCCAGAACTGGACACAGCACTCCAGGTGTGGCCTCAGCAGTGCTGAGGAGAGCAGCAGGATCACCTCATTGGCCTCCCCAGCCGTGCCAGTCTCTGTGGCTGCTGTCAGCCTGTGCCCAAGGCAGCGCAGTGGCAGCACAGGGCTGGGGCACAGCAGCAGGTGCCAGGTGGCACTGGCCACACACACCCAGTCCTATGCCAAGTCTCCTGGGCACACCTGGTGAGGCTGGCAGGAAAGGCTGTGCCCATAGACAGCTCCTTGGCCATCACTGTCCCTTCCTGGTGCTATGCTTTAGGAGTATAAAATTCACAGAAGGCTAATAACTGAGTGTTATTGCAGCTGACAGTATAAATGTAAGATCATTTAATTGAAGTGGACTGACAATTTCCCCGTTATTTGAATTTTGAAAACTTTGCCAGACCTATCCCAATATTGTCTTTAAGACCTTTTTAAAATGTTTTACAGAGCAACCACTCTGACCTTTCCTGCTGATACTGTTTCTCCTGAAGTGTTTGTTCATCTCAAATGCAATGAAAAAATTCCTGGTGTGAAAACTTTTAATAAGAAGTTCTATTTTCAGATGATAAGAGGGAGGTAACAGAGCAGGATGTATGCAAAGCATTGAATGTTCAACTATCACACTGCAGATACCCTAGGCACAGGGAATTATCAGATGCCTGCATGTGGTCAGTTAGAGTTTCTGGCCTGAAAAGCTGAGAGATGTTCTAAATTAGAGACAACCCATTGCACCAAAAATGTGAGGAAAAGAAGTTCTAGTCACTGTTGTCTATCATGAATTTCAGTTTTTCCAAGGCTTCTGTGAGAGGCAACACATATAAAAAGTCTGATTTTTGATTTTTAGGCTACTTCAAAACGTGGCAAGTCTCTGCAGAAGCCGTTCTCTGCTTGGTACCAACTTATGATAGTAATTCTCAATGTGCCATAAGGACTTCTTGCTGCTGTTGAGCTCTAAGTGATGATAGAAAAGCTCTTCCTAGATCTTCTGTCCCTTTTTTGCATTTTTATCTGTTCATTAAAATATAATTTGATATTAATTCCTTTTAGCCAGGAAAACAGGTGCTGTCCAGAAAAGCTGATATTTTTCTGATATTTAAAAAAGCTGATATTTAAAAACAATTTGTGAAAATGTATTGCTGAAAATCATTACTCATAATCTTTGTCTTGACAATTATAAGCATAATAGCTTGGAGGTATTGTTGATTAATGATTTCTGCTTCCTCTGATGTTCTTGTCCTAACTTGTCCACATTTTGGAGTCATAGACTAAGGTGCAAACCAAGAAAAAAAAAAACAACAAGAATTGTCACTTTGTTATCAGAGATTTTAGATTAAAATCAGTAGATTTTATGGTTTATATGTGCCCTGACAGCTTCGCATACAATTCTCACCTTGATCCAGTAGCTGTGATGCTGAGCCTTGCACTCTGCACATGACTGGTTTTGTTGTCACCTCGCTAGTTATTTTCATCCCATTATTCTGCTGATCATCACAAAATTATTTATTTCCACATCTCCTGCATCAATATAACAGAGTTGTTCATTCTTTTTTAAAGCATTTGGATCACTTTGTCTGCCCTTCCTGCTCTGTTACTCTTCACACGTTTCATGGCAGTTCCACCGTGGCTGGGGCACACATCTTTCAGCCACCCATGAAGCCCTCTAGGCTGCAGTTATTCTGATGCTAGCATTATTATTCTCTGCCCTGATATGCTGACAGTCTTGATGTAAGGTGATTCACAACAGGTAAAGATCACAATGATCTGCAGAACATCAAGTATCAAGGAGCTTCTGCTGGCCCACATGGTCAGACAGTCACAACACACCTGGAGCTGAAGCACTGCTGATGCTCTGATAGCTACAGGTGCACATTTGCCATTGCAGTCTGTGCTTGTAATCACAGATGTGCATGAGGAGAGTGCAAGGGAGCACCCTGCAGAGCTGGGCACTCTTCTTGAGCCACAGTGAAGGCCAGACAGAGTGCCCATGAGGGAAAGGATGCTCTGCTGTGGGCATCTGCTTTGTATGAGCAAGTTCAGGTGGCCAGATGAGAGCTGCAGTGTCCCTTTTCCAATCCCTTGGAAACAGTTAAACAAACTTCATGGTCTCGTGGGCTGTTTTCTGTCACATAATTTCAAGGTAGTGATTGTCACGTAAAATTTGCGTTAAACTAGGTGCTTATACAGGTTAGAGGCAGAAAAGGTAGGTTTGATTCTTTTGTAGGTTTCAGAATTTCAGAATTCAGAACTAAGGCAAAATTTCAGAGGAGAGGAAGTCTTTTTTCCCAGCATGGACTTATTCTATGAATCCAGATTTGGAGCATTCATTCCCTACTAGCTTACCTCTACAGCACCTGAAAGATTTGGATCTTGAATATTTGTGATATTTCTGGCATGATGTTAGAGCCTGTGAAGCTGAGAATGAACTAGTTCAGCCAATAATCCGAATGCAATGAGCTGGTAGACCACCACTGAGCTGTCCAGTCATGGAACTTCAGAGGGACTGGGAAGCACAAGCCTCTCCACAGCACTCCTGTGCTACCCACTGCACTGACATTTGATGCTAGCAGAGCTCTTGGGAACTGAAACAAAAAGGGAATTTCTCCCTCACTCCCCTGTCTCGTATCTGGCTTCAGCTGACTCGAAGGCTGGATTTCAGCCACGCTGACACTGTGCCACCGGCACAGAGAGCTCTGTTTTACTTTCCATCCTCTTTTACTCAACGAGAGTTATTGTTATTGCACATTGCACGTAAACACTGTTATAAAGTGGTAGCTGCAACCTAGGAAATACTTGTGCAGAGCTGATTCCAGGCTCCTCCCCTTCCCACTCCTTGACCTGAAGGCGTTTTTTAGTTCCCCCGGTAGGAAGACACAAGTCTCAGCAGGAGAGCTTCAGCTAGGTTAAGGAGGAATCATGCTGTGTGTTTTCATCTCTGTCCCAGTTGTTTTGACCCAGTCACCTGTGGCTGCTCTCTGACAGGGCTAGTTCGTGCCTGCCTCTTGCCACTTGCTAAGTAGGAGAACTCGTCTCGCTCAGACTGTGCTGTCACTTTTTTTCACTTGACAACAGACTGGTCTGACATGGTTGTTGTCACTCAAGTGGTGTAGAGCACAGATCCCTTTAATCCATCTAACAAGAAGTTCTCTTGTCTTCTCTCAGCAGCAAAACTAATTACAAAGCAAACCACAAGTGTGTGGTTTCATGCAGGAATATAACGAAAGAAAAGACAGTGTTTGCATGAGGATGTACAAAAGAGCCAGGCATAAAGTCTGTCACATTTTGCCTCCTTTCAGCCCATTTCCCGCACCTGAGAGAAGACAGGGCACAGTTTAAATCAAGCTCAGTAGTTAGGTTCTTAGCTGACTCACGTCTCCTGATGCCAAACCTTTGGCTCTCTGTGGCAGGCCAATGCTGTAACTCCTTCTGACACAGATTTTCTTCCACAGGCTTTCCTGCAAGCTTCAAGAGACTCTGCCCATTGGTTCTGTGTCCTCCTCATTCACAGAATGGTTCAAACCATGGATCCCCTTCAGAGGACCCAAAGTTTTTCACCTATAGGCATATCCCATTGTGACCACTATTCCTGTGGCAATCTGAAGCTGAGGCCTTCAGTTCTCTGTGCCAGGGGTCTACTCTTATTATTGAAGTTTCAATAGAAGAGAGATTCGATTTTTTTTCCAGATGAGAAAAATAGGGATGTTTTCCCCATATTAATTATTCTTGCTGGTTTTTAGCATCATAACAAACCTGGAGCATTACACTTTAACCCACCTCTTTCCAGTTGCTGACTGATGGACAAGAAAGTAAAGTTAAACAAGACAAGAATTCATCCAATGCCTGTGTTTGTTACTTGTCTTGGTAGTTGACATCTGTGCAAAAGAAATGGATATAGAGTCATGTCTGCTTAGGTAGAAAGACAAAGAAAGAGCAAGATGTAAAATAAGAAGATTAATCTTCCTAGTAGTTCCCAGCCCAGGGAACAAAGGGTCACAGAGCCAGAAAGGAAGGAGCTGGGGGAACAGTATGTTATTTATTCTCTTATGAAGAAATCTGACTTGGACTGTGTGTTTTGGAAGGAGTGTGCTGGACGGATTTGAAATCAACATTTTACTTTGTGACTATACTGTTGGTATATGGTCTGAGCACAACTATAAGCAGATGCACAAGAGCACAGGATTTGAATCATGTCTCTGACCTTTGTAGCTATCTATTGCAGAAAAAATTATTCCTGTCTATAAGTTACAGAAATGGAACGGAAAAGACGTAAAAGAACAAGCTGTAAAATCCAAGGCATAGATCAAAACTCCATTTCAAAAAGCAGTGAAATCTTTCTGTCCTGCATTGCTCCTATGTTAAGAATTCAGTCAGTACTGTCCTGGTTCCAGCCATGCACTTGCAGAGGCTCCAGTGACCCGTCACCCCCCTTTGTGGGAAGGAGAGCCCTGTGGCTGGAGGGTTCTCAAGGCTGAACATTCCTCCTGCAAACTGCCAACTCACCTGATTCTAAACTGTGCCCAAGCTCCTCCCCTCGTCAGCACACCCTCTCATCCTATTTATTAGGGAAAATGGTGGGGATGGTTTAATCAGTGCAGAAGTGGGATGCTGGTAGCCCTGGGCTGGTGCTGCAGAGGAGAGGATGGCTGATGAATTTTGCACCTTGAATCTCCATGGACTTGGTGTTCCCATGGGGAAGCCCATCTCAGATCTGAGACATCTCAGCCCAGGCTGGCCAGGCAGTGCTGTTCTTGCAGAATGCCCCTTATTTGGTTCATTTGTCAGGACATAACACAGTCAGGAATCCTTCAGAAATCTCCCCTGATGTCTCTTCTGCATTAATGTGAACAAAATCAATGGACTCCAAAGTAAGATACTCTTTATCATTAAAAGACACAGCACATAAGAGCCGGCAGTTACATGGTATTTGTGGGCCTGTTTGGAAGCAGGGACAGTTCTGAGGCAGCAGAGAGGCAAAATGTGTTCGTGCATATACACAGGGGGAGAGGAGGGTGTTCTGGCCTCTTTTACCCAAAGGAATGGAAAGCATATGCAGCACATCATGACGGACTTCTGAGTGTCTGCTGGGGAATGGGCAGGTTCAAACTAATTCATATTTGTAGAAGTCAATAATTCTGCTTGTTCCTATATGAAACACAGGGAGTGACTTGAAACGTGATCCTGTTTCAAAATACACTTTAGCTGCAATAAAGCAACATTTCTGAAGTAATGTCTCTCCTGTCTATCACTATGGCAACCTGTGCAGTGCAGTGCAGCAGAACCTGCACTGAGGCTGCATCCCATGGTTGTGTCTGAGAGTGATCCCATACGGCAAAGAAAACACTGGTTAAAATCTTCAAAAGGATTTTGAGCAGGACTTTTCAGCAAACTCAGAAAGTAAACTGAGGACTGGCAAACAGCTTCCTGTAAAATGACCATTTGGAAATCCTTTCTGACCATATCACTCCCCTAGCCCCTCACTGCTGTGACACATGGGTGGTGGCTGGCAGCTGGGCTTTGGAGCAAGTCCAAGTCACAGCAAGAATTGCTGCTTGCATTTTTGTCCATAAGACCACTAAGAACTTGTTAATATCGCATTATTTAATATTAAATAGCAAATTAAGCAAAAAAAAACTTTTCAAGAGAGGACTTCTCAGAGAAAAGGCTTTAGTGATACCAGAGGCTCAGAAATGAGAAATCACATTCTGCCTTTTTATTATATTTTTAAGGAAATACAGGAGAATGATTGCATAGTCTAAAGACAGATGTTGGTAAACATTTCTGCTGGCAGCCCAGACTTGTCAGGGAAGCACCAGTTTTGTTTTGCCACTTCTGACCAAAACATATTTTTCTTAGAATGTCTGCATTGGAAAGTTTATTCCAGGTTAAGAAAGGGAAAGACAAAAAGTCCTTTTCAAAAGAAGTCCTTTTTCTGAGGATATTTACAGATTATTAAGTATTGAGATTATTAAGTATTTTTGTTTTGTGTTACAGAAATTAAAATCCTTTAAGAAGTAAATTCAGGCATTTTGCTGGAAGCAAACATCCTGACCTTCAAGTTAATGCCAGTTCTGCAGGTAGAGCTCTCAGAGTGATAAACATTTCTGGCATGCTTACTGAGGCTGATCTGCTGTTCACCCAGGGCCCACTCCAGAGTCCGAGGAAGCAGACTTTCCCTAAAACCCCTTGAGGTAAAAGGTCTAGCCCGTAGGCAGAGAGCTCTAAAAATGGGTCCTGAGTTGCCAATATGTCTACTAAAACTTCTATTCCCTCCTCTGACCAGAAGCAAAACTGCTTCTCTCAGCATCCTGAAAGGCCCATCTGTGAGCAGAACACTTAGACTTCTTTTTTAAAGCACAGAGACATAAAAAATGCTGCACAAATATATGAATAACTCAGTAAATGTGCCATAATTTAGAAAAAGAGCAGAAATAGGTCCATGTCTCCCATAAATATGGGAGAAAAAGACATTCTGTTTGTCTAATTAAAAAAAATAACTCTTCAGAAGTTAGAAAAGAAATATTAAATGTAGAAAATATATCATATGTAAGATTAATACCTACATGCTGTTTTAAGGTTGTGGTTACTTTGTTCCTAGCTGCAAGGAACTGATGAGCTTGGTGAATGCAAGGCTCTAAGTCTTGGAAACAAAAGTGCAAATCCCTCCTCTTGCATTTTGGATGACCAACCTCAGACCCAGTTCTAAGCCTTGTTCTGGCCTTTTCCCACAAGTGAGGTCAAGCCTACCAGGTTTTACACTCAGGAATGGTGTTACACAGCAAATGTTGAATATTCTTCATAGCATATTTGGAAGTCCCATTTAAAATGTAATCTGTGAGAACATTAGCAGTAAGGGTGCTTGGAAAGCTGATACCCATTCTCTGCTCTGAGAACACCATGCCCTACACATGCAGTCAATTGTGCTGAAGGAGAAGAGACTTGATAAATTACATTTAAAGTTTTTGAGTCGGTCAGTTATGTTTGAAAGTTTTTAAAGTTGATAGAAGAAAACAATAATATTGTTTCTAAAAAGTGGAATAAGGTCATAATTTGCTTGTGGGTATTCTACAAACAGGAAAGAGGACACATTTACTTAATAAATGATTCACCATGAATTAGACACCAAATATAGAGAAAAATAAAGTTCATTAACACAGCCATGACTCAGCCTTCATGGTTTCAATTGTTCCTTTCTCTCTGAAGTGGCATTTTATTAACAAAAATTAATAAGAAGGTATTAGGTACTTTCTTATTATCTCAATGGCCAGTGCAATATCGTCTGCTAAGACTGAGGACCAAAGGGTAAGAGAGAAGAACCCCAAATGTAGGCTCCAGAATTTCAGTGCACAAAGGTGAGGCAGGGATGCAAATTAAGTAAATATTATTCTTACATTGAAAAGGCATCTAAAAATAATAGTGGACAAACACGGTCCTTTAGCCAATGCTGCAGAATGGGTAACAGGATTCCTAGAGAATTATTGGAACTGTGAATAGATCATTGTGTCTCTGAGATTCTCAATAGAAGTAATTACTAAAGATTATTAATGTTCTGGTTATAATAATTACTTCCTTTCAAAGCAGGTCGCTCCAACCTCCCTTCACTGATCCCTCTTTAAGCCCAGTTGTGGAATAAACCGGGTTGTTATTGGGATGAGTTTGTGGTGTAGATTACTTTGGAAAGAGCACTATGAAATAACAGGAGATATTTTTATCTGCAGACCCAGGGCTCAGGGCTGGCCCAGAATTCTTGTCCAACTGCTGGGCATTATCTTGCACAATTATGGCCACAAGATTGGCTCTTGGTACATTTCTGTGCTCAGGATTTATAGAGGATGCATTTTCATTAAAAATGGCTGAGTGGTAAGATGGAGACAAAGACAGCAAAGGTGAACAAAAAGACCTGTATATTTATCAAAAGGTCTGGCATAAATATGGTGTTGGTAGAGGGTTTCAGCTGTTTTATGTCTCAGCAACAGTTTAGACAATAACATTCATATCACAGAATGGTGTAGATAATATCTGCAATAAAACCCGGTCTTTTATGTTCACGAGCAGACAAAGCCGGGGAAGCACATTGATAAATGAAACTGAACCTTTGCATTTCGTTGTGGTGGAGCTCCCTCTAGCTTATAGCATTAACCCCGTGTCTGTAAATCATACTCGCTCAAACTCCTACCTCCATTTCCAGGGTAGAAAAGGCTTCTGATTCTGTATTCTTGGAAGCATTTATGACATTTATAATTCGTCTGGAAAAAAACAGCCCCTAAAGCCCAGCTGCTAGCTGAATGACATTAACAATGATGACAGTAAATTCCAGACTTTTTAAAAGAGCAGTATAGAGAAAAAATTTGTGACATCAGGGGATGTGACTGTCATAAACACCTTTCTGCCTCTTCCNTGTATATCCTCGCCCACTTGGTTGAGACAACCAGACATTTCAAAATGGCAGTGAGCAAGCTAGGGACATTTTGCAAGGTAAATTTATTTGTTAAATGAATAATAGTGCATTAAATAACAAATTGGTCTGAGGAATCCAAATATATCCAAAAATAGTCTATTCATCTTTATTTATTGATAAGAACAAATTATTAAAAGTAATTAAGGAGTAGCTTAGTCTGATTAAGATTAGGAAAGTAATCACCATCACTTCTTTTGTGAAGAATAGTTTCTTTAGTTGCAGAATCCACACATGTTCCCCTCTTTAGGATTCATCTGTTTTTCAAGACTGAATTAATGGGTGTAAATACTAACTACACCTTTAAAAAAAGTGTAATGAATGGTCCATTATGGAGATATTGTTTTGCTGAAATGCTAATTTGTGTAGATTAAGACGCCATTTCTGAAGAACAATATCCAAAATCTGATATGAAGCCTAAAAATCTGCTGAAATGATAAGCAGGCAGAGCTACAGGAGAAGAGTTAATTAAAAATCTCCAAGGCAACTTATATTCCTTTGTCACAAAAGAAAGGCTATGCTGCTGATACTGTACCTGGAAACTGAAAAATCACCAGCTGCTGTAGCTAAGCAGAGAATAGAAAAGGATTTACTGGTTAGCAAAGTCACAAATATTCTGCATTTTAAATCCATTTGGCCACATTGCTTCATAAATATTGCTCCCTGGGTTTTCTGTTTAACTTCAAAACTACTTATCCTAAGCTCCTTTGTGCACTGAAAAATTAAGTTCACTCATGTTAAAATTAACAACAAAGAATTGGCTTATTACAGACTTTGAAGAATCTGATTCAATAAGAATAAATATTAAATTCTTACTGAACACTGATCCAAAATAGACGCTTTACATATCTTGTTTGGGATTCAAAAGCCCAATGAAAACAAAACTATAAAAGTCTTTAGGGCTGAAACTGTGTCTATATTATTATTGCTGCTCCACCACCCCAATAAATTATTATATGAGATTAATTTTATTTTTTTAAATTAAATATGATATTTAGATGTGTTAGTATGCTGAGATTTAGGAACCTAATGCTCTGAAAACTCTATAATCAGAATGCCAATTTATCTGCTAAACTACAGCATTGCTAAAAGTTTAAAAAATATGTTATTTGCTGTGATTTACCCTTTATTAGTTAATGAGAAGCAATCCTCCACAGAAATGGCGGATATTCAAATTACATTTGAATAAAGAGATGAGTGAAAAGACAAAAATAATGTTTTAAAGGGCAGAGTATCACACTTTGTTCCATTATTTCTCATTTTAAATATCATTGATCTTCTCAAAGTGTTTTTGGTTTGTATCATAATTTAGAAAACACAAATTTACTTCTCAGGGATTAAAATGTTCTCCAATAAATGCAGTGTCATTTAGGATGAGTTTTACAGGTAGAACTCCACAATCACAGCTTATTAGAGGTGGAAAGTTAAAAGAAAGAAGTCTTTTTAAAAAACATTTTTTCTGTACTAGGCAGTGTGGGTGCTCCTGTTCGGAATACCAGCATGACAAGGAACTGTGACAAAATCCCATGATTTACTGCCCTCATGTTATATAAAGAATTCTTGCTCTTGAACGACTTGGTGTCAAAATTGCACATCCAGTTTTGTGGGCTTTTTGAATTATTTTTCCCAGTTACATTCCTGTTACATGCTGAAATCAGTCTCTATCATCAAAGTTTGGAGGGGGTTAAGAGGGCAAGAGTCTGATTTTCTAATTTCAAAGCATTTAGTCCACATGTGATCTAACAAGATTCTTTTCACCTTCTTGTTTTAAAATGTATCGTAAGTTAAATTTAAAAACAAGTGCAGCTTACTATGAAGGTCAGTAATCACAAATTCTTTTGAAATGGATATTATACTTGGAACCACGTTTTATCTTATCATCCCAAGTACCAAGAGATTTGATAGTCATGCACAGAAAGCACCCAGAGGCTTTTCTTATTAAACATGCTATTAATAAACTTATGTTCCTTAAATCATGCTCAAAACAGATTATTTGTAGCAGATTCATAACTGCTGGCCTTTCCTGATGATCTGTATCATAACAGAAATTGCTCTAATAATTTCAAGAATGAAAATCAGTTATTTGAAACTTTTTTTTCCGTAGAAGATAACTATCATCATACACTGCAATACTTTAAAAGGTCAAAAGCAGAATACAGAAGTCCTACAAAAATGTGTGAAATGACACTGTGTCAGTGCTGTAAGGTACAGTGCTTTGCTTACATGAAAAGACTTTATTTTTGAATGATCGCTGCACTGAAAATGCTTTGCAGTTCATATGACTAGTCAAAAAAAATTATTTATTTTGCAGCCCACGTAGAGAGACATGATATACACATATTTACATCCAGCTTGGGTTTGCTGTGAGCTTATAGTAATCAACACATCAGAAAATTAGAAGAAAAACATGAAAACAATAGATGAAATGCTGTAACTTAGAATCAGTTGGCTTAGATTGGAACAATTTGGCACAAACAAAGTGTGTTTATTTTTTAATTCCTTTCCACTATACATTTTCAGACTACGTAAACCAATGTTTTTATTTAAAGGCTTGCCCTGTAGTTAGGCACACAAGTGCTTTTATGCACAAAATATAAGATATAATTGTGAAAATCTTTCCAAATTTATATTTTAAAAGAAAATTGGTCTTACCCAATTGAATATTATAATTTTATTCGGTGGGTTCCTTATAAGGATTTCTTTTTAATTTCAAAATTCTGTTTATACTAAACCTGCACCTTTCTGTTTCTTGTGGAGTACTATTTCATCATTAAAACTATGGTATTCCCATGACTGAGAAATCTATTGGGAAATGCTCTTTTTCTCCACTTGATATATTTCCCCTATTTGCTACAATAATTTTGAAGCTTCCAAAATGAGTTTCTAAACTGTACATAACCCTGAAATATTTGCTCAGGAGATGACACAAATCAGGGCAAGACAGTACCTCTGAGGAGAGAGAACATGCACACCTACATCCCATCAAGTATATTATTCATGCATCCAGAGACACAGGAAGTCTCTGTATAAACAAGAGTGTGGAGAAACAGGGAGATTAAAAAATAATAAAAACAAACAAACAAACAAAAATACAAACAAAGCCCAAACCCAAAGGGGACTGCAAGAGCCAGCAGGAAAGGCAGAAAGGCAATGCCACTGCAGGGCTCCAGGATGGGTCATCACAATGTCTTTGTATCACCTACTGCACCGAGACAGGGTGCTTTGTAAGTGAAGAGCACAGCTAACATGAGTTTTGCCTTAGCTCCACAAATAATTTGCCTTACTCTTGAGTTTTGAGCTGTTTGCCGCAGGTAAGTCCAAGTGGTTGGCTCGAGCAGGACGAGCTTTGGCTCCTGTTCCTGGGGTGGCTCCGCGTGCTCCGGCAGCACAGCCCCGTCCAGCCCCAGAGAAGGGCTGGGGGGCTCGGGAGGGGACTGGGCCTTCTGCCCTCTTCATCAGCTGCGTGAAAATCGCGCGTGTAACAGCAATAACTTTATTTCTTGGGCTTCTCTAACTCCAATGTACACTGAGAGATAAACTGTTTTAACTATTTATTTCAATGTTTTTAGTTGAAAACTGCTACCAATTTTTCTTTAAAATATGTATTTAAATACTTAAGAGCTAGGAAGGTCTATAGCAGACAGTTGCAAGAAGCGCAAGGGGGAGAGAGCGCCATGATACAGTGAGCAAAGTCCAGAGATACTGGGATATTTCACTGACTGATTTCTGGACAACACTCTATTTCTGTGTGTTTTCCTTTTGTGTTTCATGGTGACTAATAGGAATCCTTTTTCTCATTCTAAATTTTCTCTTTTCAATTAGATGTTCAGCTTTTGCATTTTAACATTCAACAGCATTTTTCAAATGGGAGTATTCAGCGAAGCATTCTTAAAAAACAGGCATCAAAACTATATCCCATGCCTTAAATCAGAGACCCTCCTTTTTGCTCACAAGTGTTGACACCCATCTTCTGTAGAAATGCATTTTTATGCCATTACAGATATTGCATTCAGCAAAACTGAGAGATTGTGTAACTCATATCACCCACAGGTAATGCCCAGGAGAATCTTTGTTCTTGGCTGGGCTCTTGTCCCACTTCCTTCTTTGCTCACTGAATTTTCCTCTACCTCAAAGCACAATTTAACTCCTGCACCTTCCCATACCCAGTGGCTCACCCCTTAGTCTCCAAAAGCATTTGGGTCCAGCTCTAGTCTGTCACTTGTTTATCCATGCAGCTCAGGACTGCCTGGGATGGCACCGGCTGACCGGTGGGAGCTGCCAAAACACCTGGGCCAACACACATCAGATGCACTGGACAGGAGCTGCCAGAATGAGCTGGAAAGGCAACCACACAAGGGTTCTTATGTGCACATGCGCTGACATCCCAAGCTTAACAGACTGAAGCAGTAATAGGCAGGTCATAGACGAGCAATACATTTCTTTGCAAACATTTGCCTTAAGGAGAACAGACTGATTTTTCTTACATCCTCAGAAACAGGATCTGTTGCCCCACAAAACTCTATGTGAGTTCATGAGAAAGAGGCTTAGTTTAAAATAAGATTATTAACAGGCAGATCCAACTTAAGAAAAATTGTTGTTTTACACAATTATTACAGGATGTAAGAAAAAGTAATGCAAGGTGCACTAACCTGTAGTTGTACTTGGGCTCAAAATCCCAGCAGATGAAGGCCAGCTCCTGAAGGCAGCTAGAGGAAAATACCTTGCCCCAACTGCTCTTGATTAACTCCCATTTGAAGGCACAAAGGCATCTTTTTCCTAGTCAACTAACAGGCATTTAAAAAATGGAATAAGCTAATGGAGAAACATGAAAAAAAAAGAAGAAAAAAGTGTCCTTAGAAGGAGCTCCTCTTACATGGGGAATGTGAAGTGCATTACTTTATTTGCATTAATTTTCCAATGTAG
This sequence comes from Notiomystis cincta, assembly GCA_013398075.1. Taxonomy (NCBI): domain Eukaryota; kingdom Metazoa; phylum Chordata; class Aves; order Passeriformes; family Notiomystidae; genus Notiomystis; species Notiomystis cincta. Next base: position 38,599 of record VZRX01005110.1, on the reverse strand, counting down.
TTTAGCAAAAGGAAGAGGTAAAAATTGTCCTCAAACTTAGCATGGCAACTCTCCCTTCCCAGGACATCAGCAGGCTGAGTAGGCTGTATTCCTTGGGCTGGTGCTGCCTCAAGTGCAAACAACAGCAGGAAGAGCCAGGGAGAGCACTGGGAGCACTCACATCCCAGCTGTCTCTCAGCCCTGTCTGTAGAGATGCAGCCTCAAAAGCAGAGGTTTGCCTGTGACTTCTGAGGGTTCTGACAGGCTCAGCACCTGTAATCTGCCTCCCAGTCATGTGCCCCCGTGCCACTCTGGACAGGCTAACAGGCAGTAGTGCATAAGCAAAGGAATTTCCCCTTTCTTTCCCTAAGTCCATCTGCAACCCTCAGTCTGAGGCTGAGGCACAGGTGTGATAATTGCTTCACTCAAAGATTTCTGCTGGGAGAAAGGTAAGGACTGTCATTTCCCTAATGTCACTGCCTTTTAGAAGAGTTTATATATAGCAAGTGCAGTATCATCTCTTTTGTTTTTTTCCTTTTGTTATTAAATTGCACACAAGCTAACAACTGAAATGTAAATTAATTTATGCTGCAAATTTAGCTTTGACTGTATGAGCCTGTCTCCTGCTCAGTGAGAGGGCAAGCACTGCTGTTGCACTAAGAGAGTGAGCAGGCTCCCTGACAGGCCAGGGGTCCTGGGCAAAGGTCCTGCTCTGCTGTGTGCCAGCCTGCCCCGTGCTTAGCAAGGGCCTGGGGGACTGAGGAGCTGGAGGTCTGCTGTGTGACACGTCACAGCTTTCACAGGACAGACGGAAGGGACGTGTGGGTTTATGGAAAGCTTTCCCCACTGCCGTTTAGATGAGCCCAAAGAAACTGTGAAACAGCGTGACAGTGTGGCCAAGGGGAAAAGCAGGAAAGCTGCCCCTTTGGAGAATGGTGGATCTTAACAAGGGACATAAGGGAAAGCACTCATACATCTTTAGCTTTCCTTAGGGAAATAATCACCATCCAGCTGTCTTTGGAGAAACACACGGGATTTTGGGAGGTGCTTTTGTGTTCAGCCACCGGGCTGCAAAGCAGGGGGTGCCCCCTCCACGCAGCAGGCACAGCCGACTCCCAGCTCCTGCTCGGAGCCAGGGGCTGCTCCGCACTGCGGCTCCAGCACGGCTGTGCCACCACCCAGCTAACCTGACTGATCAGGGCATTTTTCCGTTAAAAATATCCTTAAGCATAAAGTTCAAAATGACTGTGTTGCTATTGGAAATAATAGGGTGTTTATTAATGAGCAAATGATGATACTAATAAATTTTGATATATAATTATTAAATAATTTGCCAGCACATTCTGAATGAAATTTCCTAAAAATGTCATTAACTGAGCTGGAAAGAGTAGTAGGTGTATTTAATCTCTCTTTTCCCTTGCAGTTTGGCTGAAGCAGAGTGATGAATCAGAAAAAGACAATTTAAAGACCCTCGTGGATTTGTCTGTGCATTACAAACCATAAAGGACTGTTGGCCAGCACTGGAAGGTGCTGCAGCTTTGCAGAAGGATGAGAATTCATTGATACAACCTTAAAGTCATACCTCAATGTTAATTTCTAAAGAATAAATTCAAGAAGAACCAGTATAAATTCAGAGACAGTTTAGTGTGACTGAAGCCAAGAGAAACTGATGTGTGATTTAAAGAGCTCATAAAAGCAGACAACTGGCTTTAGAATCTATGGAAAGCAATAAAGCAGTTAAAAATTCTCCCAGTTGTAATGCCTATAGATTTCCTTATCTTAAATTCTTTGGCTAAACCCCTGGAGCAAATTGCAGGGCACGTGACAGGAGTTTTGTCTTTCAGCCTGGGGCTCCGGGGCAGCTTCCCGGCCCCTCTTCCTGACCCCCTCGGAACACAGTGGCTCCGCTATAGGGGAGCTTGTCTTGGCGGCAGTGTCTAGACATTCCCAGCTACTATCCTTCCTGACAGTCTCATGCCAGTGGTAATTTAAAAATTGTTTGGGATAGGCTGTGCCTCATAGACACAGGGAGCCAGTAATAACCCCCAGTTCAGTGACCCTGGTCGGATCATCAAACAGACGGTATAGGCAGGCTCAGTTCAGCGTTGGGTCAGGAATCATGACCTCCCCTGACCTTTTTTGTAGATTTAAAATTGTTTTGAGAAAGAGAAGAATAAAAAAGATACAACTCCAGGCAATTCTGGAAAGCAGTCCAGCTTCCTGTACTGTACACATGCATATGAGTAACATGTTTAAACAGATGCAGTTCTGGCAGGCCTGAAAAATTAGGATTTAGGTACTTTTACATTTTTTTTCTAATAGAGTGCACATTGCTTCTATTTACTTTGAAAACTTTGAAGTTAAAAGACACTGTATGAAAATATTATCTTCACTACATTTAGTAGCAAAGACAAAAAAGAAAAGCAGGTAAATTTATTTTTATAAAATTAATAAGATAAACAAAAAAGAAAAAAATCACTCTACGTGGAATTTTTCAGATGCGCTACAGAAAACTGTCTGGTGTATCAGCAGTATGCAGCAGCTTTAAAAAATTAACACTGAGATTACTAGACAAATTGCCTTGTAAGAGTAATATGCATACAAACATGGGCTGGTTGGTTTTCAAAGGTTTCCTTTGTGTGCATAGTACTTGCAGTCGCAACCAATAAAACAAAATATACTGTCACTCTCTTTGTGGTTTTGGTTTTGGAATTGCATAATGGTGACTAATATTTTCTCAAAACCTACTTTATAGTGTTTACTTAGCAGAATTTTCATGCACTGTACCTGGAAATTATGAAATGTACTTTGTGTGCTTCCAAAGGGCAGTGAAGGCTCAGGAAGAGGTTTACCAGTTTATGGAAAGAGAGCAGAAAGTGTTTCTCCTCTCTAGGCTTTTATATGGGCTGGTACAGATCAGAAACACGTCAGCCAGGAGAGGGAAGGGAAGACTAAGGTTACAGGAGCTCTCCAAGAAACATAAAAGTATAGAGTGGGAAAATGAACTACCAGCTCCAAAACAGCATACGGATTTTACTGGGGCAAACTCAGTTTAACAACACCAAGGACATCAATGCTTTTGCTGTTTTACAAAAGAAAAACATGTAAATTTCTCTTACAGAAATGAGACTATCAGCAAAGCTGAGTACAGATGTGGGGCCCTGGGAATCTGGGCAATTCCCAGGCACAGAAGCATGTTCCCAGCAATCCCAGCAGTGTGATCAGCTGGCTTCTGATCATGTCCAAGCCACCAGAACTGTCCTCACTGGCTATGCAAAGCTCCATCCCAGAGGCACAGGTAGCCTCTGGGAGCTCCTGGTCTTGAAGCAAACACCCATTGGAAATAGGCCAGAAATTCTTATTGTGTCAAAGTTATTTCTTCAGACTCCTGTCAAACACAGGCAACACAGCCAGTTATATTCCATGTAGATTCTAAGATTGTCTCCTAACATTTTGGAGACACACACTAATTACATTTTTTGAATTGAAAGGTTACAGCCTTATCTAATCATGGGAGCACAGGAAACAGCGGTTCTACGGGCACATCCATAATTTCTTAAACCAGCCCTGGCAAGACAACGCTTTTGCAGCATAAACCACTCTTAGAGGGCTATTCCTCACAGAATTCCTTTACTTTACTAAAGGTAAGTTTGCCACTGTTCTCACACTGAGTTTAAGCAAATTCTGTAATAGCCAACTCCTAGGTAAAATGTTTAGACTTCCTATTCCCATAGACTGGGACAAGAAAGGGGCTGTAAGGCCCAATGTCAACGCCAAGTAAGCAGAGAAACAGTATTTGCCTGCCAGGAGCTATTCATATTGCAAATCCTTTACAATTTTTTTTCTTCTCCAGACTTCTCTGGCAGCAGCAGTCACTGGAGAAAAGCAAATGGGAGAAGCAGGTGATTCCAGTAACTTGCCTTTCGTCGCACACTGTCTGCCTTGGGCCTGATTCTGCTCAGTTGTTATGATGCAGAGCTCACCCAGCGAAAACCTTTGCTATCACTTTTTAATCAGTAATGACAATTTAAAACAATAGTTGTATGGTTTCTCTTCACCCTGTTTAAAGTATCCAGGCTCCAGCCTTGCCCTTTGGTGCCAGAGTATGTGCTCACTGGGATGTGCAATGGCAGTAAACCAAGCTCACGACTCACATCGACTGAATACAACAGAGAGTTCTGGTTTCCAGGGACTTCTGGAAACTGCAAATTATTAAAGATTACCTGATATTAGTGTTCTCTGTGCACCCAAAGATAAATTCAGGCTAACTGAGACAACCACCACAGGAACAGTATACCCTAGAACTTGTACTACAAAGGTGCTTTCCTACCCTTGAGACTTGAAGATACTGTCATGCTTAAATGGGAGTAAGAGAAGAAAGCAACAGAATTGTAGAAGCTAAAGTATCATGGAATCATGTCAGGGGACTCACACTGGGCCCATGTCAAGCTGCAGTCCATGGGATATCCAGCACTTTCCCATAAAAGGCACAGAAATTTGAAAACCATCAGTGAAAGAGGAAAATCAGTTTCAAGTGAGATGCCTTCAAATATGAGGCCACAGCACTGTGCACTCAACAGGGTTTGCAGGGGACTGGGAAGTGCCTACGGCTGCAGACACAGGAACACGATCCAGTGCAAGAGGACCAGTAGTGCTGTGGCAGGGATTGGCCAGGGGACACAGCCCAGCACAGGACCCATCAGCCCCACACACCCCCAAACATCTATCCCAGTCTCTCTGGGTTTACATCTCTCATGTTATGCTGGAAGTTTCCCTCTGTGGCTGCATCAGTAGCTGACTGAAACATGAATGCTGTTAGTTTTTAGAGAACACAAACAATAGGAGTTATGATGGCTCTGGAATCTACAGTGTTACAGGTGCTAATAATTAATTGCTGTAATTTTAATAAAATATTAGTAGTGTAAATAATTAAATCTGCATGAAAACATCCATCAGGAGACCAGGCAACAAAAAGAAAATCACTTCTAAAACTTAACATCAAATTGATTAAATTTTAAGGCCTGAATTTCTGCTTCCCATGGGGGCTGGTATGAGAGAGTGAGGTTAGAACCAGCTAGATGCTATTGTGTTTCTATGGCAACAGGGGGTTCAAGTAGCCTCTGCCATTCCCTATGATTGGTAAAATCACTACACAGTGTACAAAGTGGCCAAGAGAAACAACAGCCAATAAATGCAGAAAATCCTTAAATCAAAGAGACATAGAAATAAGGGATGGAAACAACTTGTTAGACCATCTTGCTCATTCCCTGAGGCCCTGAGCAGTATTATTAACAGTCTCAAGACCCTTGAAAACCTCTAAAAATTCCATCCAAGACACATATAAAAACTTACTGAAAGGGAGAGCAATATCTCAGGAAATTATAAAAAAATCTTTCTAATCTGCTTTCAATAGGTGTGTGCGCACTGTCCTGAGCATGCTGAGATATCAGGTTCTCCAACACTTGAGAAATGGGATGCAAGGGAGTGGTTTCATGGCATTACTCACCATAACACAAGTAATTTCACCAAAGATAAAATATCCTATAAAACCATCCTGCCAGCTATATCCCTCCAAACTCTCCCCTCCTTGCCAAGGAACAGATTTTTGTGCCCTGAAAACAGAAGGATTATTTCTAAGAGCCTGCCTGTCCATTTTAGATGGTAGTTCCATTGATAAGCTGCAGAATAAAATAGAAAGAAGATATTTTAAATAAGCATTTATATGACAGTTATAGCTCCCCCCACCTTTTCTTTTGCAGTGAGGGCGAAGGGAGTCAAAATTTGTGACCCTCTGTCAGGAAGACAGACAGAATGTCCACACATGCCAAAACATCCTAGGGTGTCAGACTCTGCAAAAGCACACACATTCTGCTCTCAAAAAAAAAAACAACAAACCAAACCAAAACACATGTATTATTCAGGTGGTACAAGACTGGAGAAATGTACCTACTCATGTTCTCAGTATTGCAGAGCACTTGAAGGCATGCTGGTGGAAGCCAGTGCCCTCCTACCCAGAGCGATTTATGCCTGCCAGCCCAAATACTGCTCTTAAACAAAACTGTGCTGCTTCAGAGTAATTTACCAAAGCCAATAGTATTAATATAGGTTTTCGCAGATTAAAGGAAGATGTTTGTTTTCCATAGGGATTATATGTTTTCTTCAGGCAGACCTGTGACTACAGGTATGATTTCAGCAGCAGCACAGATATATCCTAAAGGAATATAGGTATATCTGGGAATATAGATATATCCTAAAGGGCTGCTACCTTCACCTTGACATTGGGTTATTGCTGTGCTACATAACATAGTGACCCAGGCAGCTGCAGTTTGTCCATAGCTACATATCTACTGTAATGGGGCATATGTCACCAAATGTTTGAGAATAGGCTAAACATTGGAAAGATGAGGTAAGGGCAGGGCTGTATCTCCTTGCCATGCTTACCTATCAACCCCAACCTCTCCTGAACTGCTAGAGCTCAGTGATGAGCCAGAGCAGCACCAGGTTTGTGTCATTTCCCAGTGGTCTGCACCTCCCCAGTCTTGCCTCAGATGCATCTCCTTCTTTCCCAGCCTGACAAGGGCTAGCAAGGAAAAAGCAACTCATCTCTGGAGCAGGAGCTGCCAAGAGAGTTCTTCTGTAACTGCTGATTCGAGCTATTTAGTCTGTCAGCAACTGGATGAGGAGGAGGAGTAATGCTCATCAGTTGACACAGAAGTGCTAGCATCTTTGCACATGTGCTTTATTTTCTTGCAACCATCAATTGATCACACCTGGCTTCTCAAGAAAAGAAGACGTCTCAGCTCATATTTTTATTTCCATATTTTATCCCATCTACTGTTCTTTCCAACTGTGGGACCCTGATTATGTTAATATTCAGGACAGTCTCATCTTTTGATAAAGAGAAATGGACTTTGAAGCTAGCACAGTCTAGGATCCCATTACAAGGCTAGTTGCATTCCCAGTGGAAATGGGTCTTATTTTGTTTACAGATAAAAAATAAAAAAGTGGTATCATCAATTATCCCAAGGGCATTGTTTACATTAATTTATCAACTGCTTCCAAGGAGCTACAGGGTTTAAGAGCATTACTAAACAGTGAGAACCTATCCTGGATTGAGTTACTGACAGAATTACAGCTGACACTAAGAACTGCATGGAATGTCTTGAGGGGAACTGCAGACAATGGGCTGTATTATTTAGCAGAATAAAGGTGAAGATACAGGGGATACTTGAGACCAAGAAGGCAGTGTCAGTGAGTCTACCACAAGCATCAGCTCCAGTTGTACTAGCAGGAATCCCAAATCAAGGAAAGGAGATGATAAACTCAGAGTAAGCCAGTTTGCTGAAACCTCGACTATTTTTATTCTTTCTTCTCCAATATGTAGCCACATATTGGATTGTCAGACATATTCTTTGTTAACTGTTTTATCAATACCTTCCTTATAATCATTAATGCAAAAGATGAAAAAGCATTTGAGTTAACAAATAAAACCACTATATATTTTTGGTATTTCACAGGCAGAAAATGAGAATATTTGCTGGACATCATTCTCTAGAGTCCTTATAACTAGCTAAAGAAACCAAGCATAGAATGCAAAACAGAAATGAAAATGTTTCGTTCAGGTTTTGATGTTTATTTACTATTGAGATGCTTTAAAATTCTCCCATTCCAAGCAGAGGTGGTGAAATTCCTTTCCAAGATAGATGCAATATTTTCTTGACAAGTATGAAGTGGAGGCAGCACTCCATTATCAATAGTGCTGAATGAATCTCCTGTCTCTAATTAGCTAATAAAGCATAAGAATCTTATGTTCTGCTAGTGGGAGAGCTTTATTGCACTGTGGATAATGACAGTGGGCAGAGTTTTCCCATTTCACATGTACTTGTAACAACTTGGCTTGATATTTCTGCACTTGGCCAGTTTGTGGAGCACTGTATGACATTTAGTCAGATGAGTTTCTTTTAATGCCACTGTATCAAGGTAGTTCTTAGCCTCTTGAGAAAATCTACAGAGAGCAATAAAGCCAGATTGTTCAACTAAGCTCAGTAATTGGGCCAAAGTACTATTAGGGGGTTCAAAATAATTTTTCACTCAATGTTTTTCATGAGTAGTTGCTCTCTACACCAAGGGGCAGTACCTGCCTCCCTGCACCTTTCCAGGGCTGGAGAGTGCAGGCCCTTCCCCAGGAGCTGCTCGAGTCCTTTTTCCTGCACTAGCCTGTGCTGTGCTGGTCCTGCTTTGGGAGAGCCCAGGGGTTTCCAGAAAAGTGAGAAGATATTTTACTCCCCTATTTATTGACACAATTATTTGAGTGGGCCATCCTGCTGAGATCAATCTTTCCTCTACTGGGATGATGTAACTATTCAATGCTCAGTTTCGTGGAGGAGAGCTGGGCTGACTGCTCAGATCTGTGCCACTATTGTGGTGCTGGCTACCCCCTGCCATACCCGCAGAAGCCCTTCCAGATTCAGTGCACACGTTCTGGCATGCCATCTGATCCAAATTAAAGCTGGCCTGCACTGGGTTCCTAGCTCAGCACTGAATTCCAGCTGTGGTAAGCCACTAACGCTGTTACACCTAGCCTCTAATTTGAATGCATTTTTACATTTCAGTATATTGTGTCTGGACGTTAAAAATGTCCACAAGGGAGGTTAAAAATGTCTACAAGAGGTGGACTTTTTCTGCTCCATGAAGTCAACCTGCAGTGCAGCCAACCTACAGAAAGTCAAGATTTGATGCAAATTGTCTTCTCTGCAGCCAAGGCTGAGGAAGCAGAATCCCAGCCAGAGGATCAGGTGGCCACAGGCATGGGACCTGTCTGCCACCAGGGACACAGCCCTTCAGTGCTGCTGCTGGAATCCACTGGGTTGTCCTGGGTTGGACTCCATCTCCAACCCACCAGGATGTGGTTGTTCATAAGTCAAAGACTCAGCAGCTTATGGCAGCTTTTTGAATTGTGAAAAAGTTGAAAGCGCTGAGGAAACACCTGGCTTGTCTGATTTACAGGTGCAAACTGATTGCCAATGTGGCTTCAGAAGCAGGTTCCATACACCAGTATATGCACTTGGTCTGACAGCTTCAGGTTAGATTTTAATAACCTAATAACCATGTGCTGCTCCATGGGAAGCTCTAGACACCAATTCTAGGTAAGACAGAGTTAAACTAACATGCACACTCCCAGGTGTATCTGTGGGCCGCATGTCAGGAGTGGCTGCACAGCCTTCTCCAGTGCTGCCCTCTCCCCGCTGCCCAGAGCACACAGCTGGTAGCAGCCTGTGGTGCAGGTATCTCCTGTAAGAATAGCTTCACAAGAAGCCTGCAGTGCCAGATGAAATTAGGATAGAAAGACAATCTGTACATGGGCAGCTTTTCTTTCAGGTCTGTCGTGGGATAGACACTGGCTAAAGGCCAGTGTACTCACAAAAAATCATTCATTCATTTTCATCTTCTATAGTTGAGAGAGGAGGGGACAGAACAATTTTTAAAAGTTAATGGGGTGAGATAAGGATTAAGAGAAAACACTTTAAGGGCAAAACAGGCTCAACACTTCAAGAAAGGATGAAGAAAAAAATCATTAACAGAATTAAAAGATGATAATGAGAACAAATATAAACCTTTAGAACACCTTTCCCTTCCACACCCCCCACAGCCCTTCTTTTCTTCCCACTGACAGCGCAGGGAGGCAAAACATGGGACTTTTAGTCCGTTTGTCACTTCTTCAGTTCATTTAGGGAGAGGAATCTCTTTTACTATGCCATGGGGTCCTTCCCCACAGGAGACAGTTCTTTGTCAAATTTTCCAATTTTCTAATTTTCATGAGAGCAGTCCCGCCCAACCTGCTGCAACATGAGAAAATATTAATGAGAAAGGAAGCTTGAAAACAAGGTCAAGAGGGACAAGAGAAACAAATGCTCATCTTCACAGAAGCCAAGAGCAACTTCAGCTTACAAATTCATAAGTTGTCTTAGATTATAATTAGTTTCAGCAAAAGAAAACAATGAACTTAAAAGAACACAAACTGGCTGTTAATTGCACCATGCTTATTTTCAGTTTTCCTTTCAGTTGTCCCCTGTGCCCTCATTTAGTAGAAACCTGGTATTCTAGGCAAGGAAAATATCTGTTGAGTTGAATTTCTCCTATCCACTGTGAGGAACTGTATTCTGGCTCCAGTAAGATCTGGAGCTGAACTGCTGAGAGTAATACTGACAGCAAATTCAGAGCCCTAATGTCCCCAGAACATTTCTTGTCTCACCTAGCATCAGGATGGATTCACAATGAACTTCCTGCGAGCAAAAGTGTATTAGGAATTCCAGGAAACCCTGAAATAGGAGGAACAAGTGGCACACAGGAGCATCACATTTAGGTTTTGTAAGTTCAGAGTGGCTTGTTAAAAATATCCCTGTAGACTTGGAAGTCAGAGACAGTATCAGCACTGCATGTAGTTTTGAGAAAACATGATTCAAATTAGAAATGTGGCAGGTGCCAAGAACTAGCAAAGGCCAGCTGCTTGCAAGGGACAGGGACAAAGTGTGACAGCATGACTGGCAGTAAAGGGACCTTTTTAGCTATAGCCTATCCTGGAGTACCTGAACATGGTGGGCAGAGCAGGGCAAGCCCAGGAATGGCAGCTGGTGTCAGCAAAGAGCCCAGATCATCCAGCAAGTCTGTGGCAGTAAGGCAGGTCCAGGGTCAAGACATAAAGTCAATCCACAGGTCAGGGTCTGGTCCAGTGCAGGTAACTAGCACCAGAAACATGATTTCATCTGTATCTGCAAATTTCCTAGTGCAAGATACTTTCCATATTAGTTACATTAATTTTAGGAAACTAAGAAAAAGAGGGAAAAAATTACCCCCAAAATGAACAGGTTCTATTTCAAAAAATTAAACACACCATAAATAAATAATAAAGTATAAACAAAACATATGCTAATCACCCTGTACTCAGCCTTCACACCCCTCTCCCTAAGATAGGCTGAAGGTCACAAGAATGGCTGGCATAAACTGCACATAAAATGCTGAGACAGTGGCCAGATCCTGCAAATTTTGGAAGGATGAATACAGTGATGCCATCTCAGAGAGAATCCTTCCTCCCACTTCTCACCTCTGCCCTGTAGGTTCCAGCTTTTCCAGAGCTGGAGGTGGATGAAATGAATGCTTTCCAGCATGAGGACCTCACTGAGCACTGTAGTTCAGTGCAGTGCTAAGCCTGTTTTGCACATGGCTGAGCAGCCCCAGACGCATTCACAGTCTCTGGGCTACCCTGACAGAGACCATCTGCAGCATCACTTGTGCAAAAACAGGAGGAGTCAGCATTCCCTGTGCAGCCCCCCCGACAGAGCCCAGGCAAAGCCCCTGGACGTGCTGACTGAAGAGGTGTGAGGTCAAGCACAGGAGCTGCTGATCCAGCCAGATACCTTCTCCAATAACCTGCTCAGTGGAGAAAGCACCCAGCTCCAATGCCAGCTCATTTGAGTTTGCAGGTGATTTGATCTCTATTTCAAAAAGAAATGACAGCTGTTTTGTTCCTTCACTCCAGCTCTAAACTGAGGCTTTATGCTCAGCAGATGTTCAGGAGGGAAGATAAATTTCCATGACAGCAACATCAGAAGAACTACAGAAACTCTCTCCTCCTAAGCAGCTCCCCATTAACACTGAACAGCCTCCAGGAGAGGGAAGCGAGCACGGTGGGTAATTCACTGAGAGGGGGCATACATGGCAGCAGCAGCAGCTGCTGCTGCTTCTGCTTGTCCCAAGCTGAGACTCACAATGTTGATGCACGTTTTACAAGCGCAATCCTAGGGATAGAGAGAGTGATGTAAGGTAAGAAATAAGGGGTTAGGACAAGGCTCTGGTTTCTGTAATTGTAAGTAAGCAGTTTATAAAAATAATAGTAATTTTTAATGTTTCCGGAGATGAAATCAAAGACATAATATTTAAATAATAAAAATATAGTTGTTTAAATTTTACTTTAAAACTATAAAGAAATTTCTGCAATGGGTAGCTTTTGTTGTATATCTGCAAATTATTTGCATTGATCTGCTAATAATAGGATATGGAATGCTTTTCATCACCAGAGAAACTGTAGTTATTAGTCAACCTTAAGGTTGTTGGTTCAGTTCATTATTCTCAATTATGCAAATAGAAAAGCTGGTGTGCAGAAACGAGGCTGTTGATTTTCCTGCAATTGCTGGAACCCAGGAGTACTAGGTACCTCCCCAGGTCTTTACCCTTACCAGCTGTCTTTGTCCAGCTGGTCAGAATGTCCTGGATCCATGGAAAGGAAATACAAATGCTTGTTTTTTAAATAAGGTAAAATAAGTTCTAAAGCAAGGCAGACACAAACATGCCCATTACCCTCACCTCACTTGCTGTTCTTCTAAGCTATACTGTGGAGTTTATCTAGGAAGCAACTGAAATGAAGATATCTAAGTCAGGGAACATTTGTTTTCCTAAAATCTTCCCTGTTTGCAGGCAAAATTCCTTCAATGGAACAAGATGTTTAGGTGCCAGTTGTGGAACCAGGAATAAATGAGCACTCAGACAGGTAGTCAGCAGCTCTGAGCTTCATTCACTGTTGGTCATTAGGAAAGGTTCAGGATTTGGTTCACTTACCTTGTGCCATGAGCTAAGCCTCAGAACACAGCAAACAGTGACAGGTGACTGTACATAACATGTGAAATAATCACATTGAATTCTGTGGGTCACTTGCACCTAGACAGATTATGTCACGAGCTGGATTTGATCTACGGAATAATAGCCATGTCCTTTCACCACTGGGCAAGGGACAGACAACAACATAATTAAAAGCAATAAATAAAAAAATACAGGGAAATATGTAATTTTATCATGTTGCATTTCTATTGGCAGGTTATGAGGCAAGGCACTTCAGGATTTAAAACAAGTTAGAAAAAATGACAAAACCCAAAATAATGCAGAGAAATACATAAGTTTAAGGCAGTGATGCAGAAGAAAGCATGCTGTAGTGAGTAAAGTGTCTTTCTGCATGTCAGAGACACCTCTGGGATGTTGGCTCCCTACAACTGGCACAAACTGCAAGTGAGAATGGTTAGGGGTGAGATGGTACCCATGGGACAAAGGCTGCAGTGAAGGTGGATGACAGACCCTACTGAACTGGAAGAAACTGCTCTCCTCTACCAACTTCTTCAACAGTCAAAATCCCTTGTATATATTTTTGTATAGATAGATAGTTAGATAGATAGATATACGCATATATACACTTCATGTATTCCCACATTAGAACTTAATCTTCCCCTAGAGTTTCCTTCTTTGAGCTGTTCCTATTTGCATAACTAAAATGAGGACAGGAGAATCTTTTGCGTGCCTTTTTTTTTTTACTCAAGGCAGGGGCACCACCTAATGGCCATTGGATCCCCGGCTTTCCTTCCCTGCAGCTGGCAAGTTCTACCAACGCTGAAACTCGGCTAGCAGAGAAAAAAATCCAACTCTTCAACTGGCAGGATTGATCAGGGAGCCTCATGTTTCACATACACGCACACCCTCACACTCTCAGCCCGTGTGCACAGCTGATCTTCAGAAAGAAAATAAAGCCTCCCCGAGCCACGAGTCCCTGCTGGCCTCTGGCACAAAGCAGGGCTCTGGCTCTGAGGGCTGGGCTAGCACAGCAATTTGAGAGCAGTAATCCCGTGGCTAGATAGCACTCTGGCCTAAAGACTTTCAGCCCTTATGCTTTTGTGATTTGGCACCTGTAACACCCTGAGCAGTGCAGGTTAAAAACTCCATAATTTTTATGATTGCTCACAGTATCTGTGATGGCAGAGAGTGCATGGCAAGGACAGGGAGAGAAGAGCACTTCTGGCACTCTTCTGAAATCCAAATACCTGTAGTTTATGTGTTTGGAGGAGTTGAATAACTATAACTTATTCAGAGAAGTATAATGCCAATCACGATATTTACCAGCAGAATCTGTTTACAAACACAGGGAGAGGGTGAAGCTAGGAGAGACAGTCTAAATACCATGCTCTTATAATACATCTAGGAAGAAATTTATTCTATGCACTCTTCCCTTCAGCTTTAGATAAACCACTGGTTTATAGCATGCTCATGGGAAATTGAGAGATTAGTCCATTTCTATGGACATTGGCAAGGCCCAATTCAACTCCTGCAGCTTTGTCAGCTTGCTATACACACCTGTACAGGAAGGTTGGTCCCAGTTTGAAGTGCCTTGTAGGAACTACAAGGGAAACTTACACAACTGACCTAACAATTGCATCAGTAAAGTCACATGAGGGAAAGAGCACCATGGGACACACTTTCAGACTTGGGAAGGAACACGCTTTCTGAATAATTTCTCACAATTACTCATCAAAACTTAAAAAAATAATACCTCTTCTCCTTATGCTAACAGGGCAAGTCTAACTCTGGGCAAACTTTGAACTTGTGTAAATGTCACCTGTATGGCTGGGGGGAATTCTTCACCTGCACCAAAATGCTTCTTACACAATAGTCTTTTACCACCATATGCCTAGACCTGCTTTAACTTGTCATCTTTTCATAGTCATTGTTCTCCAGTTAATTTGGGTTGTGGACAGCTTCTATCAGGATCGCTAACTCCTCTTGCAGGAGCCTCTCTAAATGTTTAATCATTTTCTAACAATTTTAGTAGCTCTCTAAAAAGCAATCTCCCCCTCAACCTTACTTACTTAGCACAATATGCCAAGAAAGTGCTTTCATTTTATCATAGTCTGAAATTCATAACAAAACTTTCAATTTTCTTTTTCTTAAAAATATGACGAAGACTATTTAATCTCTAATTATTACATGAAAACAGGTGGGAAGTTTCTGTGTCTTTCTTCTTTGTTTTCAGAAATCTACTTGCCAACCAAAAGTAAAAAAAAAAAAATGCCACAATTATTCCAGCCAAGCAAGGGCTTCTGGAGTACAGTGCCATAGATACTGCCACTAAGCATGTCTGAACTGCTTGCTTTCTCACAAAACCTCCTTAGTAGACAGATGAAGATAATTACTGCCTAAGCTGATGAAAGTACAGTGTACCTCTTCTACCTTTTGAAAAAATGCCTGGCTTTGTTTGTTAGATTTGGCAAACAGGTACCTAATCTGATTTCAACCTTAATAAAATAGAGGTGTGGGCAACTTGCTCTCTTTTTGGAAGAGGATATGAGGAACCTTGACTGATACGACCTTCATGATAGTGCTTTTTTTATAGCTTTATATTACAAAATCAGTTTGGACATAGTTAATTGCTTTTACTGCCAACAGGGTGTAAAGTCTACATGTGTCCTACATGCACCACAGCAGCAGGCAATGCTCTGGACACTGCTGCAGGAATCAGCTCAGGTTAGGTCATAGCAGGTCAGTAAATAATCTCTAAAGCATTGAATAATTCAAAGGGTAATTTGGTGGTCAGTGGATATCAGACCTTTGTAATTCCATAATTCATTTCTCCAAATGATCAATAACTTGCATTAAACAATGAATTTTACAATATCTGCATTGTTGCTCTGTCCCACATGAGTATGGATTTGGGGCAGATAATTGTATATACTCCAATAATTTTGATGATTTGCAGAATAAGGAAGCCAAGCAGAGTATATTCACTTGCATTGAGAACAATGTGTAACAGTGTCCTACCCAAAGATAATGCAGTGGGACACCATCTCATGAACACAGAGGCTCACAGAGTTTGAGATTGCTGTGTTCCTGTTCATTTGGAACACTTTGTTCTACATAAGCTTCATTTTTATATCCTGATTTGCTTCCAAAAAAATGGAGAATCTTTAAATCATTAATTCCTGACTTCTGTGGACTGTACAATGGGTTCTGTCAGCTACTTAAGTGAGCTGAACCTGAATTTTAAAAGTATTTGCATCTAAATATACTAACATTATTTTGACTTCCTATGAAGATTTTACTGAGCATACCCAATGATATGTGAAAGTATCTTTTAACTAATCTTCTTTATAGTGGTCCATTAACCTTTTGAAGTGGTCATGTTCTTTTTCTGTGCTTTATTCCAAGTAAATTTATCTCTAACAAGTAATTGCAAGGTTAGAGGTATTGTCATACAGACAAGGAGTGGGCAAACCATGAAAAGAGAAGCTTTGTGACAGCATTTCCACCTCAAGCAGAATGAGGGTGTCGGTGTCCCCTGTGGCCCAGAACAAAGCACAGCTCCTTTCAGTCCAAGAGTCAACAGCTCTGCTGGGCAGTTACACCTGGGCAAGGCAGACCTAACATGCCTGAAGTAGAGTTTCCTCACCCCAGAAACACTGCCCCCTTGGGCAGCACAAAGTCACTTCATGGGCAATAAAGATGCTTTTTTCTGAGACTTGTTAATAGACTCCACGAAGTATAGCAGACAGTTCTGGGTTCTTTTTTGTGGTGCTGATTTTATGTTCCCATTCCTATTATAAAACACTGAAATCTAGAGTAAACTAATATATCCATTTAGTTAACCTAGAAAACTGATGAGCAGATTACCCAAGGTTACTGTACCTGCTTCAAAGATTAAACATCATTTGGAAGTCAAAGGGCAACTATTTATCGGCTGCAATGTATTTAATTCAGAGCCTTGAGCAGGATTAAATTTCTCATGGGTATTCATGCTAGTTTCAAAGGCTAGACTGACAGACAGTGTCTGAAAACAAAATTATAGAGGGATGGATTTAAACAGAATGTTTTTCTTTCCAGAATCCAAAGTGGCCTAATTTTTCAGTTGCTCGACTAAAAAATACCTCCACGTCCTTGGAGGATCAAGGGCTATCAAAACAGACAAAAGGAAGATCTGTGATTTAGTAGCATCACAGTTCACATGGTTTATATTTCTCCTAAGCTCCCTGTGCTGTTTCACAGACCATGTGGCTTGGGATTGCTTTCAGACAGAAAACTATGCACGGAAGTACAGATTTAGATACAACCTAAGATACATCCACAGATATTTGGTGCTTCTGAACAATCTGTATTGAATCAAACCTGCTTATATTAAAGTATTAAATACATGTTGTCTTTAGAAATTTTCAAAGGCATCTTTGGGAAGTTGTTATGTGGAAAATTTAAGTAATTGCTTTAGACCAAAAGGACAGTGTGCCATCTGAACAAACAGAGCCTGTAGAGTACCTTTTAGAGGAAGGACTATTTCACTTGTAATTACCACAGCAGCAACATTGGATCTTATTACTCTAGCACATGCTGTCAACAAAACATACTTTTCAGTTTCTTCTTGATTAAAACAACCATCTTTGCATTTATTCAGTTATCCCAATGCACTGTGAGAAAAAAATCATGTGACAGAAAGGTCTGAGATGACTCTGGGAGTAGGAGAAAGTGAAGAGTATCTCTAGAATCCTGAGAAAGTGCTGCATTTTTTACCTGAAACTCAGTTGCTGTCTCATATAAAAGTTGAGGGTTCACTCTGCTAGCAGCTCAACTCCTCACTCACACCTCTCCCCCAGAGCAGGATTGGGAGGGCAAATGTAGGAAGACTTGTGAGTTGAGATAGAGACAGTTTAACAGTAAAGCAAAAGCTTTGTGCACAAGCAAAGCAAAACAAGAAATTAATTCAAGACTCCTGTGGGTAGGCAGGTGTTCAGCCATCATCAGGACAGCAGGCACATGTAATGGTGACTCAGGAAGACCAGAACCATCACCCTGAACATCCTCTCCTTCCTCTCTCTCCCCCTAGTTTCTGTTGCTGTGCATGATGTGATGTGACATGGGATGCCCATCACTGGCCAGTTGGGGTCAGCTGTCCTGGCTGTGTCCTCTCCCAGCTTCTGGTGTCCCCCAACCCCTTGCTCTGGGTTGGTACAAATCCTGCTCACCAATAACTGCAACACCAGGTTCCTATTAAGACTGCTTTGGTCACACATCCAGACCACAGCACCTTACCAGCTACTTGGAAGAAAAGTAATGTTATCCCAGTCAAAACCAGTAAAATGAAATACCTATAAAATTTGTTATAGTCATAGTGAATGCTGGGAGAAAATAGGGATTTTTAAAAGAAAAGAAAAAGCATTTTGATATTAACTAACCTCCTTCTTGAGAACCTGCAGTGAGCAAGAATATCCAATGCCTTGCAATGGGCATCTGAGAGGGAAGCATTAAAAAATCTTTGGCTGGATTTGAGTCATTCTTCTAGGGAACAATAATCAGTGCTGTGGGCACTGGTTGTAAATTAATGACCAGCTAAAGGATTTGGCTTGGGACATGAAGAGTAGCAAGTTATTAATTCTGTAAGCCCCTGAGCCAATGTCATGACTACGGTGACCATTTGAGGGTTTCCATTCTGTCAGGAGCCAGGCTCACCCAGCTCTGTTTGCAGTGTCACTCGCCAGAAAAGGCAGAATTCATGGATGTGTGCATCACTGACACAGGCATCCTGCCTAGTGCATTCCTTCAGGTCATGCCACTTCCAAAAGTTCTTTGCACAACCTCTGACCTGATCCACTGCCAAAATCTTGGTCAGAGGGAGCTTGTGTCATTTTTCCTTACAGTACTCATTACTTACAGAGACAACTCTACAGCAGTAGGTCAACCAGCATGTATAGCAAACAGTGCTCCAGCACTGTGAGCCTTTTCCATGAGTCTTTTGTCTAGACTGTGAGCTCCTTGGAGCCCATACCCTCAGCAGAAGCAGGGGAGACAGGATTCAGACACTGGAGTTACTCAGGTTTTAGTTTCACTGCTAAAAAATTGGTTTTGGTGCTTTTCAGCCCCTTGCACATTTCAGAATTCACAACTCCGGGACACAAACAGTTTAAAAGGCAGAAAATTGAGGCTGGACCCCTTTAGTTTTGCACAAGAGCTGCGAAGAGTGAGTGACTAATCAAAGCCAAAGAGCAGATCTGTGCTGAAGTTGATTCCTCCTTCTGAACAGCTCTGATCACAGCTGCAGAATGTAATATGTAGGATGCCAGACCACACTATTCCCATTTGAACTCTACGAGCACCCCCCTTGGTCTGCCCTCTGCTCTCTGCAGGGCACTGCTGGCTGTCACAAGGCTTTGTCATGCACAGCCACACACCTGCAACCTGCACAAAGACAAAGCAACAGGGAATGGAATTTCCAGTGTAAAACAAGAAGTAGGACTCTTGAAGAAATAAGCAATTGCAGGGTTTCTTTACAGTACCTGCAGCGTCCCTGTTCCTCGTTCTCTGCCCATGGTGTCAGCCACCCCAAGAAAATCCTCTGCTGTGCTCCACACTAGCACCTCTGAAATGATGTGTCTGGAGAACTGCACACTGGTTCAGATCACTCCAAAGCCCCCTTAGTGGTTAGTGCTGTGGGACATTAGTTCTGGATGACTAATTATTTGGTTTAAAAACAGGTCTTTTGTTTCTTGGGCTGTAAAGACAACATGACCACTTTCTGTACTTTTGACCCCAGGGAAAGAAAAGCCACAGATAATAGAATTAAACCCTCATTTCACTTGAGATAATATTTGTATTAGCTCCCTTAGTAAAATGTCATGTATACTGCCAAGTCTGCAGGTTATCACTTCCACAGTTTGAGTGTTTGGAGACAGGGCTTTGAAATAAGAGGGTATTTGGGGGAAAGCTCTGAGAATTATAAGACCTGTAACTGTAGAACTTTTTCCTACTCGGTGCAACATTTCCTTCAAGACTTGAGCTCAGACAGGATAACGGTGAGGATATTTTTTATTGGCCCAACACTGAAACATTATATAAGGTTTCAAAGCCACACAGATGATTTTCACCCTTTTTTTAAGGCTCTCTGTAGATTTTGCAGGGAAAAGAATCAACACATTCAACTGTGATTCCAATTGTACTCCTCTTTCAAAGGATTATTTTAAAATTCTAAGCACCATGAAGCAAGAGTGCAAGTTCTCCTCTTCAGTACTCAGAGGTTTTTCCTTATAATTCTGAAAACAGAGCAACAATAAAAAGCTTCTTGGCCAAGTGTTAGTTTGAGACATTTCATTTCATTCCGGAAAAGAAATGAGCACTCCCTCCCTTTTCCTGCTGCATTCATGTTGTGTTTGGATGCCCAAATGGTTTCAGGTAACCAAGATTAGACTTTTCCATAACATGGGAGCTGGTTCTTCCACTGCCTTCTCCTTTTCCCAGCATGTTAGCTTTTTTGCTTTGTAAATGGCAGTAAGCATTCTGCAGAAAAAAAAAAAAACAAACATTGGTAAAGAGAGAATTTCAAACTCTGATATATAGGTAGTATGCTGAGCAAGTTGGGTGATCAGGTAACACAGAGGTTTTTAGACTGGCTTATCTTGCCAATGAGGAAATGAAGTTGAAGAACTAAGCTTTGGAAAGTAACAGTCCATTATCTAAATATTCATTGTATCATCAGCACTTCTTAGCTGCAGAACACCACTCCAGCCTTTCCCATGAAGGAATTGAAACTATCAGTTCTCTGCACTTTTTAGGGTGCACATGTTCATTCAGTCAATATTCCACAGTGTAATGTTTTCTTTAATTCATAGCTCCTGATTGTTTCTCCTTTCATTTTATCTCCATGCTGAAGTTGTAGAGGCTAAGCACTGGCCTGGTGTGTCTCCACATACAAAGCTGGCTTTTGTGGGCAGGGCAGAGAGAACTGCTGGAGCCAGTAGAAGGAAAACAAGAGAAAAAGAAAATATTTTATCTGCTTTATGCCATATGCTTTGGTGTCTGGTTACAGAATAGTCAGTCTATAGTAAAAATTTGATTCCCCATGTGATGCTGCAACTGAGACCTGACACAGTGTGCAGGTGGTGTTTAACCAGGGCATATTCAGATACTGATCCTCTTTAATTCTACATCCTCTTCACAAGTCAGTGTCTGCAGTGACCAGCTCCAGAATGTTGGTTTGAAGCACTTGTCAAAAAACACTGAGAAAGCTGACCTGTAAAGAAGCTCTGGGAACGAAATGGACAAGGGTACAAGGGAGAAAATTTGCAGAAAGCAACTAAAGCAACCTATATTGTTATGACTTAGCTGCAGAATTCTGGGATTGGAACAACATGAAAAATATTGGAAATGAACAGATCCTGAATTAATTCCTCTTAGGTCCTCTTTATGCTTCTGGCAATGGCCAGTCAAGTGATACCTGCCAAAAAGAAACATGACCTTGCGTATAGGAGACTGGCCTTGTTGCTCATGGTCACAATCAGAAGCACACTCCAAACATGGAACTACTCTACAGTCATCTCCACAGGAGACAGGCAGTTGTCAGTCAGGACAGGAGCAGCCCCAGCTCTCAGGCAGTGTCAGCTGGAGCCTTTACTCATCACTGCCCCAGAATGCTTGTGCTTCCAATAGTCCTGTGGACTGTGTCCCAAAAATATTTTTTGCCCTGATTTGATGCATATGTGTGCATGTGTGTGTGTGTGTATACAGGTGAACAGACACGCACATAGATTTTTCTGGCATTATTTTTGGAATTTGGGTAGATGTTTACCAGAATAAAAGGCTGTGCATCACTTCAAACCTGGCAGACAGCCCACCTCTGCACCCCAAAAGCAGGCACTAGATAGAGGAGTCTGTAGTCTGGAAGGACGGCTGTACAATACACCGTTTTTAAGGACATAAGAAGACTTAAGTGGTTACTTAGTATACACTATGCTATAACAACAAATACAACAGTCTCTTACTTAAGGAAAAGCATAAGGATCATTTGAACAGAAATCTTAAAAAAAATTTAAAAACCTATAAAACTTTCCACAACAGTTTAAACAGATTATTTTAAAAATAATACTATTAGTAAAGCCTTTAAAATTCCATATGAGAAGGATTATTCAGCCGAAGTCCCAGAGACCAGATGTAGATAATTTCTAGCTGTCTTACTGTTCAAGCAGAGTTCTTCCCAAGAATTTCCCCTACTCATCCTCTGTTTCCAAGAGAAAAATGAATGAATGATGGGTCTTCAGGGTTTTTTTGTATTCCAAATACTTAATATTGAGCAATACACAGGATCCAGAAAAAAAGAAATCTTTCACGTCTCCTTTTTCAGCTTTAAAAATGCTACAGAGGATACAAATACTATTTCTTCTCTTTAGCAGGTCACTTGTAATAGACAAGCTGCTTGTGATGCATTCCATGCTGGGACCAGCTATAAGCCACGCATCTGCTGAATTTAGGAATAAAGAGCTGGTCGGTAAAACGTGGAATCACAGCAGTGTCCTCAGGGGCATAATGGTGCATGACTGCTGTGAGATCAGAGTGTTCCACTGAAAGATATATATCGTTACAGGAAAAGGGGTTCCACGCTTTTTGATTCTGTCCTTATTTATTGCTGCCATAGCTCATTTTCTGTGATGCTGGATCACACGGCAGAGAGAACTGCAGAGGGTGTTCTGTAGCTTGCATTGGAGCTCACGTTATTTGCCACGGCAGAGGAAATTTTTCTTATTAGAGTAAGTTGTGTGCAAGAACTTTAAAGCTACTGCTCATCTAAGTATGAAAAACATTAAGTCTAGGAATAACTAGACTCCTTTACTTCCTGAGAAGGTCACAGAGAGGCATTTCTCCTTGCTACCTCTCTACTGAACAGTTTGATGAAGACAATCAAGATGAAGAGAGAGGAAGGATGAGCAGGACTCTGACCTTCCGATACAGACAACCTCATTTAATATTAGTCTCAGACACAGTAGAAGCTCTCACTGCTTTTTGATATCAACAAAGGGCAAATGGATATCAAAAATATCCATTCTGTTCTGCTCAGACCTTAATTAATAGAAATCCTCAGGCCCTGAGAGGAACTTCTTACCATCTGGCCATTTTCATTAATTATTTACTAGATACACCTACAACTGTGACATTTAAAGAGCCAGTGACTAACTGTGGACAAATTTCCTAGTCGTTTTCTTCTGTAAGTTGTTCTCAATAGAACAACTCATAAGCATATCACTCATTAGGTTTACTGGATTAAAAAAATATGGATTAAAAGTCGCTTGGATTAATTATTAATTATAGGCTCATGAGTCATGGGATTTATGTCCAGGAACAGAAATATGTCTCTTTAGAATCAGGTGTCTGTATACATTCCTGCAGCTGCATGTGCAGATTTCTGACTGCCTTTTGGTTGTTCCCAGGCTCCTGGAATTGCTGTGGTACCTGCCTGCTCTGAGGCTGCTCTGATAGGCTGTTTCTGCTTAATAACATCATACATACAAGCAGCCTTGTCCAAAAAGACCAGGCAGGGCTGAGTGACAAGCAGGGATGGGTTCCACCTGTTGGGAGCTGTCACTTTTACTGGGTAAATCAATACCATGTTTCCCTTCTCATCTTGAAAGCTGTTGGAAGACAGAGTATATTAACATCAGCTCCTGCCATACTGCCGCTTCACAAACCTCTGCCCTGTGGTGCTATCAGTCACCTGCTGGAAAGGCTGTGGCTGGCTTGAATGTGCTCATCTAGAACACGTTTGGGTATTTTTTCTGGATAAAACAGAGACAGTGGCTGCATGCATACTGGAGAGTCAAGGTAAGTGGTCCCTATGGGTTTCAGTTGGCTGGTGACAGATAAGACCAGTCTCACCTGAAGCTGATATGACTAGAAGCACTACGGACTTTGCTGTACCTCTGCTATTTCTGGCTTCTCGGAAGGTCCACTGATGGGTCGAGGGGAGATTTCTGAGTATGAATTCATAGTTTGTGTCACTGCCCAGAGATGATTTTGGGAGTTACAATCTATGCTAGAAAAAAACTGGCAGGAAAAATGTACCTAAGACATTTGTTTCTTTACTCCTTTTTCAGCAGTGGCTGAATACTCCCATTTTAAATATTTATATCAGGAGAAAGCCAGTCACTCCTACCCTGTATCGGAAGTTCTTAGAATACAGGATATATCGAGGATCTATACAGGATATATAGAATATATATAGAGGTGTCAGTACAGTTTGTTCTCAGACTTTTACATAGATTCAGTTGCATTCAGTTATGTCTCCTAAACCCTAGCAAAGCCAGGACTGTCACTGCAGAAAAAGGTGCCTGACCAGAATTGTGTCTCTGGAGGCACTGAGCCTGCAACTGGGCAGTGGTGGCAGATGACCTGCTGTCATCACTGCTTACCTGCACTGCTGCCCCAAGTGGGCAGGAGGTGTAGCCCTTCACCCTCTCCAGGCATGGCATTGAGTGCTGCCAGAAACAACAGCAGGCAGACAGGTGGATCTGCAGGCTGTGTGAAACGCCCAGTACAGTGCATACGAGGTGTTTCTGTGCTACACATCTGGTTTGTAAGATGATACTTTCCTTGCAGAAAGCCTTGTCACTGTCACACAAGGTGTTCTTTATTTCTTCTGGGAAATTCTTGGCATCTACAAATGGAGTTTCTAGGTAAGATGCCAAAATGAGCTTCATCTCTGTAATTCCAGATCAAGTAAGGTCATCCAGAAGATTATTTAGGAATTTTCTCTACGGGGTTGCTCCTGGAGAGTTCCAAAATAGACCCAGAGACTCTAGTTTGCTCTGATTGTTTAGGTCTTCCATTGTTATTTTGGGCGAGGGCAGTAGGAATAAGTGTTTAAAACAGCTTGAATGTGGCCTGTACTGACCCTTTCCATCCCCCGCCATTTTTACCCCTGTAGAAGGGGGACTCAGCATCATTGTCCCATTGGGGACAGAGAATTCAGACTGAAAATTATTGTTGGAGACCATGTGAAAGGTTAGAGGCTAAATGGGAATTTGGTTTTTATAAAACAGTTTCTCCCGCACTACTTGTCAGATGTTAACCTCAGGGTCCTATGTTTCCTATATCAGATTTATGATCTCACATATTCTGCTAAATCTAGTATCTATTCTGCTAGATATGGCATCTTAATATTTCATTTGAGTTGCATTTACCTTACATTTCTGCTGGAGAAAAAACAGCTGAGATTTTTATATTGCACTGGAATTTGTTGTGTATTTTTGGTAAAAGTTTGTGAACCTCATTCAAAGGTATTAGGGTTTTTGGAAAAATATGGATGCCTGAATATACTGCAAGATATTTCACTGAGGCCATACATTAATATTCTGAGAAGGTAACAGGTTGGTCAATGCCTTTAATAAAAATGCCATACAAGAGGAAATAAAATATAAAAATGGCATATATATGCTTGATATTAAGCCAGAGTCTCTGCAAACTGGTCAGAAAATGTAATTACAGCAGGATGTAATTCAGAGAAGTGTCTGTACAGCCACAGACTCACCCATGGGCACATATCAGATCAGCCAGCCCTAATGCACTCCAAAAATCAGCACTGAAATGCCCAAGCCCCTTCTGACCTTTAAACAAAGAAATTAGTAGCAGAAAGAGAACTACATTGCAAAGATGAATACCAAGTTATGGGTATTTATATTTTTTTGTAAAAATCTTTCTTAAGATAGTTATTCTCCTGAAGAGCCAAAACAGACATCCTTCGGACAATGGAATTTGAAACTCCAGAAACAGTTCAGGATCAATCTCCTGTTCATATACAACCTTTATTTACTTTAAATCTTGATTTGGGGGGAATTGGTTTTGATTTGGGTTTGGGTTTTGTTGGGGGTTTTTTTCTTTTAATTTTTTTTTTTTTTTTAGCTTTTACAGCACTACAAGGAAAAAAACCCTCAGTATTGATCCTTTAAGGTTAAGAACTTGGTGCACTTAAATTATTCTAAACCAGAAAGTTTGAAATTTATAGTCCCTCTTGAACCTTTCTGCCTCACCAGCTTCCTTGGGAGGACCCTACTATAGGCTGCACGCCAACTGCAGTAAAATTTAAAGAGGTGAGAGAGAAACTTCCCAGAAAATATAAACATTTCATGGAAATGAAATAAGTCTTCCCTTATAGGAACTCACCTCAGCAAGCTTTAGATAAATGAAAAGGTATTCAGAACTTTAAGTGGGTATGAAGTGTGGTGGTTTGGATATGTTTGTTTATGAGCAATGCAGAAGTGCATATTGTCCTGGGAGGGTCTGGGGGCCATCAGTCCCCCTGTCCCGGTGCCAGTGACAACTGGGGCAGGGGGCTGGTTTGTACTTCCCTCCAGGATGATGGCAGCCCCACTCCCCTCTGCTCCCCAGGGACAGCCCCTGCCCCTCCTCGCTGGAACCCATGACATCCACACACCCTATGCAGGAGGGAAACATGCCCGAGTCCAGAGATGGGAAATTTGGAAAAACAGCAGCAAGCAAGGCACGGGAACGCACTCTGCTCTTGTGTTCTTGTGTTCGAGATCTCTGCTGACACAACACAGAAGACTCACGTGGCTGTGGGGAGAAATAAAGTGTGAGCACTAGGAGGGCTGTAAATTCCTCAGCCCTGCTTGCTGGGCACTGGCTCCAGAGGCCGACTTCTCCTGCAGCCTTCTGTGACCTATGTTTCCTCAGAAATCTCAACACATCTGTGGAGGGTCTCAGAAGCCGCTGGGAAAATGACATTGTAGACAAGAATGGATTTTTTACAGGGAAACGTTTTTGGCTGCGAAGATGTTGGAAAATTCAGATACAGTGGTGGCTTGGAAACACCAAGGGGTTGATGGCCACTCAGTGCTGCTCTCTGTGAAGGTCCTTGTCATGACCTCAGGAGAGACCTGTCAGGCAGATCTAATGTGGTTTTTCTGCCTATTCCTCTCACATGGCTGTGCATTGAACCAATAGTGACTTCAGCAAAGACCATGGGTGAACACAGCAGAGATGTGAGCTGGCCCCCAGCCCCACATGGGTGTTTGCTCAGGCTGATCCCATGTTAATGATGTAAAATAAAAACAGGCAAAAAGTCACAAAGCCTGACGTTTCAACATGCTGTCACAGATTGGAATGGTTCTGAGGTCAGGTTTTCCTTTCCCAGTTGTTTCTCCAGAAATGTATAAACTTAATTAATTTAGAAACTTAACCCATGCAACATTTGTCCATAAGAAATACTTCTGTGAGTATTCAGCTCAAGTTTTTTCTAAAGATTCCTTATTTTTTCTGTTTACATACCAGTCAATCTCAGACAAACTCTTGCTAAGCAATTGAAAGCTGGCTTAATGTTAACTGACATTACCAAGCGTTTTCAAAAAGTTCTTTTTAAATGCGTTTTAAGAGACAATAAGAAGTGAGCTTGAAGAAAGTCGTCAAAATGTATATATGGTAAGGGGACAGTGTCAGCCTTCTGCACGACAATTTGGGAAATGATCCTAGGGGGAATCATCACAGGCCATATATCTGCATTTTAGCTTTTTAGCCAAAAGCCCTATCTTTCTAGTCAGCTAATGGCATTTTGACAGAGTGTGAAGCTGAATTTCTGTAGAAGTGGAGCTGGAGAGACTGCAGGAAAATTCAGTAATTTAGAGGCAAAATTTTTCACACCAATGCCTATGAAATGGGAGCATTGGTAGTATATATCTGCTCTTTCAGAAAAGTTTTATTGTCCAAAATTAACTTTAGATATTTTATGAGTGAAGCTGAAGCTGAAGCTGAAGCAAGGGCATCGTTGCTTTAGCCAAAAGCAGACAGGGTATGGAGAAATGGGCTTGCAATGCCCCTATGCCCTTTCTGTTTTTCTTCCTTTAAAAAGTAAACCCTCTTTGAAGTCACAGTGCTGCCCCGGCCCCCACTCGGGCTCCCCAGTGCCCTGCGTGTGCAAAGGACGCCAGAGAAGCCGGGGCTCGCTGCTCCTGGATAAGGCATCTGCAGTGTCCTGGAGCATGCTTGGAGGAGGCAGAAGGATGGCAGCAATTGCAGCTTCACTCTTCTCTGTGACATATTACATCCAGAAGAGAAAGAATTGCCTTATAGGGAGTATAAATCAGGGGCTGCTTTCAGCTTTTAAAATGATGTAAAGTTTGTATGAATATAATTATAGCCTCTGATGCAAATAAAACAAGATGTGACAGATACAGAAGGCTGCCACTACTAAGCTAATGTTATAAAACTTCAGTAAGTGACTAGCAGTTGGCAGGATGTTCAAAGAAGATTTTACTCTCCCTGACATTGATATTGTGTTGGAGATATCTCTTTTTAAAGCTTTTTGTTGAATTTTATATGCTTTTAAAAACAATGATTAGTTAAGATTGCTTTGAGCTGCATCCTTTAAACCAAATGTATTGATTTCAAAGTACCAAATAATTTTCTTCAGTCATCGAAAACAAAGGTATGTTCTTTGTGGTATTTGTTTCTTGGCAGTGATGTTGCATTTTCATACATATATTCTGTTTTCCAAATTCAGACTAATTGAGGTTATTACCTAATGTCTCTCTGAAGCCAATCTTACCTTATCTCTCTGAAAGACTGTGTTACTCCACATATGCCACAGACTGACACTTGTACACAGACGTGTGTGTTTACCCAGCAGCAATGAAGAGTTCAGCTCCTCCACACCCCAAACAGTTCCCTACAGGGACCCTATGACAAGAGCAGCTGTCGTGATTTGCATTTTCTTTTGTATTTTTTAATAGATGCTTTCCTTAAGTGTGTGGCAAAGCAGTGTTTAAATACTTGGGCAATATTCTCTATAAGGCGTGCAGGTTTCATAAGTAGATATAACAATACACACATGCACACACATACATATATATGCCAGGTAAAGGTTGGCTCAGGTACAGAATATCTGGAAGACTATCCCGTCAGGAATTTGTGAGATTTAGGGATTCTCTGTAAGAAGTTACACAACTGTTCCCCATTTGACTGCTCAGATATTCACCATGTAATCAATCACCATGACTCCTCACAAAGATAACATTCTCAGCAAGAGTAAATTATAGTGATGAAATCTCTAAGGGAGTATTTATACAAACTATAATTACAAACGTTTGCTCTCTATGACACTTTCAACTCCTTATCACCAAGTCTTCTACAATTTGTTACCTTAATTACAAGTTGCCAAATTTCTCCTGTCTGACCTCTAAAATGATCAGAAATAAGATTGCCTGATATAGATTCTATGTTTTTCAAGGCCAGACACTGTAAGGGTCATAGTCACAACTGCCATAGTTGGATTCACCATTGTCATAGAGGTTTGCACCCGTGTCTTGCATTGCTTTTACTTCAATACATGTTTATTTTGTTGGCACACATTTTCCCCCTGCAAAAAGAGCCTGGTGCTGACTACACTGGTCAACAGTACTATCTCTGTGCCCCTCTGTGACAGCCTCTTTTTGGTGGCAGGTGACATTTACATCTCAGATGTGCCATGTGATTCCATCTTGGAAAGGTTACCTGTAAGCACAGCTACTCCTGCCCAAGCAAATGCCCTTTGCAAGCTCAGAGCAACACAGAACAAAGAACCACATTTTGCTCCCTGTGTAGGGGAACTTTTATTTTTCTTTCTGGGATAGAGCATTCTATGGTGAGCTAATTCCATAAGGAAGCCTTCTTTCTGTCACTGGTGAGCAGCAATTCCTGCATATCTAAGGCAGATCTTTCCATACAGTGTCAGGCACATATTTCAATGTCAGTTCTACTCTAGAAAATCTCTCTGACCTGTGAGAACGAGCCCTCCGAGCTACACAGGACAAGGAGGACCCAGCAGCCCACAAAGACACTGGGATAGGTCACCTCAGAAGGGAATGAGAGTCTGGTATCACTCAGTGTAACTGTCAGCTTTTGTGCTCGCAGAATAGGAAGAGGATAGCTACAAATCTCTGACCAGAGAAAACTAGAACCTCAGATTGGAAGATCCTGCAGAAGTCCACCCACAGGTCTGAGATTTCTGCTCCATTGCCTTTACCATTGTTAAACCCAAAGCCAAACCCAGAGGACAGGTGTCTTGCCTCAGGCTGAAGAGCAGAGTGGATGCATGGAAGGACAGGAACGTGAACAGCTTGCATAGGCTAACAGGCTGCTTTAAATCTCAGGTACAACAGAAGCTGCATTGTTATTGTTTGTCTTCCTTGGGTCATTGCAGCAAAGGCAAGGGGAACACTACCATGTGAAAAAGGGGGTACATGGTCATATTAGACTCTGTCATTCTCCTTTATCTCTCACTATTGCAGGCCATTTAGTATTCACCTTCAGTTGTGAGAGCCTTCGAATCACAGCTGCATTCTCTCTGAGCAGTATGACTTTCACCAAGGCATTTGCTATTCTGAAAGTAACAGAACTTTGCGAAATCCCCTATTTTCAACTGCACTGAATGAGACTATCCAGTAACCTAATACTGGCCAGTGCCAAAGAGCAGGTAACCTTCCACACTGCCAGCTCATCGCTCCCCATGCCTCAGCACCAACTCTACTTTGAGATGTTATCACAAATCTCCTGAAGGAATTAGAGTCAAAGAATGACAATGGCAGCAGATCCCAGCCTCGGGCAAAGTGAAACAAGGAGATCCAACAGATAGCACAACAGCTGGCAGCAATTTCCTCCATTGATGCTGCCACGGCAGAAGCTCTGGGCCAGTGCTGGGAGGGCTGCGCAGCAGCTGTGCTTCACACTATTCAGTGAGCAATTAATACAATCAATTACTTTCCAAGAATGTCTAATGAATCACTGGGCCATTAACCTGAACAGTCATAATGTATATTCCCACTATCAATATTGCTTGAATAATCCCCAAGGGAATGATTAGAAGTGCATCACTTGGAATAATGCATGGTATGTAATGCATTACTGGATCCTAATAAATACAATGACTCCTCAGCATACTGTGAGGGATTTAGAAAGAAGTCAGTAGATGGAAGAAAAAGAGGTCAAGAGAGAAGCATGATGTGAATAATACCTTGCTATGAATTTAGAGAATTTGTGTATCTCTTTTTTGGCATCAAGATTAAAGATATGAAGCAGAGAAGGAAGGAATTTTAACTTAATTAATTTAAATTAATATTTAAATTCAATGGTCAGATTGGTTCTCGATGTGTGATTTAGTCCTCCCTGTGGTTAACCTACCAGTCTAACTTGCTCCTTATTTAACGTAGACCCTGGTGCATAATCCATACTTCAGTTACAATACTTAGGTTCCTTTCTAGTTATAGTTAATACCATCTTTGAAGCAACCTAAGCAGAGCTAGCTGACTAATTCACACAAGGGGATACTCCAGGAAGAAATTATGCATGAGAAAAGGCAAATTATTCTGCCTCTGTCCAGGACAGGCACTTAACACCACCTCAAAAGCCTCCAAATCCACCTTTGTGCCATACCACAAGGCACAGAACATTCATCCTCTATGCAATGTTTTAAAAATCATCTAAGCCCCCACACCTTTTACTGCTACAGAAATTACAATTGGGTGTTTTGGGAGTACATGGCATGCAAGGAAAACATGACCAGCTTCTGCAGGTATGGATAGACATGCTCTTTCCCAAAGGATGCTAACCATGAATAACACAGATATGAAGACATGATCTACAGACAGAGCAGAATTGTGTCTTTGTCTGCCTCATTTTCCCATCCTCATAAGTTACTATTGGTATTAATATTTGTTTAGGTCAATATTAAGGCTCAAGCTGAGCACTGCTGCAGCCTGTGTCCCTACACAATAAGAGCTGGTAGGCACAGTAGGATAGAGATATGACCCTAGGAGTCAGTTATTGCAAAATTAAGCTAAGCTGGCTTCTCAAAAAATCCCTTGGGTAGAAAAGCTCCCTTTACACACCTAAGACTATGAGAGGACATAAATAATTCACTGTCCTGTATCTTTCTTACTGCAAAAAGATTTCAGGTAATACAAGTGCAAAAACATAGATATACATCCACCATCCACATTTTTCCTCATAAGGATGAAGAGTATATTAAGTGACCTTCCTCTCCAATAGGATAAGAAATCTAATGCCAGCTTAGGAAACTTAAAGTTATTAGCAGTTACATATTACTGGCAACATATTTTACACCAGACAGCTATGAAAAAAAAGTCATAAAAATGCAATTAAATGTCTGAACTGTTGCTATTTTGGAAATTAAAACAACACACGGTGTCCTTGCTGCAGCTTATATTACTTACTTATGACTTCTGCAGTTATTTTCACCAGTTTAACCATGCTTCTTTTCCATAAATGTCTGCTGTAAATAGGTCCTTTGGGAACCTTGAAAATAACAAGATCTGTAATAAAAAAATTAATAACACTGAGAGAAAACTCAAGTTGGAAGGGCGTTTTTAGAGCACATTAAAGGGTCTATTAAAAAACCCCAAACTTGCAGAGAAACACCCCAGAGCTCTGTAGCAAGTAGATCTGAATTGTCACTGCTGTGAAGTAAAAGAAGGGACACCAAGTTTTCAAGAGATTGAACTTTATGGCTGCTGGGATACTACCAGACTCTCCGAAGCTGCAGTAAAGAATTTTGTTCTCTTCATAAAATCATACCAAATACCAACAGCATCAACTGTCATGTTTACATTATTTCTACATATCGATTCTTCCTATACATGAAAAATTCTAAGGCAGCACTCCCCAATTCAATACAGAAAGAAGGTAGAACATTTACAGTAGTGAATATTCCAAGAGGAAAGTATAAGCTAAGGGAGAAAAGAAAAGAGAATTATATTGTCAAAACACATCATAGACCATTGTCAACTAAGTAGCATGCTGAATCCTAAAATTCTGTGGTTTCAAAAGATAATGGTTCGGTCTTCCTTGTTGCACAAAATTTGTGACACATTTGTCTAATTGGGACATTGGTGTTGTATGTAGTAAGACTACAAAGAATTCTAAAGATTTTACTGTTTCAAATTAAAATGGTACACTGTCTAATAAGGCAGAAGAAGGCAGTGCTCAGCATATATTTCTATCCTAAATATGAGAAAAATAAGGACCAAGAATGGTTATTTTGAGGGAAGGTGATGAAACAAACATTGTCAGAGTAAGTCTGATGGTTAATAAAGAGCAATAATTAGTCAGATATTTTTAAGTCAGCAAAATCAAATCATTTGCATCCAAGCATTCAAAAAGAAATAAGTAAAGACTGACCTGAACTTTGATGCTAATTCTTTCTAGAGGGCTTTGAACATTTGGCAGTTTGGAAGAAAATTAATTTTTACTTGGAAGGTATATATGAAGTACTCCCAGGGTTTAAAGCCAGTAATACTAGTCTTCAGTTTCACCTAAGGCAAACCACATCCTGGGCTGCATCTAAAGAGAAATGGGTGGCATGATGATGTTCCACTCTGCCCTCATGAGGCCCCACATGGACCTCTGCATCCAGCTCTGGGGTCCTCAGCATAAAATGATGTGGAGCTGCTGGAGCAGGTCCAGAGGAGACCACAAAGATGATTGAGGGCCGAAGCCCCTCTGCTGTAGAGACAGGCTAAGAGAGTTGAGGGTGTTCAGGCTGGAGAAGAGAAGCTCGTTACAGTATCTAAAGAGGGCTATGAGACAGTGACCTTAATCCATTCCTGATGGGTCTTCCAGTATTGGACCTCATGGCTATTTCTACCACAGATTCTGATGATGCCTTTCTCAGGATTGAGAACGTGAACAGATGCAAGATGGGAGCAAAGCTGGGAAGTGTTAGTCAGTAGGTCTCTCAGGAAGTCCAAAGGAGCCAGGGAGGGACCAAAATTCACTTAGAGAAGGGCTGGAAGTAAAATTCACTTCAGGAATAAATAAATCAGTGGCCATTACGAAATGAGTAATAGTCTAACTACTTCCCCATCTCAACTGTTGTGGGAAACATGAGGCAGCTGTGGATTCATTAGACATTCTTCTTGTGTTTGAAGACTGTGAGGATTTCTTCCCACATCTTCCATGAGCCACTGAAGCTAAACATGCTGAAAGCAGGCAGCGAAACCCAGGCTCTAGATGGGGATGTGAAGGTGCAGCATGATAAAAACTCTCCTGTCCCATATGAGGGTGTGCAAGCCCTCTTTGCCCAACCATCTGAGGGAAAGGGATTCCTGGAAAAGCATGAAAAAGCCACTGCAGAAAAGATGGTGTAACTTGTTTCGAAACAGGTGACTTTCAGTGTCTGGGTGTTGACAGAAGCACTTCAGAACATGTGTCTTCTCTTTTTCAAAATGCCAAGTGGCCATCTTGCTTTTTTTTTTTAATTTATTTTTTTGAGGACAGAAACCAGAAACAAACTGAGGAAACATCACATTTATGCTAGGTCCTTCAGCTGCAGTCTGTGGTCAGGGTGTTGAATCTTAGACAGACTCTATGCATTGTTATTACATTTAATATATTTATTAATTTTCAGTCCTAGTCCTTCTTTTTAATACAACATAACTGCTCAAATTATTAAAAATAGAAGTAAGAACTGACCACACCCAGAGGAGGTCACCATCTTAGTTTATTCTTATGATATCCAGGCTTTGTAATGTAAAACAATAATAGAAGAGCACTTTCGTAAAAGCACATGTGAACTCCTCGATGTAATGGAAACAACTCTGAAGACAAGTGATGTGAGAATTCTTACTCTGCAGACCTTTAAACTGCAGACTTTGGTGAGAGAGATATTTTAACAACTGGAACATCCTCTACAAAGATGAACAAAGATTAATGTGGCATACTACATTGCCATTAGAGTTTCCAGTTTTATTATTTATTATCCCAGGACCCAAAATGTGTAATGCAGCAAACAAATGTGAAAGAAAATATTAACCTACAGGTTTACCTGAGAGAGAAGATTTAAGATTTGCCATACTAATCCTGTGACACAAGAAACTTTGTATGATTAGAACTTTATGACAGCAGGCAATCAGAAGTCCTTACTAAATACTAATTGTACATGAGGTATTAAAAATCTCAGTTTTTAGTTTTATAACCAAACATTGCTGCCAATGTTTATATAGTACTATGGCAGTAGCATCCAAGACCTATGTCTCTAACAGCTGCTATGGGCTCAGATCGAAACTCTGGCCCCCACACAATTAAAAGATTAAATGATTATGCCTTGTTGAAACTTTCTCCTTCTTGCTCTGTCTCAACGCTGTATGTGGCTAAGGACTGCCTTGCTACATTGAGAAGTCAAATGGTTAATAGTAAACTGACATCTGGTACTCCAAAAGAGCCAAGAATGTTACTACAGAGGTCACAAGGTGAGTGGCACAGTCCCCGAATAAAATTAACTCAGAGATTTCATGTACAGTATCGCATTTCTGAGCATATTCATGACATTTTGTCATATACACATCACCACTGTTACAAATGGGACATAATAGCAGTTCCCTTTGAATGCGGTGCTTAAACAGCCAATATTCTTCCAACAAATTCCCTCGTTCCGAAGAGAATTGAAAGCTATACATTTTTTAAGCAATATGCTCAGTGCAAATGAATAACAAGTCCCTGCAAGGTGAAAACAATGACTAACCAATGGAGACAAAGACTTTCCCACGATTTCTGCCACCTTTTTATTGTTCTTCTATTAATATACACATGTAACTGGCAAGATGGCAGTGAGAGAAGCATTATCTACAGAAACTCTTTGTGAAACTATGAGGATATAAAATGTTCTTTGTGCTTAGTGGTTTAATGTGACAGCCTCAGCTGAAACATGTGGCTGGCAGGGTGGCTGCTACCTGCTCTGCCCCTCCACATGCTCCCTGGCTGTCCCAGTCCAGCTGACAGCAGCGGCCATACTCCCATAGGTACCTAGGTACTGAAGCAAACTAGGCACAAACATGAGGGAAAACACATTAGTGTTCTCTCATGGGGAAAATTTGCAATGGACTGAGTGCAGAGAGGGAGAGGTGCTGGTTCTGCTGATATATAGTAATTACAGAAACTGTGATAAAGTGTCTGAGCATTTTGTCTTATTTAATCTGAATATATAAATACTAGTCTGTTTATGACTTAATTGCTGGATACAGCCCTCAGATATCATCTAATTTCACCTTTCCTTCTGTGCCACGCTGCTGAGCAATCACAGCTGTAATACATAAGGAAAAGTCCCTTTCTACTCTGCCAATGAGATGGCTGAAAAAATGTTCATTGGGTGGTAAGAAGGGTGAGAACATACTTCTCTGGACAGAATAGTGGAAGGAAGCCCAAGACTTATAGAGTAATATATATCTTTTATTGCATCAGCTAATACAAGACAAGCTTCTAGGTATACAGGCATTCCTCACATTTGAAATAGCAATATATGAGAGAGAACTGAAGAGACAAATTCAAATTGGAGAGGAGAGGCAAGATGAGGCCAAACCTTCTCCATAAGATTCTGGCAGTTGGACACTCTGTGTATCTCATCTGACTTCCCTTTGCAGGGCCTTTGCAGTTTCTTCCCCAATACACAATTAATGCTTGTCTCATCAGAAGCAACAGCTTTTAATCTCTCTAAAGGTGAAAGGAACCATTCTTTTGCAGTTTAAAATCTGCTGAGCACCTGCTAGAGCATCCTGTGCATTCTACAGGATGACCAAGTAGAAGACCCTTTCCCATCCTCAGCTGCATTTGCTCTTACATTATGATCAAGGATAAATGTGAGAGTGTGATTTTCTGTGGACTTTTTCGATTTCTCGTTATTACATTCTCTCTTTTTCATCTCTTCTCTCAACAAAACCAAGTTATTTACAGTAAAATTGAACACTTTTTTTGCCTGCCCATGGACTCACTGATATTTGCATTGTATCATTTTAAGAATGAGAGAAGTTGACAGAATAGCCCTAGAGCTTGGATCTTGGTAACGTAATTCTAACAGTTTGTAGTAAGTTTGTCCAATTTTTATGAGATACTTTTCTTTGACTAAAGGTTGCACTTTGTCTGCAGAATTTGCTCTCCCAAATCATCTGTTCTCCTTGCTAAAATATGTTCTCACTCTGCTCTAAGACTGAGGGCACCCAGACATCCTATATCCAGAGTGTCTGCACTTCCATAGATTTTACTTTGCACTGACTCCACATGTGAGTGCCAGCAGCTCCTGGTAAGCATTGCAAGAGTGCAATCCCAGTCTGAACACCACTAGCCTTTGCTGTGCTTTTGCATCTCTTTCCTTCACTGTAAGCTTTCTGTCACCAGCAGCACCAATGCCAATGGCACCTTATCACCAAAGTAATCTTTTCTCAAAACATATGTCAGTAGAGTACTTCAAAGCTACACTTACTGTAAAAGTCATACTTGATCCCAGATACATTTTGAAATTACATTTATTTTAAAATTCATACTTGATCCTAGTTCTCTTAGTATATTCACATGTGTTTGTTCCAGATTGTCTTTGATCAGTTGCTCTGTCATATTTTCTCTGGCAATCTGACAACATCCACTGGCCAGCAGTGACACAGCAAATCCAAGAAGTCATTAATGGTTTTATGAATTGTAGCTAAGAGCCATCAATTCACCTAAGATATAAATAGCCTTTACTGGCCTCTTATAGTCACCTCTAGCATCGGCTCTGTCCAGTGCAAACAGCTGAGGGGAACATCACAGTTTCCAGCCACTGTCACAGCACAGGCTGGGGTATCGGCTGGTGATGACTGCAATGAGACAGGTAGCATGTACCTATGACAACGACTACCCTGAGTGAAGAATAAAAGCTGGAGGACACAACAGGGCCATTTCAGTAGAACGCTAGGGATCAGCTATAAATGGTAACATGACCATTCTTCAGGCTTATCATTAGGCTGGCTAGCTAGAATTGTATTCTGCTAAACATGCCTTTCTTCCTGTGACATCAGCAATGAGCCTCCTAAGGTAAACTACACATGGCAACCTCCTCACAACAGGCAATGGTGACCAGACTCCATGTTCTGTGAGAAAGCAAGGAGAGTTACAGATCCGATTCTTTCATTGCCTCCATCCACCATCCATAACCAAGATTTAACAAAGACACTTTTTTCGAGCTTACTGGCTCATTCTTGAAAAAACATTTCCAATTCAGTAACAGTCTATATAGAAAAAAAATCTGCTGTATGGCTAAAGAGCCAAACGGTAAAAGCTTTTTTTCTAGCTACAGTGTGGCAGAAGTGGCAGAAGTCCTATTGGCCGTCTCTGTAGTTTAACTCCAGGTGAATAACTTGTTAAGGGAACTACATGACTGCTTTTTCTGCCACAGTCCTGTCCATTGCCTGTTTACTCTGCACTGAGATCTGAGGGTACAGGTCCTCCCAGGGCTTTGGGATTGTACTGGGCACTGGTTCTTCATCACCACTTCTTTTTGAATATACCTATTGTCAGTGCCGAAAAATGTGTAAGTCTGCCTTCAAACAATAACTGGAAATATTACTGGGATTAGCTTGCATGTCAGTGTCACTATCCAGTCACTTAACAATCACTCAAAGAAATGATATAAAATATCACTTTTTTACATAGATGAATAATAGAGTGTTTGTCAGTCACTTCTAGGCTGACTGAGCCCCTTTGACTTGCTGAAACTAGAGTCTTTTTTTTTTTTAAACCTCACGAGAAAATGTTGACAAAACAGGCAATTTTCTGTAATTTCTCTGCAAGCTTCTGTCAGCACAAGAGGCAGCCAGAGCCCACTCATTTCAGATAACACCACGGGGTAACCTTTGACATCCACCCCCTTGCTGCTGTCAGAAGCTCCTCTAAGTGCAACAGTTGTGTCTTTCAGGTTGCAGGATGCAGACCCACAATTTGGGCTCTTGTTCGTTGAAGGCAGCCTTTGTTTCCCAGCTGACTAAGAAGCTCTTATAAAAGGGATAAGAAATGTAGTTAATAGCTTGAGAGTGGCCTAATCATCGGCTGCTATTACCCCTCCAATATTAGGGAGGATGACAGACCTATCAATAACAGAGCCCCAGGTGAGGTACAGCAGCTGATAAGGTGAACTTTGGCTTGATCTTTGCTCTGCAGAGCACAGCACTTATTTGAAAGAGAAGCCAGCATTTTTTTTTTT
>VZRX01005109.1:0-13460 GCA_013398075.1 Notiomystis cincta | reverse complement strand
CTTTCATGGTTTGGAAATCAGTGAATCTGACCTTTCATAGCCCTGCAGAGGCACAGCAAATCTCTCCTCAGCAGGGAGCCCCAGAGGGTGTTTGCCCCTCTGCCATCATCCCCCTCCAAATCCCACCTCCCACACAACACAGGGAGGGCTTGGCAAAGGAGGCTTCTCCCCTTCATTAAGGACAGGCTGTAGGTCCTCAAGCCTTTGCTTTAATTCCAGAAGGAGCCCAAATATCTTTGCTGGGACGTGAAAACCAGCCTCTCATTCCCTCCCACGGAACAGGAGTTGGGAAGCCTCTCCCAGGGGCTGTGACAGAGGGGACATTGCTCATGTGCCATCCCTGGCTGGGTCTGAAGGGATGGCAGCACAGCAGCAGAAAGAAGCATATTTTTATTGCATAGGACCCTTGTAAGGTAGTAAAAACAACTTTTTAACCAGGCAGAAATGTTAAAAGTGGAGAGCAGAGTGACTGCACCAAAGAATAATTCTCCTTTTGACCCACAGAGAAAGAGGTGCCTAATGAAAGCATATGATCACGGACAGTGTGAAGATAACTGTCTGATCAGATAATGGAATTGTTTTCAGTGATAAGAATGAATCCATTACTAATGCAAATAACTATAATAATTATAATTTGCAATACAGTAAAAATCACCTAGTCTACCTCCTCCTCTGACAGGAGACTGTATAATAAATTATAGGCTGAGAAAAAAAAAATCAAAGGGATAAAGGTTAAAAGAGTAAAAAAAATTCTGAAACTTAAAAGCTTAACAGGGAAGTCAAGACCTGAAAGCAGAAATTGGTGCTATTAAATAAAGCAATTGTGAAGAATGAGATATTATGGAATTGATTAACAAACCAGAAACCAAGCATTTCCTTGTATCACTACCTCTTGTCACAGATTTCAATAATTCTGAAAGAACAAAAAATTAAGAGTTGGCGTATAGCAAGGAAATTAATTATTTAAATGTAGGTGAATATGCTAATAGTGCTCTGGGAAGATGAATGTAACTTCACACACAAAAAGCCCCCAGAAGGTTCAATAAATTTGAGGACTTTCTCCAGCTGCTTTTGCTTTGCTTTAGTATCCAAAACTGGTCCAGCTGTTCTGGTGCTCCCAACCAGGAGTGCTCATCTACAGGGCAGATCTTTTGGGGTTTTCTGGGCACACCAAGATGCTCACACCAGTCCCACAATCTTCTTTGTTCCTGTGAGGTATTTTGGGCATGGAGACTGTAAAAAATGCCTGATTTCAGGTTTTGGGGAGTAGAATAGAGCAGATGAAGCAAATCCTGTGTGCTGAGTTTGCACTACAGTGAGCTGTTTTCTTGTTTACAGCCCCTCTGCTTTCTCCACTGGTTAAGCAGAGAGGAAACAGTGATGCACAAGATTTGTCATTCACTGGTGGCATCACACCAGTCATAGTTTTAGGTGATAGAGAATCTCCCAAAAGATGATGTGATTCTTCCAGAGCCATCAGTTTGAGAAAAATAGCTATTAAATAACCAAGTCTAAAGCACTGTCTTCCAACGCTCTTCATCCAGATCTTCATTATCCAAAGGTCAGGATGTCCCATAACAGACACAGAGAAGAGCCAGAGATTTTACTGAAAGGGTGTAAGGGACACTTAGACACCAGAGGTGTAGACACTTAGTCAAAAGGAGGGTTGACTACCAGATTAAATTAATCTTTAACTCAGGGTAGAACCCGATTTTCTGTGGCTGGAGTATTTCCCTGCAATTTAAATTCAGGGCAAAAAGCTCAATGTACCCTGCCAAAACTTCCCCCTCAAGTCATTCATGAAGTCAGAGATTTCTCACCCTCTTTGGGGTTTTCCATTGCAGCACTTTTTACACAGCTGCAAAGCTCAGCAAAGCAGTAGTAGTTTGTCAGAACCTCCACTCTAGTGCAGGAGTTCAAGGAAAAAGCTTTAATGATGCAAATTCTAAAAGCAGAGTGAGTGGAAAACTCACAGTCTGCTTCATAACCATGACTCGTGGTTACCTCCCAAGTGCCATTTATCCAAAACACACCCAGCCAATGTAACTTTAAGTACTGTAACAAACTCCCGAGGTTTAAACACCTCAGCTTAAACACGGGGCCTTTAATCAGTGTTTGCAAAAGACAGAACCACAACGTGCCTCAAATACCCACATCCCATTTCATTGTTTGTCAGTGCTTCCCCAGGGCTGTTTTGGAGAGGGATGCTCCCAGCACGAGCCCTTCACGTGCTCACACAGAGCAACTTCAGCATCATTTCCCAAATCCCCTCCCAGCAATGAGATGCTTATCTGCCAGAAAGCAGCACCCACTGCCTAATCCTCAAAGCTCCCAACAGAGCCATAAAAAAGATCACAGGTCTATAAAACATGATTGAAGGACCTGGGGTTTAATTAAATAATTAGATTCAGGGCATGCATGAAACTGGTCTTCAGATATGTCAAAAGCTGTCAGGGCAGGAATGAGATGAATTGTTCCCATGTCCTCTAGGGGTAGGACAACCACAGAGAGTCAAAGCTGACATTATGTAAGACTTCAGACAGATGAGGACAGTGAAACAAACAAACTGTCCAAGTAGGTGACACCATTTCAGCATCAGAAGTTTTAAAACCAAATTAAACAAAAGTTGGGAGTAGTTTAGGCAGAACTAATATTGTTTTGCAGCAGAAGGTGATACATGATTGATGCCTGAAGTCTTTTCTAGCTACACGAAACTCCTGTGATGCTCTGACAGAGCTGCACTTGCACTCAGCAAAAATACTGGATGGAACTGGACAGAGAAGAGAAAAAACCTGAATTATTATATGCTACTTGACTCTGAAGGGGAGAAATTAAAATTGCTTCAGTGGGATATGATCAGTGTAGTTTGTCAGTCCTGTAACATCCTTGGTAAATCTGTGGCACTCTTTGATCTTCAATCTCATGTGTTTCACCCAGAAGACAAAACAAAAGAACTACAGCATTAATTTAAATGTGTTTTGGAACATCCTCAGTGATGTTGCCTGATTCTCCAGCTGCCTTACACAATTACCAGACTGAAACGTTGACCTTGTTTCCTGAGGAGACAAATCTACTCTCCTGCCCACTGTGTAAGGAATTTTTCATGCACAAGGCTGTGTGTTCACAGCACCCTGCAGGCAGTACTGCTATCCAGACCTCTGCCAACACAAAGAACATAGGGAGAAAATCATCTGAAGAAGGGTGCTGGAATGTTCTTTGTGGAAAAAAACCACAATTAGATACAACTCCTGCAGACATCGTGCAGAACCAGCACCTTTCTGCTGGATTCTGCTCTGCTCACAGCTAATTTCCTTGAACTCCACTCATCTGGAGGAGTCAATAGTCATCTAGGCAAAGTGTTGGTGGGGGGACACAGGCTGAGCAAACAGATCCATTATCTCAGTCACTGGATGATGACAAATAAACCCCCTGAGCCTTGCCCACAGTGCTTTAGCTGCTCCTTGTGTGTGTTACAAGAGCAGGGTGCTGGGGTGTGAGGAGCACCAGGGGCGTGAGGAGCACCAGGGCAGCCCAAGGCTGCTCTTTGGACTGCAGAGGAGGAGGGTGTGTTCACTCTGGTGTCTGCTCTTATCAGCTGATGGCAGAAGAAGTTCCTACTAGAGGTGCAGAGATTATTCCTCCAAGGGAAGGAAATACTCCTTGTTGCCCTTAGGAAAGGGAGAGTCACCTCTCTAACCCCTTAGATCACTGTGGTTTAACAAACCCTGGCAGACACAGCTCCATCTCACCACTCTCTCCTTTAAAGCCAGCCCTGGTGTTGTAAGAGCTGGAGCTCTCCACTGCCTCTGTTCTAGCACAGCAGGTCCTGGTCACACATCTCTCCAGCCAATTCCTTTGTTCCCTTACACTCAGTCTGGTATTGTCCTCCTCTGACACCTCAGCTCTGCTGCAGCACACAACTCCCAGAGTAAGCTTAGATTTATTTTTCATTTCTCCATGTGGACACTGATAGAAGGATCACAGTGGCTGCAATCTACCAAGTTCCTAATTTCTTTTTGTCATCACATGGCAGCAAACATCATGTCCTCATTCAGTAACTTCTGCTCTGGGCACAAAGCCAGAGCTCCTGGGATATGGCATCTAGTAAACTTTTCCCTATTATTACAACCCCTGAAAAATGAGGAAACAGGTACTACTTTAAAATCATAGCCAGTACCTAATGAACTGTATGTTAACTAAAGACAATACAAAATTTCTTGGTTTGCAGAAAAGCAAACCAAGCAGCCACTACACCCTATGCTACACACTATTTGCTGTTAACTGACTTGAT
The DNA here is from genome assembly GCA_013398075.1 of Notiomystis cincta. NCBI lineage: Eukaryota > Metazoa > Chordata > Aves > Passeriformes > Notiomystidae > Notiomystis > Notiomystis cincta. The sequence goes on along the minus strand of VZRX01005109.1, from coordinate 9,169 downwards.
ACATGGCATAAGGATGGCACAAGACAGTTTTTGCTGTAAGAAATTATCTTTGCATCTGTGGAAGTGCACAGGCTGTGGTGGAAACTCCTTCCTTTTTTTTGAATACCCACGTTCAAGTCTCTAATTTGAAGGAGAAAAGCACAATACCTTACTGTGGCTCTGCATCGCTTTCACCACAAAAATGTTTTTCTGTGTTAGAACACAGCAAGGCATGAATGAGAATTAATAAACCAGGATTTATTTCCAACAAAACAAGTAAATACAAGACTGGCAAATAACAGGGCTGAATCCCAGTCACACAAAGCAGTTCTCACTCATTTATCCAGGCTGCATCTCTTGAAAATCAAGCAGTTCTTGCACTGAGTGAAGGAGCTCTGAATCCACTGCCCCTAAGACAGAGAGCTGGACAGTGCTGTCAGGGAGGCTCTTTTATGAGTTGTTTTATCCCACAGCTATTCACATGAATACAAAATCTGCAAATTTCAGTAAGGACTTAAGTGATTTTGTAGAACCAACAACTTACACAAAATCCCTTCCATCGAGATGGGGCCGTAGCTTTGAATAGAGACACATTCCTATGAGAAAATCTTAAGATTTTTGACAAGTCCAGTGTGAGGACCAAATTCTGAATGCACACACATGAAACTCCACTGGAGTCTTCAGCAGTGTGGTAGAACACTGAAAGCAAAATTTGGTTCTTAATGTGTCTCTGAAGACTGTAATTATATTTCCCATTGTACTAGTAACATTAATTGAATGTTTAGCTGAAATCAAGTTCATTACAAGTTAAATACAGTACCTAGCCTATTAGGATGGTGTTTATAATTATAGTCATAAAGCACTTGTAAAACACCTTCATTGCAGCAAATAGGTGGAAGTTGGGTGTAGTGGCTGCTGAAGCATCTCAGTTCCCTCTCTGCATCTTTGCAGCACCATGGACCAAGGTCACCTGTGCCACTGAATCACCCAGAGCTTGTGCCAACACTGCTGAATTTCAGAGGGACATGGCCTTCAGCTGTTAGCAGAAATACAAAATACTGCACAAACTGCTGTGCAAGGGCTTTTCCAGTGCAGCTGGACCTCACTGAATGTCCCTAGATCTATAAAGAGGCACATTCTCATGCTAATATACCTGGTTATTGGCCAGCTTATTGGCTTGATAATACATTTTTAACAATAAAACAGCTTTTAGTAATACAAGACCTAAGAGATTGCAGTTCTCTTTGACATTTCAGATTTTGTATTTGATTTCCTGGCTCTCTGAGAGCATCATTACAGAAAATACCTGATCTGCTTTTGGTATTGCCTGAAGTCTTTCTGCCTGAACTCCAGCAAACACCCCCCTCAGAGTTACACCAATTTTGCTGGAAGCTGAGTCAGGAGCAGCAGGGAAGTTCCACCCTGGGCACACAATGAACTAAAGCAGTTCAGACAGCTGGGGTCACTTCTGCTCAGTTACACACATGAAAGAGGACCCAAATTTAAGCCTATCCACTTGGCCTGTCTCACTTTCATAATAAATTAGGTTCCTTTTTATAGCCATTTCCATAAGAACAGCAGCACACAAAAAGAGAAATTAGTTTTAAGGTATTTTATTTGACATGATTGAAGACACAAGAACACTCAAGATACAATCCAGACAAGTTGTGAACAGCTCCAAGTATCAGTGAAATCTGAATTTATCTTGCACAGAGGTGAACAAGACCACAATGGTTGGTTTTATAATATAGTTTAAGACTATTTCAAGCAGGTGAGTACTGTGACATTATGCCCAACAACTTTTATATTATTCATCCGCTTAAGCCACTTCATATCATAAATATGCAGCTTATCTTGGCTATTAAATCTCTGCAATATATAATTAGCCTTCTCATAATAATGCATTAAAACTCCTGTATATAAATACTGGTATACTCATACCAATGCAAACTGTCCTAACCACCACTGCACATTTATCATATTCTAGCACAATTAATCATTCCATCACAATTAGCTGCTAAACTTCAGCCTAGAGTTCAGTAACTTGGACCCAAACTTGCAACTTGCTGCTTACAGCAGAACTCCTGCCAAGACCTTCTGCTTTCCCTATGGATAGCAGGCCTTGCTGTCTTTTCAACATTAATTTGCACAATGTCATCCGAAACCTACCAAAAATTGCTCTGCAAGGGAAAGTCCTGCTAAAGTATCACTACAACTCTAAAAATGCCTCGTTTCCTAGTAAATTTCATAATAATTTTACAGCCTAACATCCTTTATCGAATGGGCATCCACATCATGCCTCTTACAATGTAAAGTTGTTTTATTGGGTTATAGTCTACAGACCACAGCTTAATATTCTACTTAACAATTCTAATTCCTTAGAGAGACAAGCTAATTTTCCATTTTGGAAGAGGGCAAAAAGGACAGCTGGAAGTTTGTTCAGTAGTTCAGCGCTCTGCAAAGATAAGCTTGATAGTGTTCTCATTAGACTGAAGGAGGAAGTGCAAAAATATGTAAACCACATTTTACAGTTAGAGGGATTTCAGCAACAAGCCCCTGCTTGGATCCAGATGGAATCTTACAAAAGGTGAATCAGAAAGGGCAAATTGCTGCTGTGCAGGGAACTGTGCTTCACAAGAAACCACCTGTAGCCTTCCCTGCAGACAGGCTGGAAACAGCACAAAAATCATGGGCCACCTGATCTTGCAGGTCACCTCCTCTTCACAGGGGAGACAGGGGTGGCAGCCATTTATTAGACCAAATCCTGTGTTAAGGCCACTGAAAACAAATCTGTGCAGAACTGGACAGATTCAGCTTAACATAGCAAGCAAAGACAGCAAAGCTAATTTTTCTGTGAGAATTTTGGGTTTTGGTAGGTGGAAGTGGTAGACAGAGACTGGATCTTACCTGCAGCTACAATACAAGAGTGTTGCCTGGCTTTGGAAGGTAGTTTTTCATTCGTTGTTGTTGTTGTTTTTTAAACTAGAGAAGATCCTTATTAAAAACCCAAAACCTAGTGAAGAAGCTGTATTTTACAATCTGATTTTTGGTTTTACAGGAGGATTCATCCATTATTATGAAGAACTGCTGGAGATGGAATGGTCACCATCTGAAACAAAGAAATTAAAACCCCAGCAACAGACTATTGCATTTGTGTGATGTGCTTAGCTGGTATGACTTGCACTGCAGCAAGAACGTTGTATTCTCTGACACACCAACATTTCTTTCCTATTATTATAGGACTGGCCTTTTACATTTCATATCTTACCATCTTTAAAAGCCTATAATTACAGAAGCTGATTGAGAAACTGTGTTATTTAAAATTAACAGCTGAATGAAATCAACAGAGGCAAAGTGCATTTTTATACAAGAAAATAGCACTGTAGAAAGAAAGAGTCTGTACAATATTTAAATATTGTATATACATAAAATTATATTGTTCATAACTCATCTTAAAGTTTCTCTTGTTTGTAAACCATGGAAAGCAACACACACAAAAAAATCCCAGTATTTAGCTTTTAAAGCATTTAGCAGGCAGCAGGAAATCGACTGCTAGCAAGCACACTTTGTAATTATAGAAAGTATCCAGCAGGATACTGTGACTAGCATTCTCCATAGTCCCTTGTTTATTTATTTATTTTAAAGCTGAATGCAGAACACACTTCCCATTCAACCAGGGAATTCTGCAGAGACACAGGAACTCAATGACAAAATGCAGTGGATCAGTTCTGCAGCTCTCTACTGTGGCAAAACTCCAGGATAAACACAGAAAGTTTAAGTGCTGGATTGGAACTTAAATAAATGAAATAACTGATAAAGCTTTCATCTCTCAAAAGTGTCGGTAATGGATTTGACTCATGCTCAACTTTTTAAAAAGGAAGGTTTAGATTAATAATTAACGCTGCAAAGTTTTGAAAATGTAATGAATTCCAGCAGGTAATCAGGCAGCTCTGTATAAATGCTCTGGAAAGTGTCAGCATTTTAGGGTGATTCTACAGGCTGGTACCAGTCTGCTAACTTTTTTTATGGGATTAGGATTTGAATCTGAAGTTGTCAGTTCATGGCAGATAGATAATGTAGGTTTCAGAAGTTTTCCTCCTGTAGCATTTTGCAAAATAAAAACTACTCTTGTTGCAAAAGAAATTTGCCAGGTGAGCATGCCTAAGGAAAGATTTCCAGAAAGTTGTTATTTGGAAAACAAGATGCTATCATAGCCATCAGTGCATTTCCCCTGTGCCAAGAGCTCTGTGCTCACTGCCAGGTAAGGAATGCTTTATTTAATGCAATTTGTAGTTTCATTCTATTGACTTCTGTCTTCCACTTCATTGGCCATTCAACTCAACCCAGCATTATATTTTACCCAATTAAAATTCCTGCTACAAAAAATGTATTATGGTACTTTTGATCTGAATGTTTTGTCTCTTCTGAAGTTTAAATGTTTGTGGACAGCCATCATCTAGCTGTGCTTCCAAATCTTTGCTTAGGAACGAACAAGAAAAGAAGTATCATCCCTTGGGGAAGTGCTTGAAAAACCACGTGGGTCAGAGGGATGCTGAAAGGCTGGAGAGATGTGCAGACAGGAACCTCCTGAAGTTCAAGGAAGGCAAATGCAAAGTCCTGAACCAGGGCAGGAACAACCCCATGCACCAGGAGAAGCTTGGCCCAGCTGTCTGGGAAGGAGCCTGGCAGCAGAACAAGACCTTGGCATGGCAGCAGACACAGGGCTGAGCGTGAGCCAGCACTGTGCCCTTGCAGTAAAGGATGCCAACAGCCTCCTGCACTGGGAACAGCACTGCCAGCAGGGCTAGGGAAGGGATTATTGCCCTGATTCAGCCCAGGTGAGAGCATGCCCAGAGTGCCAGGTCCAGTTCTGTGCTTCCCAGGACGAGAGAGACACGGACACGTGGCACTGAGACCTCCAAAGGGTCATGAAGGTGAGAAAGGGATTGGGGGATCCTTCATGTGAGGAGAGGCTGACAGAGCTGGGGCTGTTGGACTCTGGGGGATGCTAGGAATGTGTACAAACACCTGAAAGCAGACAGGAAAGAGGATGGAGCCAGACTTCTCAGAGGTATCCAGTGAAGGAGCAAGGAAGAGGCAACGTGCACCAATTTAAACTCAAGAAATTCCTTTTAAATGTAGAGAAACATTTTTTTTGCAGTGAGGGTTGTCAAATAAGTTGCCTGGAGTTTAGGGATCTTCATTTTGGAGATAATAAAATTGTAAAAAGCAACTTGTTCTGATTGATACTGCTTAAAACAGAGAGGTTTTATTAGATAGTCAATGGATGTCCCCTTTAAGCTCAACTGCTCGTGATTCTGTGGTTTCATATGGAGAATAATAAAAATAAGTTTAGAAGGCCCAAAAAAGAAATGGGTTTGTTCTTAATATTATTTTCTGAAGTATAATGAGGGTAATGCTAGCTAATTAATCTGACAGCTTGTTCTGAGAGCATTGACAGTAAAGGCCTTGTTTTCAAACTGGAGCAATCAGCATTAGGCTCCCAAAACATGTATGTATTTCCTAAATATAATTTTAAGGATTTCTGGGGATTTTCTTTACTCAGAATTTAAGTAATTTAGTTCCTATTTCTTTGAGTCATTGATTTTCAGCACTTTAAATTCTGAAAGCTCTGGACAAAATCAAAAGAGTACAGTAAAAACTACTAATTTATTCCATTGCCAGAGGATGGTGCTGTTTAAACAGATATCCCACACAGATACACCCCCTACAACAGCCACGTGGGTTAGTGAGATTTTCTCAGGAGGAAGAAGAAGAAGAAGAAGAAGGCAAAGAGATTACAACGTGGTAATTTTTTAACTAACCTTCAGGACTCAACAATAATCAGTGTTTATTGAATAAAGGTAGATTTTTAAGCATGCTTGAGTAACTTGGTAACTTTTACTACCTCTGGAACTTCTGCTCCCGAAACTTTTTAACGGTTTTTCAAACTCCAGCCTTTGGTCACCAAAGGGCACACACCACACACCCCACCTCGCAGCTGTTCCCATGTAGCCTGCTGAAATTCAAGGTGACGACATGACAGATGGAAGTCAAAAAATGGACCAGTGGAAGATCAGTCTCACAAACAGGCTGTGGTGGGGGACAGGGCCGTTAGTAATTTAAGAAATCAATACCGACTTTGACACTTTTAGAGGTCGCCACATCGACAGCCATGGCTTTGATTTCAGTGTCCCCAAACTGCATCAGCGTTTTGATCTCGCGCCGGTTGGGCGCGGCAGCGTCAGTTCCCGTCAGATCCAAGCGCAGGGTGCCGCACTTCTTCACGCCGGGCTCGGTGATGAAGCTGACGCTGTCTTGCTCGGAGCTGTAGATATTGATCACTATTACTAACTGAGAAGGCTTGGCAGGTGTGTAGCTGCGTGTCACAGTCTCTCCCAGGGCTACAGACTGGTCGGCTGAGATGAACTTGTCGAAGACATCCGTGCACCAGCGCGTGCCGTCTTTGACCAGGAGCTTCTCCGGGGGATGCTTCCCCTCCACGAAGCGATTGAGCACCCCGACGCCGTAGGTGAGCGGGGAGCGCCGCACCTTGATGACAGCGGGGTCGAGGCCGAAGAGGACAGCTCCCTTGAGGATGGTCAGACCCACATCCTGCGGGATGATGACCCGGCACCTCGAGCCGAAAGCGCTCTGGACGGCCTGCTGGAGCAACGGGGATTCGGCAAAGCCACCCACCAGGAACAGAAACTTCACGTTGGTCACCTCTGGCTTGTCAAACACTTCACCTGAACAGAGAGAGAGACCATTCAGTAAGGAAAAACTCATCGTGATGAGGCAGAGTAAGTGAAAATCCCAGTGTCTGAGTGCACTGAGTGCTCCACGCTCATGATCTGGAACTGCCACATCTGTGCCCACACTGCCACCCTCAGCAAGCACCAGTCCCACTCCTGTCGTCTCTACCATATCTCACTTGGAATTCACTCACCTCAAAACACACAACATTTGTGAAGTGGCATTTAAAACCAACCCTTTATTGCATTCCAGATAAATCACCCCATTTCAAATTCACTTATTTTTTCTGACCCCAACATCTTAACCACAATAAATACCATCTGCAAAATAATGCCTCTTTACATTTTTACAGATGTTCCTCCTTAGCTTAAGCCCACATCTCCTAATCTCAAGAGAATCATGCAGTTCAGTTGTAGGCTCACTTGCAGTTCAAACAACTGAGTTACCTGTCACAACTGTTGCAGTCTGAGGTGTTTCCCTCCCTGCTCACATATAAGCTGCTCTGTACTTGTTGTCTTATTAAGTACTTGTTGTCTTATTAAGTTCTGAAATTTAGCTAATAATCTTTCACATATGATGAGCAAAGCTGGAAATTTCATTCCAAACAGTGTTTTGTAACATGCAGAAAGCAACAGTTTTCTCACCACAAACATTATACTCTACTTGATACAAATTTCATCTTCCACAAGGAAGGCCTTAAATAGTAACTTTCCCAATAAGCACATGTCACTTTCCATTACTGGACAAATAAATTCATTGCTGCTTAAGCCATGCCTGGAAGTACTTTTGCCATGATGCATCATTTACTATTTGTGTTTTAGAGATGTCAGTGATGTGGATGGTCATGAACAAATGTGACTTTCCACTGGGGAGGAACAAACTGGAGGTCTTAATAGCAGGATAGTCAGAAACAAGTTACAACTCTGGCATTATTTAGTTGTTGCCTGAACCAGGAAAAAGAAAGGCAGGATCTGGGTTTCTCAGTGCATGTCAGCCTTCTGAATGCCTGCAGCCCTGGAAGCACAGAGTAACTGAAGCTTAGGAAGTAAAAGGACTGAATCACACTCCGTAATTAGTACTAGAGCTAGGTAGGAGTATGTGCTCAGGACACATCCCTTACTTTTATTATTTTCCTAGCTCATTTGCAGAGAGTTTCTTAGCTGACATTTGCAAGTTTCAGTGCTAAATTCCTTGTCCACAACTGGTGCATACCGGGAGGGCTGTTACTGGGCTGAAATGGGTGAGCAAAGCTTCAGTTTCAGCTCAGCCAGGAAGTGGAATCACGCACAGATACGTACTCAGGTGCTGAACGATCTGGTCAATCGTAGGTTTGAAAAGAGCATTCATTGCATCCGGGCTCATCCTCAGCATTCCCTGGGAGGACCACTTCACAAAGTCCACACTGCAAAGGAACAGAGAGGAAGAACATCAAAGCATTGCAGCTGAGCTGCCAAACAACCACCAGACATATTAAGTAAATGAAATAATGAGTTTACAGGATCTGCGTGCATTTTCCTTGGAACAAAGTGCCCCAACTCACCCTAGCCCCATACCAACTGCAGTTACGTAAAACTTGAAGGGAGAATTATTATTTTGGCTTGTCTAATTGTTGTTTGCTTTGCCTGACTGCCTTCTGCAGCATTAGCAATGCTCAACTGCTCTCTGAAACAGCTGGCAGTCAATGCAGTGCTCGCTCATCTGAAACAGCACTGATTCATCCCCAGAAGGGCAGCACTTAGATTATAGCAGTAGCAGGCCAAAGCCACTGGAAAGACACAAGGAAAACAAGCAAGTTGGGAAGCCTCAGGAGGCAGAAGAGAGAACAGCATTTTTAATGAGGCATAACATTTATTAAGCAAATACAGGCATTAGGCGATCCTGTCACTGATACACATCTGTACAGCTCAGTAATCTCCCTTTCATTCATGCACATTCTATGTCAACCTTTACACTCTTCCTATCCTGTTATCCAATTCATCTCATTCCATCTGAAGGGAGCATTTAGCATTTCCTCTAAGATTCACCATTAAGACTACTAATAAAAAGGAGATGGTCTCATGATGGGGAGTATTTCCAGAAATTTTTAATGATTTCAGAACCTGTTCTCATTTAGAAAGTGACTTTTAGCTGGATTCCAAGCCATTTAAGCTTGTGGTACATTTACCAATAACTTCTGAAAGAGATGCAAGGGTTCCAGTCTGCATACTACATTCAACACTGGCTAGTTAAAAAAATTAAGGTACAGGTACTAAATATCAAATCTTCCCCTATCAAGTCCCAAGTCTTCTGCCCCAGATTCACAGATTCTCTTGTTCATTCTCTTTTACACCATTAAACTCCAGGTTTTCTGCAGTATGTAACTTCAAAAGATGCAAAATGCTCATTTCTACTTTCTTCTCACTTCCTTTTCTACATGTGCCGGTTTAGACACAAA
>VZRX01005105.1:264142-313392 GCA_013398075.1 Notiomystis cincta | reverse complement strand
ACAGTTTTTTTATGCTTATCTCCACTAATGTCCATTTTCTTTTAATCTGACTAGGACAGAGATGTCTTCAGTCAATAACCTCATTTATCACAGTTGACAATTGTAACAGCAGTTTTGATGGGAACATTTAAGTCATAAAAGGATGCCTTCAAGCACTTCAGATGCCTTCCAGGCTATTTTCACAAAAAACCTCATCAGTATTAATGTAGCATTAAGTAGAGATGTCTTTGCCAGATAACAGCCATGAAAAATTGCCTGAAGGTTTGCCCCTTCTCTTGCAGTTGCCTGCCTCCCTTCCTTTATCTGGTCGCATCGGACAGAGGTGGATTTTGGCTGGACACCTTAGATGACAAGTGTGATGAGACCAGACCATTCCAAGAATAAGACAAGGCTGTGGCACAGTTGTGTGACTCTTCTCTCTTCCTTGTGACATCAGGAAGGATTCACAAGCAGCTGCTTATCCTCAGGCCCTCCTCCTACTCACTTCAGACAAAGCAAGGTGCATTAGTGACCATTGCTCTGTTTCCTCAGGATTCCTGTGAGTCTGAAGTGTCTCTTGTATAATTACTTTTTCTGCCTGCCATTTTAGCAGCCTTTCTTCTCTGGCTGATGGGTTACTTACAACTGACAGTGTTGCACAGAACATCCATTTGACAGTGGTGTGAATCATTTGTCTTTTATGGCATGATCCTTGGCAGGGATTTTAGATACAAATCCTTCTACAAGGCGTGCAGTCCCTTGAGATCAAAGAGAGCATCAGACAGAAAATTGACTTATAGCTAGTAATGAGGAATTAAGAACTCTCTTAGCCTACCATGCTCTGCATTTTTCTTCTCTGTAGTTTTATATTGCTGCGTGTCAGGGTAGTGCCAAGATGCTTTCCAGATAAAATAACCTGTTGCAGAACAGTTCCCAGGAATTGTTTCTGTTACATTTGTGCTGTAACCTATAAAGGGCTAGAGTATAGGCTTGAGCTTTACTAAGTGATTATTAATACTGTTTAATTGTGAACAGACTAGCAAACTCCATGCCAGTCTTTCTAACTTGCATTCCACAGACACTGGACACATTTCAAGGACTGCACAAATCAAAGTCTGTTCCAAACAAGCAGCCATCCTCTTTTGACAGGGAAGTTAGTTTTCCAGTGTATCAAGGAACTGTTGTATTTCATGCTTCCCTTTGGGATCAAAAAATGGACTGTTGCTCATTTCCTTTGGTCCACTTGTCTTCTGGAGTGTTGTATGTTTCTTTTTAAATACATCAGGCAACTCTCCAGCATAAGGCTCAGTGCCCACAATGTAAGTGGAAAATCTCCAGTGCTACTCAAGAGCCATCCTTAGATGCCCTCTCAGATACTGCTGAGCATTTTTATCTACTCAGTTCCTTCCTGTGGGCATGCACAATGCACTACACCTGAGTTACTTTGATCCTTTTCTTCTGACCCATAAAAAAGGAGATCTTCCATGCATCACCCTCTTCAGTGCATAGAAGGATCTGTATTCAGTCTCCAGGCCTGCAAGAAGGACCCAGGTCTTTCTAGCATATAGCCTTCTTCTCACTTGTAATAAATTTCAAGTTATTTGGGGGTTTGAATTATCTCCATGCTTTATTTTTTCTCTGCAAAAATATACATGTATGTTAGTAAAAACTGCTGGCTCATGGCCATGAACAAAAGTCTCTCTCCCTCTCTCTCTCTCTCTCTCTCTCTCTCTCTCTCTCCAGGCACTGATGCATAAATCCAATTATCTTTCATTCAGTCCTTCACTTGACTTTTCCTCATCTCATTTCTAAAGATCCCAGCTGTGCTAGTTTATTGTATATGCATCCAGCATCAGAACTAGTAAGCATTTTACAAACTGCTGGCACACCTACAAATTTACTGTTGTGTAGGCCTCAATTGGTTAACTTACCTAGTATCCATAAAAACTTCTTGCATTTCATTTTCTTGAAGAATATTCACAAAGAAAAAATGCTGCAAAATGAAACTAGGAGGATCTCCAGTAACCACCAGCCAACACAAACATTTCATATTTCTTTTTTATTGGTGTTGGTGGGCTTTTTTTCTAAGAGAGTAAAAATAAAACAAGAAAAGAAGATATAAACTGAGGTCACAGAACCTTGCAAATAGAGAAGCACAGTGGACATGGGTTTTCATTTCTTTTTAAGTTCTGCAAGAGGGAAGCTTGGAGCATGATTTTTCAAGAGCTATTATATAGCAATGAGTCTTGCATCTACTAGAAGACAGAATCAACTCTGTTGACTTTAATATGAGCTTTTTTTTTTAACAGATGAGATAATCTTGCTACCTCATCCTCATAGATCTGGAAGTAATTTCTTCTTGCTTAGTGAATAAAATTGGTGCTTTGATGAAATGAGAATTTCTTATTCTTGCAATCTCAGCAGTGCTGTCTTTAAAGTTACAGGAATGGTAAATCTCTCTCATTAGCAGTTGCGTTAGGTTATAGTCAAACACAGTTGAAGCAAATCTCTCGCCTTTGTAACTTCAAATCTATTTATAACAGTTTGCCAGGAAAAAAGGTACACTACTTTCATAAAACATTAGGATAAGTTGCCAAATTAACCTAGTTGGAAAAAAAAAGAGCTTAGAAACCTCTCCTAACTATTTATTATGTATATATGTGCTTCTTGTTGGTTTCAGTTCCATGTTTGCTTTTTTTGTTTAGTTGGTTTGTTTTATTTTTCAAGAAAGGGGAGATGCTCAGGGACATCTATTTAAGATAAATAATGCAAAGAAACTTCTTTAGCAAGCCAGCAATTAGCTATATTCAGAGGGAGAATAGCTCACAGTTTGTAGCGTTGTCCCCAGTGTTATATCAGTTCTTTGACCGAATGAAAGAATTGAGGAGGGAGAGAAGAGAGAAGGCTGGGCAGCCACAAGCACTTTCCTGTGTTTAGCAAAAAACTGACAATTTTCTACACTTACAGTGTAAGTAACATAATCTGTCACTGGAAAAATTAATTATTTCTGACGGGGCACAGCCTCATGTAGGACGATAAGCACCAAGAGAGGAGACATTGCTTCCTAGAGAAAACAGCTCCTGGGGTTTGAAGGCATTTCCCTGAGTCACTGTTGTTATTCTAGTGAGGCTGATGAAAATCCAGTTGGGGCTGGAAATCCCCTTAAGGGTGAAGGCAGAAGGCATGGTCATACTGGAGAGCACAAAGAGCAAAGATAGGGAAAAGGCAATGAGGCTCTGGATCTGTGTGTTTTGAAAACCTGCCATTCCAGCTCTTAAGCAGATTGTTTTCAAAAGAAGCTTCTCTGGCTACAGAGCAGTGATTCCTCCTTTCTCTGCCATACTAGGTTAGCTTTCAGACTCCTTTTAACAGCAGCTTCAATCTTCCTAAAAAGTTAGCATGAGAGTCTCTGAAAACATCTGGAAGCATGTGACCACTATTACTGACTGGAACACACACCAGGATTTAAAGTTCCATGGATTCCCCTCTCATCAATTTCCAAAGTACGAATAATTTACCTTAGAAATAGACAGGGAGATGTAATGAGAGATATCTGTGTTTCACAAACGATGCTGCTCTGGGGATTTTTTAAGTGAACTAATTTGTAAGTGGGCATGCCCATTCACAGAGAAAAATTTCTCCAGAACAAAATTGATTATCAAAATATACAAAGACAAAAGATAAAGTCAAAGAGGTTCAGGTGCTGTCTCTGAACAAACATTACCAGGATCTTGAACATGTATTTCCAACAGTGTAAATGATTTTCTTAGTTGCTCTAAGTAAGTTTTCTTCCAACACATACCAAAATAAGTTCCAAAACATTAAAAACTCCCACAAAATTGAAATCTTGTTTTCTTGCTATGTCTATTCACAACAGTGTTTGGTTTTTGATCACTTCTAAGGTCTTTTTTTAATTAATTCAAAACATGTAACTGAAATAATCCCCCATGAAATATTGAAATTGCATTTTACTTGCCAAAAAGGCGTTTCCTTATCCTCGTAGATTATTTTCAATGAATATTTATCACTTTCTCTCGAGTCAGTAAATTCCCCATACATCATTTTCATACCATTCTTTATCTCAGAGAAGATGTAAAGTCCTAAATTTTTCATTCAGTAGATAAGAAATTTATTTGTTTTCCTGACTGTAGTCCAACATAGTACCCCTTTCTTCTGTCCTGAATTTCCATTGGTACAATTAGTCCCCCAAGGTGTACACAGGGTGTGTAAAATTTAGTGAGCCCAACATGTCTCAATAAAACCTTTAACAGCATCTACTATGTTCCCCTTGGAGAAATTGCTATGTTTCTGAACATTCCTCATCAAAGGCATATAAAAAAGGAGAATTTATTGAAGATGTGAAGATCTACTGAAGTGGTTTGGCGGTTACTACCTATTTCTGCTTCTATTTTTGCCTACATGTTACTAATCTCCATAATCTAATCAGCTCACTCTAATTTAGTTGTAGGAAGCAGAAAGGCTATAGAACACTTTTAGTTGAGAATAAAATTATTTGTGTAGGCACAGCTCATGAATCCATGTTTGTACAATATCAGATTTAATAAGCTATGTGGAATTGAATTCTGGGTTTATTGCTTGAATAGAAAAATCTGTTGAAGTGATGATAAAACAAAGAGGTATTCCATGAACCTTTACTTCCTGATGACTTTTCTGTAGCCATAATTTTGCCTTACATCTTCGACCTGATCTACAAATGGCCAAGTGCTTCAGACATAGAGGTGTTTAATAGATGACCAGGCACTCAGCATTGCACTGTCTAAGGGTTGATATATGCGGAAAAGTGCCCAATTCCATATTTTCAATTGATTGTGGGCCTCAAAATCTGTATTCATATATTTAATTACTGCTTTAAAGTGACTGATGAGAAATACTGAAGCTGTCATTTTCATTCGTAATTAATGACACTGACCTTTCCCACGTACAACTTATTTATGCACCAAACCTAAAAGTATGATATATTTATTTTTAATTTTTATTGTTTTAATTATTCTGACTTATGGATTCTGGGCATACACTCCAGAATAAGAAGACAACATTTAAGGCTTAACAACTTTTTCTAATAGGCTATATCACTAAAACAGAGTGAATACCCCTTATGGACGCAGTATTGTGAAGAAATTCAGACCATCCAGGCTTTACAATGATCTTTTTTAATGAATATAACTTAAGCACTGTGTATTGGATTTATGTGGAAAGCTTTTCATAGCAGGGGCTACACGAGTGGCAGAAGGTTCCTCCATGCCCAGCAGAGCCAATGTCAGGTGGCTCTGAGACAGAGGTGCCACTGACCAAGGCTGGGCTGTCAGAAATGGTGATAACACCTCTGCAATACATATTTCAGAAGGAGAGAGAGAAAATAAAGAGCAGGTGGATGTCTGAGAGGAGGCATTCTGTGAACCTGTGGGAATCCCATGCTGGAAGAGTCTCCTGGCAGGGACCAGCAGACCTGTGGAGAGAGGAGCCCACACTGGAGCAGGCCTACTGGTGGGACGTGTGACCTGTGAGGGACCCATCCTGGAGCAGGCTTTGCCTGAAGGACTGCACCCCACGGAGGAGTGACCCACACTGGAGCACTCTGGAGAACTGCTGCTGGGGGACACTCGTGCTGCAGGAGTTTGTGGAGGGCTGTCTCCCGTGGGAGAGACCCCACACTGGAGCAGGGGAAAGACCCCTCCTCCTGAGCAGCAGGAGAAGCCACAGGTGATGAACAGACCATAGCCCCCATTCCCTGTCTCCTTGTGCCTCTGGGGTTGGAGGTAGAGGTGGGAAGGAGGGAGGGGTGGGGGGAAGGTGGTTTTACGTCTTATTTCACTACTCATTATCCTGCTCTGATTTTGTTAGCAATAAATTCAAATAATAGCCTAAATTGGAGCCTGTTTTGCCTGTGAGGATATCTGATGAGTGGTCTCTCCTTGTCTTTGTCTCAACCCATGAAATCTGTTATATTTTCTCTCCCCTGTCCAGCTTCAGAGGGTAGTGATAGAAAGGCTTTGCTGGGTACCTGGCATCCAGCTGTGGTCAACTTACTACACACTAAAATAGCAACATGTAAATGTCAAGTCATACTGAGAATATGGATAGGATAGGTTCTTATACTCCTCTTGTAGAAGAGATACTTCTTATGTCAAAGAAACTGACCTACATATGGGGCTAGATTGCCCCATGATTTCATATTACTACTGATAAATCATTGTTTTCTTTTAAAAATATTCTTATATAGACATTATTAAAGCCCGAGTTTTTCTATGGATGTTGAAACCTACCATTTCTGTTATTTCTATGAATTTAGAAACTAGCTGCACATAGGATTATAATCAGTAAGAACTTCTATAATTTTGGGAGGGTTGGGTATTTTTGTGCTACTCTTGGCAAAAAACTTGAGACAAACCCTTTCTTTTCAAGTAACTCATTTCATGTAACTATGTGAAATATGAAGTGAAAGAAACTTGCTTAATATTGGCAATCTGTAATTAAACATTTGGTCTTTCTAGGTGTTTGTATTTTATTTACAGTCAATGGAGAATCAGACGTGTCCAGAAGCTGAATCACCTTCAGCATCTCAGACACATATTTTTAAATGAAACTAATTGCTCTCTGAAATCCATGGCCTTAATGGTGTTCAGAGTCCTAACATCTGAATTAATTGGTGAGAGCTGGGCACTTAGATACCTTTCAGGATCTAGATCTTCAAAGCCGTTGACCCCTAAGAAGCTGGTAAGATTAACACATTTTATTTAGGTTCTTTGAGAGCATAATCCAGTATCATTATAATAAAGCATGCAGAATTCTAAACAATAACTCAAATAGCTGAAATGCAACATTGTTATAAAGACACACACAGCCAGCCCAGAGATTTTGCTTCCTTCATGTTGTATATAATCTTGAAAGGATTAGGGAAAAAAGGGTATGGTTTCAGAGATATAATAGCCCACTAAAATATTTACTAAAAAAACATAACTTTAGAACCATCACTCTTAATAACTCTTTTTGAAAGCACTTGAAGGAGAAATTTTTACATTGAAACATTTAGGGTGCAGAATGCTTGCCATATATCACTTATGAAAATTAGAAATGCAAAGAATACAAACTTTAGAAAAGTAACTTACAGAAACTACTGGGAAAATTACTTAAGTATCTTCTACACAGTGGGAAAGTACATGTTAGCCTCATATATATACACACATGCAAATTCATCTTTGAAAACACTTGAGTGTAGAGTCCTCTCAATGGATACACTGGAGCAAATGTCTGTATGCAGACAAACCTTCTCCTCCGTGTTTGGTCATCTGCCAAAGCAAACCTTATCAGACAATTTGTTTTGCAGGGGCAATTCAGAGGCTGTTAAGGCAAGATAAACTGAATGGGTGTAAGTCCTCATTTAAAGAGCAAATGGTGAATTTTTTGATATTAAGTTTGATGGCTCATTTACCCCAGCTCTACCACCCTTGATGAAGTTAGATATGAAGTAAAGAAAACATCTCTAGGGCAAACAGATATAAAAGAACCCATGAACTGTACTCATGAAATAAACAAGACGAGAACAATCAAAAAAGTCTAACTTGTGTTCAGCCACATCTTTTTCTATCATAATTATGTGCCTTGTACACAGCTTGTAAGCATAATCACCACAAAGACATGTAACTTTTTGGGTTCTTCTGGCCTAAGTTTGATGTAAACACTTCTAGAAGAAAGCTGAATTAAATAAATGCTGATTACAGTGGTTTATACTTTCTTTTTCAGTTATGAAAACATTTATATTAATTTCTTGTAAAACTTCTAGGGATAATATTCATATCAATGGAAATTCTGAATCATAGCAAAATGGAAGAATAAGTCTCAAATTTGATACATCAATTGCCTAAAAATGCTAAAATCTGATATATTCAAAAGTTATTCTTCTGAGAGATATTGCATTAAATTTGGCCACAACCTCTTATCTTTATGCATCTTTGAGCAGAAGAAAGCAGATCTAGATATCAAAACCAAAATAATCACATATTAAGGACATCAAATATTAATTGAAAAACACATTAAGCATTCATGAAACAACAAATTATAAGATTACTTCTGTGGTGGGTATTGCAAATGTTTTCTTACCTTTATGTTCATAGTTATATCAGTCTAGGTATTTATATCTTTCTTTACCATTGTAATAGAGGAGAAATACAGAAGGAAATACTCATCCAAAATCTACCTGATGGTATACCATGGAAATGGATAAATGACTGATTGTTTAAACTTGTTTCTGGGTTCAGATTCTTGCTTTTAATTCAGGCCTATCTGAGAACAGCTCTTGCTTTTAAGCAAGTTTTTGTGTATAACTCAAGAGTGGAGACCACAGGTAGGGGCAGCAGTTTAAATACACCCCCCCACACACACACAGCCAGCACGTGTAGAAAGAAAACTTCCTTTAAATATTACTAGTCCTGCTAGGCCAGAAGGGTTTTCTCAGGGCCTGGATAGCAGCTAATTGCAGGAAAGGAAGCCTGAGGACAGTCCGTATTCTAAATGACAGAAAATCTGGTTGCTACATAACTTGTCTGAACTGTGAGAGACCCAAACAGAGTCAATGTTAAAATTTACAATGAACACAAATGGAGTGTGAAGGTTTATCCCACTCAAATGTCTGATCATTTACCTATAGGCTATTATATCATAGATTTTTTTTTCCCTATTACACTCTTCCTTAATTTTTCTGGTGTAACTCATTTTGTCTTTGCCTCATGAGCACAGCACTGTGTTGCAGCCTTCAAAAAGATTTTCTGGGCACACCACAACTCCTTCCATCTTACTTGGATTAGGTTTCAGACAGTTCCTTTTCATATAGTATTAAACCTGCTGAAGAGCCCACAGAGCTGCACGAGGGTGCTGTCTGCAGATAGTGAAAAATAAATCTGGTTGTTATCTTCATAGAGCTGAAACTGGAGACCATGTTAATTTTATAATCTTCCCAATTTTAGTATACACAGGACTCCACAGGTAAGTAAGATCAAGGTAAAGGATTAATTGCCTGGTGGGTCCTTTGAGATGTGTTTGAGGAGAGATGCCAATATTTATTCAAATCTTTACACTCTGGAAATATATTTAACAATATATTTTATTAAGTGTGTATATTTGAGGCTTTCTCAATTCATGCAGTCTCAGATTTGGTACACCTAGAGAGTTCTCTGTTGAAGTAAAAAAATTATATTATTGCCAGAAATATAAAGCAATGGATCAGTCTCCAGACTCTATGTCTAGGATTTCAAATACGTGAAAAATATCAAAGCATAGTAGTGTAGACATTTGTCCACTGGCAACAGAACAGAAGAAAGATGTTCATAAATCAAACAATTTTTTCTTCAAAGATAAAATTCCTGTATTCAGACAGCTTAATATGGTTGCTCCTATCCATTCACAGGGTCAGGTTTATTTGGGGCTGCTTTTCTGTATTGATGTAAAATGTGAACATTTTCCCCTATGGTGCTATAAATCACTCACTTTGCCTCTCCTATTAGGAACTTCAGCAGACACTAATTAACCCTCTGGAGAAAATGTTTATAAAAATAACAAGGAATTATTAGCAATGAAGCAGATTTCCTTTTTTTCCCTCAACAAAAAAAGTCAAACTGAGAGAGCAAATGCATTATTGTTAAATTGTGGAGCTAACTTGCTGGTTGAAAATTTTAATGAGCTGAGACTCATGACTAGAAAGATTTTTGAAAGAGGCAGTGTGTGTCTGTGTGTGTGTCTGTGTGTCTGTGTGTATGTGTGGATGTCTTCTCAGATGAGAATCTCTCACTTCTGAGTAACAATTAACATATTCTGAAATGTACACATTTTTTAAGACATTTTGAACTTTGTTGTTTATGAAGAGCCAGATGATGCTTATAAGGGGCAAGACTTGTCACCTTTTATTCACCAAAATATGAAACACTCTTATTAGAGATACTTTTTTAACAGGAGGAACTTCATCTCTGCAGAAGCTCCACCATGCTAACAATAGCTGTGACTCAACACAGTTTTATGATGGCTTAAGGACTTGTTGAAAAATCTGCATCCTAATTTTTCCTGTCAAGAATAAATACATATATCTTGATTATTGTCCCTAATTTCTTTTTCTCCTCACCTGATAATTTCTTTTATATAAACTGCTTATAACTTTAATAAATCAGATTTCTTCATACATAAAGTTTCAAGATTGAGACTTTAATAAATCTTTTTCAGTTCTATAAGACAGCAAATATTTATACTATAAAGCTTTTCAGATTTGTTTTCTGCTGCCTCCAAAACAAATGTATTAGCCTTAAATTTTCTCCTTATTAGTTCTCAATTTACTGTCTTCTACTTATAGTACTTCCTACCTCCTCCTGTGCTTTCCTTACAAGAAAAAAAGAAATAATTGACTAACATAACATCTCAAAAAATTATAATTAAAATACATAATTTTTGAAAGTTATATGAATATATATATATTAGCATTTTAATCCCTTGCAGGTGACAGGTGTTCCTTACCCAAAGTGGCAAAATTTCATCTTGTTCTTCTTTTCTAGCAATTTTGATAAGTTTCTGATTAAGAAAACCCTTATATGTTTTGCAGTACTAAAAAAAACCCAACAAAACTCTAGTGTTTACTTTGCTTCACTATAACAGAAAATGACCATCTGCAAATTGGTCATGCTCTTGAATTTTGAGAAAATTTAGTCCCTATTATAAGCTGGATAGTTTACTCTAAAAAGTTAAATATTTCATTCTGCTACACAAAAAGTACATAAAGAAGCAGGATTATACAAATCGTTTACTGAATGCTCAGGAGATCACGAACATAAATTGCTGATTTTTACAGCCCCTCCCCTTCGGTTTGTTTTAAGATGAACTATATCCTCAAAATTATGTTTTACAATGTTTTGTAACATCTTAACTTAGCCAAATCAGTGTCTTTTCTGGCAGGCAATGAAAGAACATCAGCTATGTAATGTCCAAGTATCTCTTATGTCTTCAAAGAGAAGAACTCAGTATTCATTCAGTACTACATATCTGTACTATATGGTAATAATTTTCCTAGGACAGTGGAGAAAAGGAATATCCAAAATGAAGAAAAAAGCTTTCTTTCTAACATTTTTTTTGTAAATAAAATCAAACATATTCACAGAAAATTATGAGCAGAGCAAAATTGCAGGCTATTTCTTTGAGAATTGCATTTTTATTTGAAGAGTTCATTGTTTAAATATAACTTTATTTCTCATACAAAGTATTGAAATCACTGGGCTCACTGCTATACTGCTCTGCATCCAGTGGAAGAGTCACACTCAGAGCCTTAACTCCCTCATTCCCAAAATGCTAGGTCAGTTTAGTTGACCTGCAATGGAATAAATGCTGTTACTGCTGCTGAGAGGTGCTGACTTGTTACTTTCCTCCTGCTGAAAGAAATGTGATTGAGGAATCAACTCTTGTGGCTATGTCTATCTAAAACTTATGTGTTATAGAGCATACACTCTCAGTGCAGCCAAAAAGACATCAAGGCACACAATACAATTGTAAAATACATATATCAGCTCAGCCCTATTGCTCAGGAAAACATAAAATCCCCCCTAGGAATCACTGCATATCCCACCTGATTCCCCACATGTACGTTTGAAAGACTACAATATGAGAAGTTAATGCTAGACCCAGCTGAAACTGTTAGGAATTAATCTAATTCTAGAATATCTTATTTCTACATACAAAATAACAAAGACATCAGAAATAAGACTTAGAAAGCTGAGTTTCATGTGTCCACCTGAGATTTGAATCTCAGATTCTAAAGATAACATCTCATCTCTAAGTTTGCTCCCTGATTATTAGTAAACAGTACACTTCAAAGAATGTTAAAGTCTATAGCAGAGCATCTCCCCCGTCACCAGAGCTTATCTATTGCTTCCTAGCTGATGAAATAATCCAGGGCATCTCACTCTCACATGAGCCTTGGTGAAATCATCAGGACAGTTAGCTTTGTAGTGAGTTATTTGGGTGCCATGGGCCTGATGCTTTCAGCTGACAGTAACCATCTTGCTGTGGAAGCAAGATGTAGAAAGATAAGCTGGAATTTCTGATCAACAGACATTTCACTTTACAAACTGTAAAAGCTACACTAAGCTTTCACAAAGCAGAAATCTTCTGCACATTCCCTGGAAATGTGGGGGGGGTTTCTGCCCAGAGTTTGGAGTGCCTGTTTTGTGTTTCCTCCTTGGAGGGCTGGGTGAGAGGACCCTGTGTACACTATAGTCACTTTGGTTACGTTGACTCTTAATCTATATTATTTCTTTGCTAGCTTTAATACAGGTACCATAATGTCACCCACTCTTCTACATAATCTACTAGTATTTTTTTTATTTTATACTGTGTAGTAAGTAAGTCTGTTTAAGGTCTTTTGGCTGTTATCTCCTGTCTATTATAACTCATTTTATAGTAGACCTGGTGTGTCATTCTTAGACCTTGTCAGAGCCAGAGCAGCTTAGGTGCAGGCCACCGAATTGACTGACTGTGATGCTGCCAGATTGAAGTTGTTGTGCTGTTTCTTGCCTTATTTGGCACAAAACCAGGAGAAAAATAGCAGGTCTTCTGGAGCTGAGTCTTTCAGATCCCTTAAGCCTAACACAGACACTCTTCCTTGCCTGAAGAGAGCAATGTGCTTATTAGGGACAATCCTTTATGCCTAATTGCACAAGTTTACTGGACAATCTCCTTACTCTGACATATATTTCCTTCACAGATCTTCAAATATTTCCCTGTTTTCTCATGACTTTTTCCTGTGCTTTCTTTTTCACTTTTTCATAACTCTATTATTCCCCTGGAAAGTTTTCTGCTCTTGCAAATTCACAGCTTTCTAGTTTCATTGATGAATTGTATATCATGTGCCCTGAGTGTCTCCACCAAAGCCAATATAAAACTCATCAGGAGCAACAGCGGTAGGAAGTAAAGCATAATTATGACAAAAATCAAACAATGTAAGGATTTGTAGAGCACCCAGAGACCACTGCATGGAACAAAAAATCTCAGACCTTTGACTGTGAACTAGCAAGGTGTCATATCTGAAACAGCCACAAGAAAATTTTTTTATTATTATTTTTATTTAATTTCTGATATAAAAGAGTTGATTTTTTTCCTTCTAGGAAGGGTTTTCTTCAGTTGGACCACTTGCAACCTAGTTCCAGTCAGAGTCAAAGAGAAACCAGCAGTTTGCATATGTCCTAGTGATGTACTGAGTGTTGATTATTACTGTTCATTCCTACAGTCTTCATTTAGCAGCCCTCACAAATTAGCTATGTGTGCCCCCCACCCCTCCTGTAGGTAGTTGCTGGTGCTGGAATTATCACTCTAACCCATTTCATCCACATTTGATTCCAAGGTCTTTTATGAATTTCCCAGCTTTTGTTGCATTGCTTTATTAAACAACTCCTTAGTCTGTTTGAGGAAAAGTCATCAAATAAACAGGTGAAACAGTCATTCTGCAAAAGCAGAGAAAAATAAAGCATGGTTATTATGCTTTACCAATGCCCTTTGTTAATCACTCTTTTTAAAAAAAATTGGACTCTTATTTTTAATTGAAATATATATTGGGTGTTAAATGTTTCATGTATGCTGAATACAAATGAAATGTTTTTTAGTATGTTTTGCTCATACTTCTCTAGAAAAAACTTACTTCAATAATTCATAATTCATATCTTGCAACCAACTCAATTTATGGCCTTTGATTTCAAAGTTCTTCATGAATAAGCTTCCTGCATTCAGCTAATTAAAATAAAATAAAATCAAAAGTTATTGAGATCATATCAGAGTCGAGTAATTCCTTGTTCTTGTTAAAGCATAGTAACACCATATGACTATGTTTTCATCTTTATTCCTAACACACACTTCAGGTTCAGCTGAATATTCTTTAAGAAGCATAAAGTCAGTAAGAAGGAAAATATTTAATCATGAAAGCTCATCAGTATATGGATTATTTTTTAAAATGTAACCTAAGTGATCTTGACTGAAATAAGAATGGTAAGAAAACATTTTGATTTTAAAAAAAGAAAAAAATATTTATTTTAACCCTGACTGAATAACCTGATACTGTCATTGTAGAATAAAATTATTAGGTTCTGGTACATTATATATAGTTGGGCTCTTCTGTATGAATACCAGTAAGAACAAGATTGAATGAGAATCACAGGAGAGAGGAAGGAATAAATGAAAGTAGGTATGGACGATGTGGTAGTACAAAATTAGGTGACCATCAAAGGTGAGCTCTGAGTGTGAGTGGGAGAGCAGGGAATAAAGTTGTGTTAAGTAGCTCAACTTTTTTCTTTCCCCTTAGTTCATGCGCTTTCAGAGTATATCAATTCATCATGAATATGATTTTATATGAGTAGCAGAAATTGGTATGTAAAATCACTATTCATTGATGTTAAAAAGACATGATAAGGGATCACAGCACAATTCCATAGAAATCAGGAATTAAGGAAGCCTAGTAGCTCCTTGAAATACTATGGTGAGTATAATATAGTAACTTCTCTTGGCAAAGTATAAACATTCATAGGAAAGCAAAACTGTTTGCAGTTCTTTCTCCTCCCACCTCATCTCAAATAAATTTTCCAGTATGATTAGTCTTTGACATTCCTATACCATTCAAACCTAGCTGGGTAGTTGTTACATGCATTCCTTCACTCCATTTCTTTTCCTGGAAGTGAGTTATCCATCTTTCACTAGTGCCTTGATGATAATCCTGACCTTCTTAAGCCTCTTAAATGCAACACAGCAAAAGCAGGAGTTCATTATCATTCCTTCCTGCCCTTCTCAGGGAATCTGTGTTGATTCCCTGTTACATTTGGCCGTACTATTATCTTCTTTTCCTATCAAACCTTTAATCTTGGCATAATCCTCAGTTTTATACTGCCCTGATTTCAGCTGGAATAGAGTTTATTTTCTTCCTAGTAGCTGGTATAGTGCCATGGTTTTGATTTCGGATGAGAATAATATTGACAATGCAATGATGTTAGTTTTTGCTAACTAAGGACAAAGTTGGCCAGGGCCCAATGCTCAGGAACTGTCTGGGCATCACTTGGTGAGTGGCAAGTGATTACATTGTACATCACTTGTTTTGTATATTCTAACATGATTATTTTTAAAAGTATTATTGCCTTGACTGATATTATCATTATTATTGTCATTATTTTCTCCCTTTTCTGTTCATTAGACTATCTTTGCCTTAACCCATGAGTTTTCTCACTTTTCCACCTCTCTCCCCCATCCCTCTGACAGTGGAGGACTGAAGGAGCAGTTCTGTTTGGCCATGGCTGGCGGAGGTTAAACTCTGACATATGACAACAAACATATTTACAGACAATTTTCTTTCAGTAAAAAGCCTCATATTCAAGATCAGACCACTTGATTTAACTGGATTCAGTCTAACTTGACCACTCTCTTTTATATTCCCCTTGATGTACTACAACTTCTTTTTCTCATTTCTTCCAATATTCACTTTTGACTTTTCCAGGTTTTCCAGAGTTCTATTATCTTTCATGTGATGTCATTTCATCACAAACAATACTCAATTTTCTTGTATTTTCAAAGCCACACATACCTTGTTCCATCTTAATATCTGAACAGGATTTTTTTTTTCAGTTTTCTACTATTTTCCTTTCCAGAAATTAGGAATCTCCTTAAGTTTTCCAAACAGCAATATACTTTTTACCTACAGCATCAAGTTCTGTCAAAATTAAGCTGTCATAATTCTGTCATTTCTGTGAATGAAATAAGTACTGAAGGGAAGGAAAATAGAGTCTAAGTAACAGAATAATCATGTTCTATTTAATTGAGTCCACAGAAAATTTAAAATATGTTTTCTTTTTATCTAATTATATATGCATTAATCATTTTTTCTTACTTTTTTTAAAACTAAATCATACTTTCTTCAGAGCAAAAGAGCAACAATAGTTTCCTCACTCCAATGCATGAGTTTCCAGCAGACTGTGCAAAAGGCACTCAAAGATACAAAATCAGACTATTCAATGTGTCCCAAACATACAGCAGGCAGTAGATTTGGATATTAACATGGAAATCAGAGTTATTATTTAAAGATCCCATTTTTTAATTCTCTTTCTATTTGTATCTGAATGAGTGAATAAATTGACAGAAACTAGAAAGGAAACATAATAATAAAAAGTCCAGAAGTAGTGTGACTGAATATTAAATACTTGATTTTTTTACTCTGTCATCAGTTATCAAACTAGTGGGATTTTACATTGAGAAAGTCTCAAAAGAACTTGGCTTAGGACTAAAATTTTTTGGAGTGGTGATTCTAAGAGGAACTCAAAAAAACCCAAAAAGTATTGGGTTTGCATAGCCTGATTTTTGGTAACAGGTTGGGCCACAGAGGTGACTTCTGTGAGAAGCTGACAGAAGCTTCCACCCTGTCCAGCAGAGCCAATCCCTGATGGCTCCAAAGATGGACATGCCCCAGGCCAAGGCTGGGCCAATTAGAAATGGTGGTAATGCCTCTGTGATAATAGATTTAAGAAGAAATCAAAACAAAAGCAGTTAAAATTAAGTTCAAAGAAGAGAGGAGTGAGAAGATTTGAGAAGAACAATGATGCGGACAGCAAGGTCAGTGGAGAAGGAGGGGGAGGAGGTGCTCCAGGGGCCAGAGCTGAGATTCTCCTGCAGGCCGTGGTGCAGCCCATGGTGAGGCAGCTGTGCCCCTGCAGCCCTTGGAGTATCACAGGGATGCAGAGATCCACCTGCAGCCCACAGCAGAGCAGTTGGATGCCTGAGAAGACACTGTGACCCTGTGGGACAGCCATGGAGAAAGGGGCCCTGCTCCCAGGCTGGAGCAGCCTGTCCTTGGAGGGCTGCAGGCCATGGAAGGGTGACCCACACTGCAGCAGTTTGGGGAGGACTGTTCCCTGTGGGATGGACTCACATTGCAGCAGGTCACAGGGAGCTGCTGCTCGTGAGATGGAGCCACATCAGAGGAGTCCATGGAGAGCTGTCTCCCATGGGATGAACCCCACAGTGCAGCAGGGGAAGGACTCCTCCTCTCCTTGAGCAGCAGGAGAAACCACAGGTAATGAACTGATCATAACACCCATTCCCTGTTTCCTCGGGCTGGGGGTAGGAGGTAAATCTGAAAGGAAGAAGAGGTTGGGGAGCTGTTTTTAGGGTTTTATTTTACTTCTCATTATCCTGCTCTGATTTTGCTAGTATTAAATTCACTTCATATCTCTAAGTTGAGCCTGTTTTGCCCTGGATGGTATTTAATGAGGGATCTCTCTCCCAGTCCTAATCTCAAGCCATGAACACTTTGTTATATTTTCACTTCTCTGTTTATATCTTCCCCCTCCCTGCTGTGGAGGGGAGTGAGCAAGCAGCTTTTGTGGGTGCCTGGCATCTGGCCAGGGTCAACCCACTACAATATCCCAGTATATTTCTTTTTGAGGATCAACCTTGCATCTGACTCAACAAGGAAAATTACTGGTGTATTTTTGACTGCAACACAGAATCACAGATTCATAGAATGGTTTGAGTTGGAGGGGATCTCAAAGACCATGTAATTTCACCCCCTTGCCATGATCAGGGCCAATTTCTACTTGATCAGGCTGCAAAAAAACCATGCAACCTGACTTTGACCAGGGATGGGGGATCCAGAACTTCTCTGGGCGTCCTGTTCTGGTGCCTCATCACCCCCACAATAATGAATTTCTTCCCAATACCTAATCTAATCCTATCTTCTTTCTGTTCATAACTATCACACCTTGTCTATCTCTATCTGCCCCTAGGAAAAGTTGCTCTCTAGTTTTCTTTTAAGCCCCTTTAATGTATGGAAGGTGCTTTAAGGTCTCCTCTGAGCCTTCTCTCCTCCAGGCTGAACTCCAACTATCTCAGCCTTTCCTCATAGGAGAGGCGCTCCAGGCCTCTTATCATCTTCATGGCCCCCCTCTGTATCTTCTCCAACAGGTCCATGTCCTTCCCATGTTGGAGGCTCCAGACTGGATGCAGTATTCCAGGTGGAGTCTCCCCAGAGCAAAACCGAGAGGAAGATACGTCTTCCTCGACCTTCTGGTTGAGAACCAAGGTCCATCCTTGCAAAATATTCTTACATAATTGGAAAATATCATGGCTGTGTTTTGTGTTTCTTTCATGTCTCAGGACAAAACTGGCATCGTACTCTATCTATGTAGACATTGATCCTTGTGAAATTCTTCTCATAAACACCATGCTGAAGGCATTTTCAGTGGAGTCCAGAGCATGAATAGGTATATCTCATAAACAGAAATATCTTCTCACAAATATCCAGGAGTTCAAAGAAAGTAGAAAAATATTAGCAGCCGTCAAATACACGCTCATAAATGTATGTACCTACCGGATAATGTCAGGTTTTTTGCTTTTATTATTACTTTTAATAATGATTAGTATCTATTACTTCAAAACTTTCAGCAAATAACATAATAAAATTGCACATAATAAAATTACATAATATTTTTGTGATTAAAGGTCCATGTAACATGTTGCAAAAAGACCTGTAATCTCTTCTGTAGTGAAAAAAGGACATATTTCACTAGGAAAAGTCTTTCTTCATAATGCATCATCTCATTTTCCCATCATTCAGAGTTCAGGTATGTGTTTACCCTACTAATAATGGAAGATAGAAAACCTATCTAAATTGACTACAGTCTCATCTGATCTTTGAAACACATTTCAGTAGTATTTAGAAAATTACTTGTATCTGAGACTATATTAATAATTTGAGTACATGCATTTATAATTAATATTTTTGACCACAATTAAAAGTACTAATTCCTGTTACAAGGAGAATAGAATGATAAGAAACTTCATCTCAAGTAGGTCAATGACAGACTGCAATGTGTGTCATCATAAAGTCTTAAATTTTGAGTCCAAGTCCTGTGAATTTAAAGCTTCTACTCCAAGATTTGAGCTATTTTGCTAACAAACAGGAGGAAGATACAGTTATGAAAAAGAAATATTTGTACCAAGCCAACAATATTACTACATAAATGCCAATTTCTCTGCTTCATGTACACTAAAGTTATTTTCTAGGGAAGGGCATTGTTAAAAACAGGAGGAGTAATGATTTTGTGAGGTGACTGATCTCTCTTCTGTCACATTTGAAAGAAATACAGTAAAAATTCGGTTTAAAACAATATTTGAAATGGATAGAAACACATTTCTGACCCTGTGAATATTCTTTAGATTCTTTCTCTCCCACTGAAATTTCTTCAGGATAAAATATGAGGCAAAACAAGATTAGATGTAAATGCCATATACTGCCATCATAAAGAAACATTTCAGCTGATTGAATTTCTAATTCTGAGACACTCTATAGTCCACTAAAAATTGGGAGGGTTGGAGATGGAAAGGGGGGAGATTGGGTGAAGTTAAACAGAATCATTCATCACAAAATCTTCATTCCAAATGAGGAGCCCTTGAGAAGAACCATTCCAAAAGATTGACAAATTTCAGTCAAAATCAACACATTTCCAATAAAATGTTCTTGATTTTCTTTTCCCTAAGATGTCGCTTGTCAGGACAGGATTGGTCAGGAGAGCTACTTTGCTTTATTTCTAAAATCATTCTGAATAAAACAATTTAAGACATTATTAAACAGTTATGGTTTCCTTTCTGTCCCTGTCCAGTGTAGTCTTTTGGTCACATGCCTTCAAAAATATGGGATTTTGTTGTCATATTTCCAAACCTGGAAAAAATATTATGATGTAATACTACATTTGTTATCATCCTAACAGCACTGGAAATTATATATAAACATTGTCTTCTAGAGGTTTAAAGGATAAATGTGTAGGCTTCACAAGGTACATTTATTCATTATGGTTCCTTCCTATTTGTATGATATCTCTGTCCAATTTACATTGCCTGGTAACTTCTCAGTTTTTAAGCCATCCCTGAAACCCAAAGTCCTAATCATAACAATCTTAATACAGTCATCCCATTTCACTCCTGTAATTTTGCTCAGAAACTGAAATACAAATACATAACTACATCTGAAATCTTCTGGAACAGCAATAAAATTGCAAATACAAACAAGCTCAAAAAATAAAAGAGTATACTATTCAATATTGTAGGATTGCTACCTCTAGAATTTTATTTGGAAGACAGTGAAAATAAGGAGAATGTGCAACATCAAAGCAAACCAATCAAACTGTCTTTACTAATATGTAAAATTCTGGATCAGAAATATCCAGGGACTCATACGGTATGCTGAAGAGATGATCCAATATGTGTGTTTATATGCTAGTTGAGAAGGTTATAAAGTAGAAGTGGGAGAAAAACCAAATAATTCATCACATTTTTGCAGTTGTCATGGTTTAACTCCAGCCATCCATGAAGTCCCACACAGCCACTGTCTTACTCTCCCACCAGCAGAATTGGGCAGAGAATGGGAAGGGAAAAGGCTACAAAACTTATGGGTTGAGATAAATATAGTTTATTAGTGAAATCAAAAGCCATGTATGAAAACAAAGCAAAACAAGGAATTAATTCACAGTTTCCCATCGGCAGGCAGGTGTTCAGCCATCTCCAGGAAAGCAGGGCCACATCATATGAAATAATTACTTGGGAAGACAAATGCCATGGCCCTAAACATCCCCCCGCCCTCCTCCTTCTGACCAATTTATGGTCTGGAATGGCTCTTTGGTCAGTTGGGGTTACCTGTCCTGGCTGTGTCCCCTCCCAGCCTCTCATGCAGCCCCAGCTGCCTCCCCAGCCTGGCACTACACAAAGCAGAAAAGGCCTTGGGTCCCTGTACACCCTGCTCAGCAATAACAAAATCATCCCTGTATTATCATCACTGTGTCCAGCACAAATCCAAAACATATCCCTATACCAGCCACTGTGAAGAAAATTAACTCTACCCCAGCCAAAACCAGCACAGCAATATTGTGGGAAATCTGTGTGCAGAAACGTCTTTGCTGAGAGCAAAAGGAAATTCAAATGTCGCCTGTCACATGGTAGGGAGATGTTTCCTTTGATAAAATCTAGTCTACACAGAGGAAGTGTGTTAAGAAGGTATAACTGCAGACTGAAGTAGAGAGATACAGAAAGTAATATTCAAAGTAAAGAATAAAATTAGATACACATATTTAGCAAGTTAATTTCTCTGGCTGTTTTTCTACACATGCTATTGACTCTACTGAAAAAGCCTAATGCAGTAATGATTGAATGCTTGGCATTTCCAAAAAGATTTTTTGAAATACATCACTACAGAGCTGTGTAATAGGCAGAAATGCATTGGTGTTTTACCTACTAAAAGGTCAGCACTTCTTTTTCAAGCTTCTAATCTACTTTATGTCATTTTCGATTGGTGATGTGGAATGATTGCTTAAAGATATCCAGTTCCATAATAGTGTTACTAGTGTACAGTCAGCTCAGAAGCTGGAAGTACCTGGGAATCTTGTCCTTGCTAGTAACCAGTAGATAAGTTGATTTAATTTGATAACAGTGTCCAAGGACAAAAAAAGTATGCAATCCATTGCAAAATTCAAGTTGCAGCACAAGGAATTAATATCAGACAAACAATTACTGAATATAGAGAACATGAGGACTTAGAAAGGTGTGCACATCTGCAGGGCTATGATCTTATTGGCATCACAGAGATGTGCTAGGATGGTTTCTGTGACTGGAGTGTTGGAAAAGAAGGAAACAGCCTCTTTAGGAAGGACACACAGGGAAGACAAGAAGGGCCTGTTGCCCTCTATGTCAGTGACCACTGGAGTGCATGGATGTCTGTCTGGGGACAGAAAAGGATAACAGAGAATTTATGGGTCAAGATTAAAGTGAGGGCAGGGTCAGGTGGCATTATAGTGAAGGTCTGCTACAAGCCACGCCCCTAGGAAGGCTGAGTGGATGAATCCCTCTATAAATTTACAGGAGTGGCCTGACCTCCACAAGACTTGATCCTCCTGGGAAACTTCAACCACCTTGATATCTGTTGAAGGGACAAGACAGCCAAGCATAAGCAATTCAGAGGTTGCTGGAATGTGCTGATGATAACCTCCTTCCCAAAGAGACAGAGGAGACAATAAGGAAAGGTTCTATGCAGGACATTATTCTCACCAAGAAGGAGGGCCTGGTAGGAATATGAAGCTCAAGGGCAGCCTTGGCTGCAGTGACCATGAAATGGTGGAGTTTAATATCCTTGGGACAACAAGGACAGCATGAAACAAGCCCTGGTGTTCAGCTGGTCCTCTTTGGGATCTGTTTCACAGAGTACCATGAGATAGAGCCCTGGGGGAGAGAGTGGCTCAGGAAAGCCAGTTAATATCCAAGGCTCACCTCCACTGTTGTATTTGATAAACTGTGGCAGTCCGGTGTGGAGCTCCCACTACCTGGAAAAGGGGAAACATAACCCCCACTTTCAAAAGAAAACACAAAAATAACGACAAACTGCAGGACAGTCTCACCTCTGTGACTGGCAAGGTTCTGGAGTAGATCCTCCAGGAATATCTTGTTATGAAACAATATATACCACAATGCAGTAAGAAAGAACAAACTCAGAAAACTTCAAATTATGTTTCTATTTGTATATTCTGAATAATAAAGATGCTACAAAGGGAACTAAGGAGATGCTAGCACAAGCAGATAATAAATGAGACAAAACTGCTCTACCTCTCTAATTGAATTGTATACAACAATTTCTCTTTATGTATTCATACATTCATTATCACAGATTAAGAGATTATACAATTTATTTAAATAACTGTTGATTCTGCTGAACCAACTGCAGTAAAGCTCTACCCAAAGAATTTACTTGAATGGAATATTAATGGGAATACATCTCCTGAATTTATAGCTTATGTTTGCAGAGAATAGCAGAGGGCTGTAGAGACATAAGGAGACATAGCATTTTAATAGTGAATATGCAGGATGATAGTGTAAAAACAACATCCCTTTGTTTTCAGGGATATAAAGCACATTTATAAAATTTCTGTACTATAAATTAGAGATCAGAATTACAAAATAGATAAATGGAAGAGAAAGAAAGAAAGATGGGACTAAGTTAAAAATCTTTAGCATTTGTGGGTTCTTGGTGTTGACTGTGAAAGAAATAGAAACTGCTTGTTCTACTGATTACATTCCTTTGTAAAGCTAAATTCTTGGCTGTCTCCACTTCTGAATACTTAAAAATGTCACTGAAGTTGTATGACCTTTCTCTGTCACCATGAAGTAAAGTATCTACTGAAAAATCTAAGAAATCAAAGGTTGGGCTCAATGATCTTGGAGGGTTTTTCCAAACTTAATGATTCTATGACATTATAAAATAGTGGGTCTAAAACAGAAGAATCTAATATTTTCTTCATTTCCTGTTCTCCAGTAACTCCCTTCAATGACCCAATAAATTATATCTTAATTAAGCTAATTCCTTCCTACATTAACAATCATTTCTGTTCTACTAAAATAAGTCTTTCTGCAGCAAACATGCTTTTATTGCTTTAGCAGAGTGCAGAAATTAGACCAATAATATTTTAAGAATATCTTTCTAAAGTATGCCTTGAATATATCATACAATCATAGACAATTACTGCCTCTCTCTTCTTATTCAGAAAATGATCTGCTGAGACTCTTGTGCTTTGTGAAGATACTCTGATCTTTGCTTTTCAGGAAAGCCTAATACACACAGATTTGGAACAGAGATTCTTTCATTATCCAATTCATTTTCATTGTCCCTTTTACTGCTGTTGACCTTGAGGATTTTATAGCATCTCTAATATCTTGTATAGGTTGGAAATCTCTATATGCTTACTGATTTTTTATTGTAAGCACAATATCCACGTTTACACAAATATTTTCTCATAAGCATCAATAATATTTACATGAATATCTAAATTTATTTTGTGAAAACAATCTGAAAATAATTAAAGATGGTCATAGTACCACAAACAGATTCACCTGCAAAGACAACCCCTGAAACAAGATTTAACATAGAAGATGGATGGAAGTACAACTATATCTGTATTGTCAAATTCTACTGCTTTGGATAAGAGCACCAAAAAGGACTTAAATGTAGCACAGAAAATACTAACTTCAGTCTGCAAGTGTTATTTGTGGCTCAATATCTGATGGCATATGTCAACTTTAAAGTTGAATAAAAAAAAAGTGAAGGAAGGGGAAAAAATAAAAAAGAAGAAGGAAGGAAGGAAGTGGAAATCTCTTTCTATCTGCTAGCTAGGAAAAGAAAAAATAGATGGATTTTCAAAGTATGTGCTTCTGGACATCTTCACCAGTGCAGCAGGGGCTTCCCTGAATACTTCTTCACTACAGCCATGATGTTCCATCAGGATGTGCTCAGTTGCCTTATGGGTTACTTGTGCTCATTACAGGGGTATCACAGCCTGGAGCACACTCTGATCAGCTGCAGATGGTGCACGTGATAACTGAATATTACTGTGCAAATGTATATTTTAGATAATGCTTGTTAGTTATTTAAATGATCACTATTGATAAACATTGACTACTAAATTCTGGTTTCCTAGAATAAAGTTATAT
This sequence comes from Notiomystis cincta, assembly GCA_013398075.1. NCBI lineage: Eukaryota > Metazoa > Chordata > Aves > Passeriformes > Notiomystidae > Notiomystis > Notiomystis cincta. The sequence goes on along the minus strand of VZRX01005105.1, from coordinate 288,876 downwards.
AAACTAAAATGTACAAAGCAAAGGACAAAAACTGGGGAGGTGTTGGGGAAGAGAGACCAATACTCACATCAGTGACAATTGTCACCCACAAGAAGCTCCATGTAACAGACGTGACAATGATTCACACTGTCTCAAAGTTTGCCAGTCAGAGGCCACAAAACTAAGAGTGCTTAGAGATAATATGTGGAAACCTGGTAATCAGGAAAAGAAACTGTACACAAAGTATTCTAATGTTAGAAAACTAGTATCTGAGATGAACTAGGAGTAAATGGGAAGGAAAATCCAGACATGCAAGAGAAGTGGTCTGTGTATGGATTACAAACCTGGTTTCACAACAAAGCAGTCAGCTTTTCCTTTCTGCTTCATGTCTCATGTGTCTAGAAAAGTCATATTTCAGAGAACTTTTTTGCCCAGTTTTTCTTTGTCTCTCCTTGTTCTTTCTTCCTCTATTTCTGTTTCAGTCTGTTATTTCAAACTATTTCTTCACCCTCCTTTCCCCTACTTTAACACCTTCAATGCTCCAGCTCTTCCCCTTTTTCCCTTCTCATTTCCTTTGAATTCTTCCTTTTTGTTCCCACTTAATGTATGTCTCCACATTCTGATACCCACACCTTTGTCCTGTGCTTTAAGTTTTTCTTCTGAAATGCCAAAGATTCCTTTTTCTCTTTGCCTTAGAAAATTCTGCCTCCTTATGTTCCCGCCTCCCTGTCTGCTCTTTGGCCCCTCAACCATTTTTATCTTCATTCCCCTTGAGAAACTCTGCCCTCGGCCATTCCTGTCTTTTTCCCTTCTTGAACATTCCCCAGTATCCAGGGATGGGGCCACTCAATTTTTGAAGTAAATTGAGGATGTTCATGTTAGTGGAGTAAAAGTCAAGTAAGTTTAGACTTTGATGAGGTGAAAGAGCAGATACTAGTAGAAATGTGATGAATGTTTCTAGAAGGATAAAATTATACTTTTACTTGTTCAGTCTCCTTATAGACAGTACAGGAATACAGTAAGACTCTTCAGCTAAATTTTATTTTAAAGAGAGAGAGGTAATATAGGTAATATAAGTTTGCTTTTTTAATTAATCAGATTTTGAAGGTTAAAAGTTTTTAAAAGCTTGTGTATCCCAATGGCCAATCTCCCAAGCCTTTGATTGTGTTACTAGGTGAAGATGGAGAAAAAAGAACTGGTGGAACATATTAAGAATATACTAAGGATGGTGTCTCGAGCAGTCAGTTTATCTGTGCCCTAGAGATATCACTCTGCAGTATGGGTTACAAAAAAGCAGCACTGCCAGAACAAAAGCTGAAAATGCAGTTCTACAGGGACACGTCACTTTACCTAAAGCAATTCATTAGTGCCCCTGATATTTAGGCAAATAGCTTTTTATGCTCTCCCCTTCTGCACTCAGAGCCCCAGAACTAGAAATAGCACACAGGAGATGTGCAGCTGCCCAATACTGAAGATTTTCTCTAATGCTATATCTCTCAGAAAAACACAGATATAGGACAACTGTTTTATTTTATTTATTTTTCCCCTTTTGAAAACCCCAGTTACCTACTCTCCCAACTGCAATTTCACCAGGTATGGAATCCATTTCTCTTTAGAATTATGTGTGAAGCCTCAATAAAGCTCACTCAGCACTATGCACCTAACACAGGAGACTTTTTTTCCTATAGGTTTGTGAAAACAATTATTAGGCTGATTTTCATTTGGATGCAAGCCTGAAGCCAGTCCAAACAGACTGGAAAGCATGTAGGCTGCTGCTGACAGACAGAGAAGGAGTTGCAAAGCAGCCCTCTGTTGCCAGTGTACAGCAAGTGAAATGGTTAAAAGGTGTTGAGGTAGAGAGTGTTGTGGTATTTCTCATTACTAAAGGTCACTGCTCTGCTAGTTCATCACCATTTTTTGGAGAGAACTGCAGAAGGTTGTGTCAGGGAAAGAAAAGTATTATACAGGAGACAAGAAATACTGCAACGCATTAGGCAGACAAAGAAAGCACTTAGTGATTTCAGAGGAGTTGCATGGGTATAACCTGGGGCAGAGTTTGGCTCTTACTGCTCTATCTGCATATCACTTCCAGTACCCACTGCACTAAGTGGTGGTCTTACTTACAGGGCTGTAAATCCAGAGTATCTCTACTGAAGACAACTGTCCCAAAACAAATCAAGGCAATCCAGACTGATGGTGCTGTAAATGAAATCACACTCTGACCTTAAGTACTTGCTCTGTCTCAGGTAACACTTTTTTTCAAGTCATCCTAATAAATAATTTTTCGTCACAAAATCCAGCTTCACTATTTTTGTGGGCTCATAGTGGTATGCTCTGATATTATTTTATTTCTTTTGGACTTTCTCCATTTTAAAAGAAAAAGACAGTCAAAGTTGCTATAGGTATATTTTTAGGACAAGGGTGTCATGCAAAAAGAAGGCAAATTTATCTCCTTTCTGTCATTTCATCAGTTCATTTTTTGCTGATCACTTATTTAAAACCTTTTTGACATGTAGCTGTCTTTAAAAGGTTGACCTATTTCTCACACTTCCCTCTCCAGATGACCTTCCCAAAATCCATCTCATTCCACTGTCTCTGATGATCTCAATTACAATGCTTGTTGGTCCAGCAAGATAACGAAGGCAGCAAATGCAGCACTGCAAATGTACTGCTGCTTTCAGTAGTGCTGAGAGCTGAGCAGACAAAAAGCAAAATGAAATGTAATCTTTTACTCCTTAAATATAACTTTTGAAACTAAGTTTTAGAGCACTTAAATTCTGTCACTGTAAACAAAAATTATTGACCTATTTGCCAAAGATGGTGGCAAGTTAGGTAGAGCAACAGCATCTCTTATTTTGGCAGGAGCAGTAACAGGTAGATCCATCAAGTCACTCCAGAAAACAAGTCAGTGGAAAGGATATCTCCACACCTGCTACTTCCATTACTAATGCTCTCAAAATGGTTTCACCAGCTTTCAGTGCTGCCACAGCTGCTGCTTCGTGTGCTGAATATTTTAGTCTTTGGCAGCAAGAAGCCAGATGATGCTACTTATGCAATTTATATCGCTTGTGACATATACAATTAATGACAGGCCTTCTTTCCTCCCCATTACTTTCGTTGCTCTGAAGGACTACTCCAAATCTGAAGGACCTGTTTCATGTTTATTGTTATTAATCTGAATCATGGTTGCTTCAAGACAGGTCAATCAGAATCCTGTTGTATTAAGTGTCCCACATAAAAAATTTGATCCCTTTCAGAGATTAAACACGATCCTTGGATTTTGAGCCTTTTTCTAAATGTAACTCTCATCCTCACATACAGATTCTTTCAGCATTGTCTAAATGCCAGCCATCAACCTCACTACTGCTTACTGCATCACTGAATTGGCCTTGGTGAAAAAGCTGCTAGATTGCACATCCTTTGGAAGAGTAGATTTGCTTTTCCTCCCTGTTTATAGAGCACCAGGCATATGTGGTGTTTCAGGCTGTATCAATTACCATTGCAAAACTCAATTATATGCTGCTGTATAATTAGCTGATGGATGCAGGTCATTACCCTACCATTGATATCATAGCTCCTCTCCAATTCTCCACTTTGCAAACATACAGGTGGAAAATAAAATGAAAGGGGTTTTGTATAGTCCCTAAACCACATGTCCAAATATTTTTGCTTTATTATATGCTTTCTTGCACCATATAAATATAGTCTTTCTTCATAAAAGTAGTGTTTCTAATTCCACTTTTTTACACTTGCATAAATTTCAAGACTAGTCTGTTAAATCTGATTAAGTTAATCCTGAATCACCAGGAGGGCAAACTTAGTAGTCTATCCTAAGTCTCATTTTACCAATACCCTTTATTATGCATTTTTTAAAAATAGTTTCATCCTTCTCTCTCTGGATATAAAATTGACAACTGACAACTAGAATCCTTTTGTGACCATAGGGTAGGTAGGTAGTTTTAAGGTGTGACACTGTACTTCCCAGAGACTACCAAGGTTCCTTATATACCTGGGGAATATATTAATTTCTGATTTAACAAACCTGCAGCAGGCCATTTCAGTGTCTGATATACAGACAAAGCATGTGTACCCTGGAGAGGTTTGAGGAAAGAGACAATTCCAAAGAAATCCCCATTATCTTAATAGGGAAAGAGAACACACCAGCTATTATCCATCTGAGACACATAAAAAATTAAGCTAAAATTAAAAGGTTCTCTACATAAAGATTTTACAACCCAAAATCATAGCATATTTGTCAAATATTAACTAGAGTCTTTGTATTAAAAACAATTTGGAATATATGACTGTCACCACCATACTCATGCTGTCAAATACATGTTATGACTTGATTGGACTTGGAAAGTTGGTCTACAATCACAGACTCTGCCAAAGAAAATAAAATATCTAAAGTACTGAGATACACAGCACCAACTGGAATCTCACTAATCTTAGAATAAACAATAATTTAAAATGCTTTGCTCTGTATTGTGTTAAGAATCACATTTGTATTGTATCAGCTGGACCCTTGCAATGTGAATCTTATCTGTGCAAACGAAAATGGTTTCCCTTGTGTTCATTATATCAACATATCAACATGTTCATTATATCAAGAGTATTCTTTCTTGGTATTTTTTATGTGTAAAATACTAAGAGGGCCTGAGAATTGAATCAGATAAGATTTTAAATGGTTCTGTATTTCTCCCACCTACACAATTAGAGGAATGTATTAAAATGTCCTTCCATTAACTAACTATTTTAGAGTTGTAGCTATATTTTGTATAATCTTAGTAAAATTCTGGTTGGTACATTCACCAGCATCAAGACAGGTACTTTCTTATAATCTACTTTCAAAAAATGCACATCAAGACTATTTTACTATGTAGCAGCTGACATAAACTGTAAATAGGCACCCTAATTTTTTATAATTATATTCCTGAAAAAAACAAACTTATTGAAAAATATATAATTTTTAAAAATTTGTTTTCTCTGTGGTCTGGGAAGGCTATTTCCTTCCTATTCAGACTGCCTAAGACACTATCTGAATATCTGATGCAAATCTGTGTATACCTTCAAAGTAGAATTTAATCTTGCTGTAGTTTGAATGTAATAAATGGGGAATATAAATATTTTTTTTATCAATCACATTGCTCAGTATAACTTTAGAAGTTCCTTTGAACTAGGAGTCTTACTTTGTTATTATATATAAAATATTTTTCAAATTTTTCACATTTCTGTTTATCACCAAATAGGAGTGGGAAATGAGACTTGCTAAACAAGTTGATGAGAATATAAATTCTTAAGTAAGATTTAACAAGTCTACCTTTATACAAGATAATTACAGGTAAATATGAAATTTAAATTTCAAATTTTAAACTCTCTCTATAATCAATTAGATAAGATGAAGCTTGCTCAGCAAGCAGGTTTAGGTTACAGCTGGTGAGTGGCCTGTAGTACAGATTCCACCTTCCACCACCTTCCTCCACAACTATAATAAAGGTGTTAAATAAAATTTTTCCCATTTTCACAGTTATTTAGCCTTTGAAAAATTAATCCCTCATATTTCAGAGTTTATGCCCTGTACATACAGGATATTTTTAGACACTTTGAGAAGAGAAAGATAAAAGAATATATTATTGCACTTTCAAGTTAGGTAAGGGAGAGTATAAGGTAGCCAGAACCAGGCTTTCCTAGAGGTGCACAGTGGCAGAAAGACAGGTAACAGAAACAAGCTACCACAAGGAAAATTATGCTTAGGTATAAGAATAAATTGTTAATGATAAAAGTTCTTAAATATTGGAGCAGGTTCGCAGAAGATGATGTAGCCTTGTTTTGAGTGAAGTAGTTGGACTGGGTGGCCTCCAAGCCTCCTTTCTGAGTCTTGACATTTGATCTTCTGATTCTGCTTGTACTCTTAAAAAGGAAAATATCTTCCCATGGTTAATCTTAGTATTGCTATGAATGAATACTGATTCTTAATTAGACCTGAGACATAAACACAGAATCTTTATTCCTTCCCATTTGCTCTTGGCAAAACCTCCGTAGTCTCACATCCCACACATATACAGCAAGGGGCAATGTTGGTCCTGTGATTAAAGGTAATTGTGAAAATTTTACATGATATATTATATTTCCAGAACATAAGGAACTGCAAAGAGTAGAAGTATTTATATGGATAAGGATTTTAGATATTTGACTATATATACCAGGCCATAACTTCTGCTCTGCTACTTACGATGCTGGTTCAATGGACATAATTCTTGTCTCTATTCAGCAGTTTATTTAAAATCTGACTTTCATTACTGTATTCAGGCTTCATATGATTAAGATTGTCTTTTTTAATTAAAGTTCTTAGTAATTGAATTTGGAAGACTAAAAATACATCTTCCTTTATACAGGAGGGTTTTCCCCAGTCCACAAACTCCCTGTCAAAGGCAGTCTGCTCATGACATATTACCTCAGCTAGCCCCTGTCCTACAAACAGCTACAGGAGCAGAACCTTTTAGCCACACTGAATGTGTGGGGGATCTACATTGTTGGGCAGGCTTTAAAGGTTCTAGTCCAGAAATTAGCTACTTATGCAAGATTAAGAGTGCTCTGCATTAAGCACTGGATTTTGATCAGTCCAGCTCATCTGTACAATACCAAAGTCTGTGTATTTATGAGCATTTTCCTGACCTTCCTTCACCTCCTGACCACAAGTAGCAATGGTATCAGCACCTTCTTACAGCTAGACTGCCTGAAGCCTGAGCTGTGTTTATTATGCATAGCATATACTTTACTAGCTCTCAAATGAGAATCCTAATTTCCAGATGAGCGTCCAGAGGCCTGAAATGGAGCATGAAAACTGAACACTGTTAAGGTTTTTTTTTATGATAAAAATGTCCATTTACCCCCTTAAGCAAACCCGGTAATTTTTACTCCATTGGAATCACACTCTCATATTTGCTTCTACATATTTTACATTTTTAATAATTTCAAAAAGTTACCAGGAAGGACATAAAATGTGCAAGTATGAAAATAAATTTGGGAAGAAAATTGATTTTTAATTGGTAAAACGTGATAATTCAAATAACAATTTGTGAATCATACAAATCCATGGTCTTGCTGCAGAGGAGGCCATGTGGGGATACGTGAGGTTATGTGCTTAATTTTTAAGGCAGAAACATGAAGTGGTTATTTAAAATTTCACTGAGTAAATCTTTAAATTTTGAGTAAAAACAACTGAAATTATTGAAACATCTCCAAGCCACAGCTTATCTCAAGAAAAGATATTTGTACTCTCAGAATATACTGCATCTTGATGAAAATCTGAGTCCACTATTACTTTGACAACTGATACACAAATGACCTTTGAAACACATCTCTGCTAATTGGTGTCCTGTTTTTACAACGAGCCTAAGGGTTATTTCAGCATAAAGATTTTTATTTTTATGCATTCACACTGTGAAGTTTGCTGTTACATCTACCTATGAGGGTCAAATTTGTAAAACAGCTTGAGCTGCCATTTTTCTTTTTTTCAGAATTTATTGCAATTGCAAATTCCCTGAGAAAAGAAACCCTGCCTCCTGGATGACGTTCACATGAGCTCAGTTTTCCACAAACTGTGAAAAATGCTCAAGAACCAGCCCTTCAATGCTCAGTTGTTGAGCTCCAGAGTGAACCCCTGCTTATTCCAGAGCTGTCCTTGGAAAGGCTTCTTGCATCTTTCTTTGCAAAAGATGTAATTGGTGGTTGCCAAAATTTGGGTGCTGGCTGAGATGAGTCACAAAACTCATGGTTCCTGTCAAACATAGATAGCTGTTTGTTCTGAGGGTCTGCAAGCTAGTGCAGATGTAAAATAAAAACAGGGAAAATGGAGCAGTATCAAATAGATTTTATCTGTTTCTACTAAGAACTGTGTTAGGTAGAACAAGAAAATTTTAATTGTCCTGAAGTGATTAATTTTAAAAAATATGAATGGATTTTATTGTTTCTTCTCCAGATATATAAACCAGCATATACGATAATAATTAACACAACCTGATATGTTTCTTTTTTCTATCTCAGCATAGACTTGAGTCATTGTTTACATCACTTAATAAATGTTAATAAACACTAATCAGTGTTATTAGATGAACAGATTCAAAGGTTCACTATAATGAAAGTCCTATTGACAAGGGAAGAAAAAATAAGATACAGCTCTGAAAGAGATTTTTTAAAAAGGAAACAATTAAGCAAGGAAAAGAACATGTTTGAAAGGCATTAAATTATGTGAAGCCTCTGATTGATCTTAATTTTTAATTCTCCTCTCAAAAAGAAAACTACAGCAAGGCATGCCTATCACAGTTGGATTTAGACTGATAAAACCACAAAGTTATTGTGTTTTAAAAAGTATTGGAATGACTTGGGCTTCTAAAGAGTCAAGACATTTCCCTTTCCAGGGCAATGACAGGCATAAATAGCACAAAAGAATAAAGGAGACAAGAGGAGAAGAAGTGAAGGAAAGAAGAGGAAAAGCATCTGTTGGAAAAAGCTTCAGTGGAAAAGCATTTTCAATATATTGGGCTATTGTTTGAAGTAGAGTTCAAGGGACTGACTGTGTGCAGGTAAGGGGTAGATGACACCAAAGGAGAAATTCATCCATAAAATCATGTTGCAGTGGCAAAATTAACTACTTACAAGTAAAAACGAGAGAACTCAACAGTCTTTGCATCCCTAGTTCTTTTCCCTAGAGTGTATGCATTATAATACATAATCACACACTGTATTTTTTTCTGCACAGGACCCCTACCCCATTGAGTGAACAGAATGGATGGTGATCAATTAAAAAAGAACAGCTATTCAATGTTTTGTTTTATCCTCATTGTTCATTTTGTGGACTTATGCCTTATCTACTGCACACTATTCATAGGCTGCAATGAAGACAGAATTATTAATTTCCTCATGGGCTTTTCTCTGGCAGTCAGCTCCATGATGCTCCACAAGCATTAATTTATCTTCACAAAGTGCAATGTGATGTGAGAGGTTACTGTTATCCCCACATTACAGAAAGCAAGCTGAACAGTGAGACAGTGGGAGACTGTTTGTTTACAGTACTCGACTGAGGGCTTAGCAACTGATTTCTCAAATTACATAAAATAACACTTCGCATGTGCAGGACAATATTCACATAGATTTCAGTTGTATCTGAGCGTAGCCAGAACACAGACCAACAGAAATCAGAAAAAGAGACACCAGTGCTTGGCTGCTTCTATGAGAGCACCAAACTGGACCTCTACAGCAGAGACAAAATCCAAATATCCATTTTTTTCACACCCCAAACGGCATCAAATAATGGATCATATGGAAAGCATCCCAGATTCACATTCCCAGCAGGTCCATAATAAAGCATGGACTCCTATGGAAGATGAGCTAAGTGGCCATTGAATTAAAGTGTCTATGCATTTATGAGAGAATTTGGAACTGAAGTTAGAGGGTAATATGTCATTTTCTGATTTTACAATGCCTGGTTTTGCAACCATGTTTACAATACTGTTTTATATATAGGGCAAATAGCTATATTTATATTTTTTTTTCCTATGGTAACTTCTGCACTTTTAATAATTTTGATGTATTTATAATTCATAATTATATATAGAATTATATATATTATAAATTAAATATATATATGGTATGTTCTGCACTTTAAATAATTTTAAAAGGGAGCAAACAGAACCTCTTCTACATGATGATAGCACATGGTCCTTTCACAGGTCTGGGAGGTCTGCATGGTCTTTGGCCAGTTCCTCTCCCAGTACAAGTGCTTGCAGCAGAGGGATATTGAAGAACCAGCATTAAGGGAAGCAGTCAGGCTTATCCTGCTTACCACAGACCTGAATTCTGCCAACCTTACTGCCTTAGACACCCACAATGAACTGGCATACCCCCATAAATGTACTGAATTATCTTTGCACTGAATCAGTAACTGCTCTCTTTGATTTGGTCCCAACAGGACAACCCTGAGGACCATACATGAGGCAGACTTCAGCTCTGGGGTCAGCCTTAGCTCAGAATTCCTTAGAGGGTCAGCATTAAGTCCTGCTTAACTGGAAAAATCATCATTTTTTGCTGTGATTATCAGATGTTCTGAGGGATTGGAATAGACTCATTAAGAACAGAGCCCTCTTAGATTTAGCAGCTTGAATTTTCATATTTGTGGGCTGTTTACTACTGTGAAAGCCAGGGTCTTGTCCTATAATCATTAATGTTATTATCACATTTCATGTAAATTGGGATCCATCAACAGGGAAAATTTAATTTAAATTATTAAATTCTGATGAAAAATTACAGTTGAAAAGATCTTTTTATGAGAAAATCATGCAGCTCTAACATTAGGTATTGCTGCTTAGCCTGATTTTAATACACTTCCAACAGTAAAAGATGTGATAGCAGACATTAATAAAATCTTAAATAAAATAAGCAAAATGTGAGGTGATAGTTCTAGAAAACTTCTGAAAGATATTGTTCAAATGTTCTCTGTCCCATAAACACGTTATTCTAAATCATGAAAGTATAGTTTTAATATAACTTGAATACTTGCAATCAAACAGAAAAAATAATCAATATAATAGTGGCAAATTTATATTCTCTTTGTCCTAATACCATGTTTAAAGGAAAGTTTTCTCTATTCTCTCTGTGAACTAAGGAGTATCAGCCGGATCTGTACAAACACAATTTTAGAAGTGGTCTCTAATGACCAGTGTATATGTGTATTAAATTATTTCATAGTCATCTCTCTCACCTCTCCAAAACACATGAAAAATAGAAAGCAATAAAATATGTATTCACAGTGTATTCAGTGTATTCACAAGTGGAGTTCTATAATCAAGACCACAGAAAAAGTAAAGAAAACCACAGGTAAGAGTTGGCAAACTGAACTACAGAACTGCTATTAATAACTGCAGAACATATCTAGTCTTAGACATATAGAACACTCTTAGACAGTCCTCTTTCACTTCTCCTTATCTAAGGATGCAGGTTATCCAAACCCTAAGTTTTTATGGAACAGTACTTTTAAAAGTATCCTAATTGGGCTGATGATTATATATGAGAAGATAACATAAGAAAAAATCTTTCATTTAATGCACTTGTGAAGCAAACTAAACCGGAGTCACATCTAACCTTGCCTACCATGCAGATGGGTAATGGGGTGTAAGATTTTTTTTCATTCTATCTTCTCCTTTACATAAGTATGTTAAGTGTGAATATTACAAAGCTAAAAATATGCATAGAAGCCAAATATGGTGTTAAGAGGTTGTTGTTTTTTTTGAAGTATGAAACTACATGTTCTCTAGATGCCTAAGGGAAAAAATAAACACACAAGTTACACAACTTAGCAATACTTTTGCAATTATTTAAAAAGAAGGAAGGCTCACAATACATTCAGTCACTGTTTTCAAAGTAAATCAATAATAAAGTCAGACTAGGAATTTTATACTATGTTTCTCCAATGATCATTTGAATTCCACTGTAAAAGATCATGAATCCATCTACTTTTCATACTGCCCACCTTCTACTCTGAATAGCAATTAAGCTGAGTATCATATTTCTAATAACATCCCAAATTGACCAAAGTTTCCCATTTCAAAAACATCTGAGTGAAATTTAGTATAAAAAGTAGAATATGACAGCCAGGTATATTTATAGCAGCTTTTCTTTGGATAAGTTACTTTCAGAAGTCTTTCATTGACTTTCTCGTATATATGAATGAAATAGGAAGAGTTTAAAAAACTTTTAATTTCTCAAGTGCATTGCAATGTTGAAAAAGCAAGTCATAGTTGGCTTACATGTAATCAGAAGAGGTTTTTGAATGTGAAACTCGCAGTGAGGATGTAGAAGTTAAGTGCAATATTCTCCTCTGCTGGCACCTGTGAACGCCCAAGGAGACTGGGGTCAAAAGGAACAAGTATAACCCATTCACTTAAAACTTTCCTGTTTCTCACTGTAGAGTGTTGATCTTCAAATGTTCCAGGGAAAAATCCTCACTCAAAATCTAGTCTCTGAAATAACTTCTTTCCACAAAAAAAGCACCCAGAAACACTGTGATTTGTTTCGTTAGAGAAAATACTTAACAGAATGCCCAGGCCAGCTGTCCCATGGTGTAGCACCTGAAGATTGAAGGCCATATTTTCAGCAGTAGTGCCCTGATAAGTATTTAACCTCTGTGCTGAAACCCAAAAACACTCTCACTGCTCTCCTATTCTTCCCAGCTTCTGCTAAACTCTCTATGGCACTCTCCATAATCTGTGATAAAGAGGAAACAAGGAGTAATTTCTATTAGCTGAAAACATGAATGCTACGATCACTTCAAACACATGCCAAATTTTTTTCCAGGCTTTGTTGACTTAATCTCCTGATGAAGTCAAAAGTAATAGTTATGTAGGATGTCAAGAGGTGTATTTCCTCACCAGACAATAGTCTCCAACTTCCTCTATTCAGTTTGCCTTTAAATAGAGAGAGTCAATGAAAAATACCTAAAGTTTCTTTCTAAAGCAGTCACTGAATGGTACAATTTTTACTTACTGATGCACTTAGCCTTGATCTAAAGAAAAGAGTGTGTGAATGCTTGGTAGGTCTTCTGGAAAACCATCTAGCTAAATTTGTTTGGCTTATCCTTTGGTGAACAAACCTCATACACAGGTTTACCTGTGTATTGCTCATGTTTCCAAACTAAGGTAGAGGTTGTCCACCTTATTTCTCTCAAAATATAGAAGATTTGTCAATCATGTGCTAGAGAAAAATCCACAGAGACTAACAGTGGAAGGTCACTCCTGTGTTTCTGTGATTTGACAGAAAGAAGCATTTGTGAATCAAATCAAGATAATATTCAGTTGAAATGCAATATATAATTCAGTGTTAGGCTGGGTAAAGAATCGAAATGCATGTTATTTTTTGCCACCTAATTGTATTCCATGTTGAAAAAATAATGGTGAGGTATCTTGAGAAGAGATACTACCTAATGCAGTTACCCCATACTTCTCTGATGGCTGAAGGTACTAAGAAGACAGGGTCAAATGTCATTTCAAAATTAAGAAAACCATTAGTCTCCTCATTTCCACACATCAGGAATTTGAGATTATTTTCTGCATGTGGTTTTAATGAGCATTATTTCCTCTCTTGTGAAGGCACTCTGAATATATGCCACAGGAAAGAAACAACAAGAAACAGAATAAGGTATTGCCAACTTTATTTATTACCTCATGGGTCATGGTTTTGAGTAACACAACTGCTTTTGCACTTCCCATATATGCCTAGACATGCCATTTGAGGGAAGTTCAGGACTACAAAGCAGTTTGAACATTTCCTATTTATGTAGTATATTTACATAATTTTGACCTCTTTAGAATATCTGGCTGGTATTTCTCCCATATGTGAACCCAGAGTACAGGAACCTCAGCAACCTTCTTACATTTAAATATTCCAGGTTGTTCCAACTTCATTAGTAACTCATACAGGTTTCTGGGTTTTTTTTTTGTTTTCTAATAGTCATCATAAATGTATTTTGTACTAATTAAAATTATTTATTCCCTAGCAACATTATACTTTAATTTTCATAGTTTTTTTCCTCCCTCGTACTGCCTCGATGCATTAACTTAAAGGAGGTACTTGGTACTTTTCCCTCCACTCCTAGTTTCCTAAGTTAAATAAGCTGACATTTCCTCCTTTCTTTGAGTATATATATATGTTTTTTGGTTTTTTTTTTCCTCTGACATCTCAGTCATTTTGTACACCTGCTCCAGTTTGAATTAATCTTGCTTAATATCAACATGAATTTTATATGTTTTCAGCATGTTAGAAATAACACTTTTCCTCTCTGGTAGGATCATCACACATGATGATTTTGCAGTATCACCTCTGCCTTTTTCACAGCTTCCTTGTACTGCTGAGTCTGACACCCTGTGCCTAATTACCAATCAAGGTTTGCTGCCTCATGTTTTCAGGGCACTATTCCCTGACTTTAGGCAATTCCTGCCATTGTCTTTCTTTCAAATTAAATTTGATTTGCACACTTCTATTTCTTGTATGAGATTCATTATACATGCATTTATATTTACTGAAGTAAAAAAGGAAAGAAAAAGGTGATTGGCTAGTTTCCTTTACTTAGAGATCAGCTGTATTATAAATTAGATCTATTTAGTTTCATCTGAGAATTGTAGGTAAACATTATTGCATTTTATTCCAATTTTTATTTCCCCCTTTAACACAAAATGTTACTGAAAATATTATATTTGAGAAAAAAAAATTAAGCTTTAATTTCCATACCTTTCCAATCTCTTTTTTAAAATAAACTCTATATTCACTGTTTCCCACTCACATAAAAACTTCACTTTTTTCTATTTCTTTCCTAATAGACACATAAATTACTCTGCTAATTGTTTAAACTGTGCAGTAGAGATTTGGCTCATTTATTGTAACTAGAACAAGCTAAACAGTTTGAATTTGTAAAAATTATTTTGAAAGGAGTAATTTCCATGCAGTCATTCCATTTTGCTATTAAAAATAAGATATTGTTTTCATCAGCATCATCTTTTACCAATATTGAGACAAATATATACCTAGTTGAGAACCACACTTAAATTCTCTTTTACCTCAATAGCATCATTATTACAGCATTGCTGTCTTTCTTTGGACTAATTTTATTTATATGATTGCAACATCTTTTAATATTTCTTTACTCTCTTGCAATGCTAAACTCTCACTTTTGTCAACTGAGCAAGTTTTGACCTTTAAGATGTCATTTTCTTGATGATTATTACTTTTTTTTCCATTTGTAGAATCTTTACTCATTCCTAACAGTCTCCTTAAGAAGTTTATAATACTGAAAGTCTACCATAACAGAGTTTTTCTTCCTTTTATGAAGATACAGTTCTAGGCAGGTTTTTTAATACTGTTGACCTTAGGAAACTGCAGCATTTCTCTATATCCAGTCACTTTCATTTCAATTGTCTTCTTTAAAGAAAAATCAGAGTAGATTTGGGGGGCTTTTTGCATTGCTGAATAAAAGAAGAAAATCACTTTCTCTTTATACTTCTATTTACTTTAATTCATCATTGCTCTATATTTGTATGCTAGTTGTCAATTCTGTAGGCCTGAAGTTGCTGCAACTTCTTGTGATTTTGGTGTTGAATTCATTTATGTCACAGAAGTATCTTCAGATCTTTCTGCTGGAAAGCATCTTAATCAGTATGTTGTATTTTAGGTCTCTAAGCACTTTGTAGTGATGTTCAAAAAGTGCTACAATATTAGTAGTGTGACATCTAAGCCCCTTAATACATTCAAATCCTATCTATTAAAATCATATCTTGCTTGAATGTGTGGTGTTCCCACTAAAATCAATTAAGCTGATTTTCTGATCACTTTCTTAATATTACCTTCCAGTACCTGAAGGGAGCTTGCAAGAAACATGCAAGAAACAAGGGCAAGGGGGTTTGGCTTCAAACTGAAAGAGAGTAGGTTTAGATCAGCTATTAAGAAAAATTCTTTATTGTGAGGGTACGAGGCACTGGAGCAGGCTGTACAGAAAAGATGTGGGTGTCCCATCCTTGGAAGTGTTCAAGGTCAGGTTGGATGGAGCCCTGAGCATCCTGGTCTAGTGAATGGTGCCCCTATCCACACCAGTGGGCTTGGAACTCCATGGTCTTTAGGGTCTCCTCCAGCCTAGGCCATTCTATGATTTTATTATTGCAGAACTACTATCGACCTGTGGGGCAAAATCAACTGCTTTCAATGGAGTTGTATCTATCTGTAGAAGCTGAAAATCAGCCTATATCTCTCAAATAAAATCATCAACAGACTCTTAATTAACAGCAATTCTCAAAGAAGTTTTATCGGATATTTCTGTCTTCAATATATCTAAAGAATTAAATGCTACAATATGAACAGAATAAGTTGGTCAATATTCCATGAGAGTTAGTTTTGTGGGGAATCTGTCACTTGGAGCTCCATTCCTCAAAGGTTTCCTTTTGACATCCGTCATCTTTATTCCATGCTATAAAACAACAGCTAGCACAAATTCAGTGTAGCTTCACAGCTCTGTCATAACACAAATAAGGCCAAAATACACACTAAACCAGTAAAAGACATACTTCAGCCAAGCAGGATTTTTTCTTAAGCAGATACTTTTAAATAATCCCATGAGTTACCATACAGCTTTCTCTGACATTTAGTAAAAGACCAGATCTACTGAGTTACCAAATTTTCCTCATCCCTAGAGTTGTTGCAAAGGATATATTTGCCAGTATCACATTCTGAATTATAAATAACATTAACAACTTAAAATAAATGGGTTTATTGTGGCTATTTAGTTATATAATTGTACACTAGAGAGGAGCAAGCCAAGATCTTACCCTAATCCTATGGTATTATTTTGGAAGTCTGAACTACACTCTTTTATAAGTTGCACCAAGTTCAACTTTCCCTGTTGACTCAGGCCTACTGATCAGTGTAAGCAGGACTAAATATACTGTTTTCCAGTTGTGCATTTAATCATATTCAGACCCTGGGGAATGTAGTTGTGCTTCTACCAGACTTTGAATCTGCATGACCCTAGAAATTTTATATTTTCTTTCCTTCTCCAACTTTCCTGTGCATCCATCCATTCTCATGCACAGTCTGAGTAAGTTATGAATAATATTTTCATGTGCCCTATAATGTTTTACAAAACTTTTCCACACCTTTGAACAGAAAATAATGTATATTTTCTAATTTTTAAGATAAAACTGATAACATTTTTTCACAACTCCTCTTCCTTATTAACCTTTGCAAACCAAGTTGTTTCTTTAAAATGGGACTTGAAATAGCAAGTACCTAGCTAAGAAATGCTCTTCTCTGCACTATATCAACATGACATTTCTGATAGAAAATACTGACAATCTTGTCAAACATTCTACCTCTCTACAGTAGAACATAATACTCTGTCCCCCAGTGGTAGTTGATATAATATACCAAAACACTCCAAATTAACCTCTGTTGCACAAGTACATGTCACACTGTATTGGTGTGACATAAGTGGTGGTAGACATACACTGGTGTTCAACTAGAACAAAATTTTGGGAAACTATACTAAACTCTTCAAATGATGAAGTGGTTGATGTTTAGGGTTTTTTTCTTTATTTTTGTGAGGATTATTAGAAAAATATGTTTTTGTAAAGAATTGTCTGAACTTGTACGGGATTCTATTTTGTTTCATTTTATAGTCATAATTTAGTCTCAACTGCTTCTTGTATTTCCTTGCCTTCAAAACTTTGTTTTCTTTTTACTCTTAAAAAGAAGAAACTTAGCAGCAAGTAAAGCTAAAAGAAGCCTATTCTAAACCTCAGTATTATACCCTACAAAAGATTTCATGACAAAAAATTGAAGTTGCCAAACTAAAACAGAAAGACCACAGATTTAGCTTAGAAACCTTCCCATTGCTTAGTGCAGTGACTAACAACAGCATAAACAGAAGCCCAGATCTGTATCTTACACATGCATCATCCTAGTGGCCACTTTCATCAAGATCACATGGGGTTTGATCTTGACCAGAAATCTATTTTGACTGTAAGAAATCTATCTGCAATTTATATTTTGTTAAAACCAATTTATCAAACGTAATGCTTGAGCAAAGCCCTAATATCAATAAATTAAAAATCAGAATAAAACATAGATTTCTATATCAGATCTTCTTTTGTGAGCATCTTTAAAGCACAGAACATCACATTAACTCATTCAATCATCCATGCTATGGCACAGCCCTATATTTCCTTCCAGAAAGATAGTTTATGGTTTGAGAAACCTTTTCCTTCACAAAATGAACAAGGACACAAGAAACCTAATATATCTCTCATTGAAAAATAGCATTCCTACCAAGAAGATAAGTGGTGTCATTTCTGAAAACTGATCCATATTTCTCTAGCAAAAAAATATTTAGTCCTTCAGAAGAAAGGAAGAGCCAGGTTCACTGACAAACTTTGTCCTTCCTGTCACCAGGTTTTGCTACCCTTTTCTCTGCTGAGTGCCCAGCTGTTGTGACTGTGTGCAGCTGATGCCAAGAGTATGGCATGAGCTGTTCCAAAGTCAACAGGATATCCTAAAGCACCAGAAAAAAGGGAGGGAAGTACATGTAATAAGCATGTTGTTCTGTAATTTCCATGACAACCCTGTCATGGAAATAAGCCAAGACAAATGGCAGTTCTAATCTAGATTATTAGAGGAGCTTTTCAAAATCAGCTTGGAAACATTACAAGTCAAAGTTAATTAATGCATAAAATTCATGCATAAAATACCCACTGCCATATATGTGGATCTTTAAATGTAAAATACCTTCCCAAAATAGTAACTCCATTCTGTTATTGGTTTTTTTTTTCTATTTGGGTTTTAATATAGATTAATATGTAAATATTGAACTTTTCTGTTTACCTTGTTTGTATTTATTCCTCCTCTTTGTTGTATTCCAAACAAATTGTGTAGAATCAAATAAAAATCATACACCTGGAAGTACAACTGGGGTTACTCTGGTGATATCTTGATGAAAACCCAAGACCAATCATCTGTTCTTATAGAAGTAAAGACCTGTGTTTTACATTACTCCCTGTGGTCCCTTTCATGTGCGTTCATGTTTCTTTTCACTCTGACTTTTTTCCTTATATATAGATTTCTTTTCTTGTTGCAATATGTAACTGTAGTCTCTGCCCTTTCACAGTGTACATTGGAAATGTCTCCTCTCTAAGAAATGTCTTAGATTGAAAGATTGAAATTAGATCCTTCCTTAGCCTTCACTTCTCCATCCAGTTCACTTAGGGTGTTTTCAGATGTCCTAGAAGTCTTAGTGGTTCTCCACTAGGTTCATTCCAGTTTACATATTTCTCTTTTGCACCAAAAGCTCTGAACTAGACATGATACTCTAGATGAAGCCTTCTAAGTGCCACATAGAAGGGAAAAAATGTTTTACTTTATTTGATTCAATTCTCTTGGTAACGCAGCCCAACATGTCATTACTTTTCATCAGCATAAGGTGAAACTAGTGACTTATTTTCAATTTTTGTCCCCCATGACCCTCAGGGCCTTCAGAGATATATTCTATCAAGTCATTGGCACATCTGTGTTACTGTAAGGGATTTATTTTATCCCAGGCACTGGGCTCTTTGGTATTTGTCCTTGCTGAACCTTGGAGAGTTCCTGCCAGCCCATTTCTCCATCTTCTCAAGGGCCATCTGACAGCCTTTTCCTCCAGACAATCAATGGCTTCCCTCAATGTGGTGTATCTGTGGGCATGCTGAATCCCCTCCCATGATCCAGATCATTGCTGAATGTGGTAGATATTAGTGACCTGGTGCCATCCTTTGAGGAACCCTCATATACAGCTGCCAGTCAGACTTTGAACCATTGATTACTATTTTCTGAGTTAAACAATGCAGGAAAATTTTAGGGACTCATAACCCACAGCATTAAAGCAGACTACATAAAAAACCTCATTAAAGGAGTAATTGTTTAAATGAGTCTAGGATTTTCTGACATGCAGGGAGAAGGGTATTTTCAGATTTTATAACACTGAGTCTGGCATGTTTTAGGGAGATTGTGGTGATGTAGAAGTCTCCTTATGTGAACTTTCCCAAAAGTGGGTAAGGGAAGGCTCAAGAGGACTGAGAAGAAGCAAGCTGGGAAAAAAAGGGTTATATAGAGGCCAGTCAAGGATGAACAGGCTGCCTGTCAGTGTTTTTCTGTCTAAACTATGCATTTATCATATTCCCATTAAATCATGTTTCTAAATATTTTCTCTGATTGTACTCTGTATGCCAAGTGAGTAAATGTGAATGATAACAAACTTCTAGTTGAATGGGGAAAAAAATAAGTGGCCTGACTACAAGCAACTAAAGTGGAAATACAAAGCTCAGGGGCTTGTAGATCCAAGTACCAGCAACTAGAGAGCAGGAATTTAGGAGTTACCCATTCATCCAGTGGGTATCTCAGGTCAGCTGCTGGAGAGATCTACACTGTGTAAGTTGGTGTGATGCCTGACTACCAGCACTTAGAGTGGCACTGCACTTTCCAGGGGCTCATAGGTACCAGAGGAGACCAGGAGACACAGGAATCAGTATGAAGAATGAAGTCTTCAAGACCATTTACTGCAGTGATACACAGCAGCTGTCTATATATTTCACTAATGACTTCAATGCTAATCCAACAGAGTGGAGGACAGGGATCAGGCCATGGTGCTCATGTTTTTGTGATTGCTGTGTGCATTTCTGTGTGTGCTGGTGAAGCCAGTGTCTAGGCTGTGTTACGCTGTGTGCATATGCTGGATGTATGTATGTTCATGCTTTTGGAGGACACATACTCAGCCTTGCTGCTAGCTGGGCATAGAGCTGCTGCTGACACAGAGCTGCTGCAGCATCACATCTGTCAGGCTATAGGATTCAGCAGCTTTCTACAGTACTGGGGTTTGGCCAATCAGCATTTGTCCCCTCCATCTTCTTCCTTGCCCTCCTTGAAGGATGACATGAAACTTGATTTGCCAATTATTTGGAACCCTCTGAATGTTCATGGCCTTTCAAAGTTATGAGGGGCCTCACAATGACATCAGCCAGCTCTACCAGCCCACTCCAGGGCATGCAGTTTGATCTCAGGGACTGGTATACATGCAATTAGATATGACACTTGACACCTTCCTCACCACTGCAAATAGTATGTTTTCTTCAAACTCTGCAGCTAGAGGCAGAGACTTGGGAGGCCTGAAAGGGAACCTTGTCAGTAAAGACCAAGAAAAAGAAGGCAGTAGATGAACTTCTCTTTAGCACTGCACCACCAAAACTATTCAGGAGCAAGCAAAAATTTTGTTTGATCTTTCCACTGGTGCACTGCACATGTAAGTGCTCCTAGCCACCCTTCGCATGCTACACACAGTTTTAACTTCAACTATGTTGGGTTTGTTTGTTTGGTTTTTTAAATTCTACCAACAGATATTCAATTTCTAATACTAGAAAATGTTCAGAGGGCAATAAAAATGGTCAAACTTAATTATTTTGTTACATGCAAATAGGATAGGACTCTTCACGATGTCATAGTGTTCACTTAGCCAGGGGTGAAGCAAAGAGTCGAGTGATATTATGGTTCAAAAGGAGAACTGGACCAGGATTTGGAAGACAGGTATTTTAAAAGTTACTAAACACTAATTACTGTAGACTCAGGAAATCCTGTGTACTGACATCAGTTAGAGAGAAGCTGTCATGTATGTTTGAGCTCTTCTCATTTCTCCCCAGCTTCTACTTAAGAGTACCATTGGGATGCTGAACTGGGCAGATCTGGGATCTGAACTGGTGTGTACTTCCTTATGTTGCAAGTCTACATAATTCATCCCTAAAATTATCTTCAGTTGTTATGCCTACCAACAGTGAACAACTCTTAGTATCCTCAGAGTGCTAACCCAGCAATATTTCCCCATTCAGTAATTAATTTTCACAGTCCTGATTTGTGAACAGAATTACACTCATCCTCTTTTAATCATCCTGACAGTATAGGACAGAATGAAAAAGATGAATCAAGGAAAAAATATGCAGTCTGATTTTGAAGATATGCAAAATCAGATGTTTTGTGTAAAAATATGCAGATTTTGGATAATGTTTTCAAATTTTCAGATTCAGAAGATTGCATTTCTAAGAATAAAAATGTGTCAAAACGATAATAAACCTATAATGAGTGTTTATAGAAAAATCTGATTACTTAACAGATTATGCATCAAATGCTTTTAAAAAGGCCTATACTTCTCTCGATATATGTGCTTTCTTTGGTATTGTCTTCTACTTAATTTCCTGAAATACTTGTTATATGGTTAATGAAGTTGATCTCATGAAACTAATGCTTGTTTATAAAGGGAAAGCCTTTCAGTGTTCAGGAGTTTCTGAATAAAAATGCTAAATAATTCATGAACAATTCAAACTAATGTTTGCAAATATATTAGTCATAAGTTCTGACGTAATGCACTCTCAGATATCTGATTAAGGTAATCTTGTATTCTTTGCAGTGATCTCAGTTTACCATTGGATTACAAGAGCTTTTGAACACTGACTCCTTGAATCTGTTACTTGCCAATTCTAATTTATCTTTGACTATTAAAATAGAAGAGCTGAAATAAGAGAAGTATGTGTCTCTTATCAGTTTAGAATGACATAAGCACCTCTCTTTACATAGGAGGTTAAGCTTTTGAATTCTAAAGAATTTGTAGGTGAGCCTTCTTTAAGCAGAAGATAAAGAAAATTAAAAGTAATCTATGTGTAAAGGAGAAAAATATTCTGAGAACATATGGAGATAAAATCCATCCAATATATAGCCTGAAATGAGATCATGGGAAGTACTTATGTCTTACTATTTTTCCCTATAGCTGTCCTCAGTTCAGGAAACTATTCTTTGTTTCTTGCAGTTTCTTTCTCTTATAATGAAGAACAACATCTTCCAGTCTTTCAGAAAGCTCTTCTAGAGCTTCAACGTGAGCAAAAAAAGCAAACCCATACAAAATCGTAACACTTTCATTTGTCTAGGCACAGAAATGTGTCTTGGGAAACACAATTGAAAACACCATTTCACAGTTCTGATGTGAATTTGTGTGCTACTTTGCATGCATTCTCACACAGTTTTGGGATTCACAGCAAGACTGTGCTCTGCTTATTTGCAAGCAGAATGTTTAAAATAGATTGACAGTCATGCTTTGCAGGTAACAGTGTAAATGTTTGTAATAGAAAAAGCCCAAGTATATGCCTATGCTTTATCTCACAACAGCAAAGATCAGAGCATGCTGATGTATGCATTTAAAATATTCTTTCATTGTGCCAATTGCTGATGCTGACTGATTCATTGCAGAGAGAGAGAAAAAAAGAAAAGAAACAGTATACTTTTCCAAATTCACAGACCCTGGACATATCATGTCTTAGCAGTCATAGTAGTAAATTTGCAGAAAATGGCACAAATGCTGTCTTACAAGGAATCTATGGGTGTTTATTATGCCTTGAATGAGAATTAAATGCCACTTGCTGTAATCTAATATGCCTCAGAAAAAAATAGCTCTTAGGAAGTATCTCCATGAGCCAGAGATAAAAGTTATCATTAGATGCAGGCTGTATCAACCTTCAGTTAAAAGAATAGGCTTTCCCAGAAGCAGAGATTACTTTCCCTTCACCCCTTTTCAAAACTCCTTATCATGGTTCAGCATATATCAAAATAACCAAGGAATCCTTCCCATAGAGTTCAGGATATGTTAAAGAACTAACAGGCTGCAAAATGTCACAGATTTATGTCTGACAAAGTGTGTTTAAAATCTGTGTTTGTCTATTTGAAAGCAAAAAACAAAACAAAAAACCAGCAACAATAAGACATTTTTATCTCAATAAGAGCTTTCAAGTGATCAAGAGCTGTATCTTTATGTTCACATGATTTTGAAACAGAGGCAGAGATTGAGTTCCATTATTCACTACAAGAAAAAAAACACCAAACCATGAAAAAAAGGAATGTTGTCTGTACTGGATCAGTCTTGCACTGAACACTGTGCTGTAGAGTTTAATTTATCTTAGATCAATAGTTTCATTTGAACTTTCTCAAAGGCTGCAGCTGTTTTCTCTGTGTTTTTGTGTGAACCTCTTTCTAAATTAATTATTTGGGACATTTGGCCACAATTCTAAAATAAGATCTCTTATAATCAACACCAGGATCTGGGTGTAGTCTCATTGCTGTTACCTTTCTTGTTCTCCAAACAATCTAATATGATTCTGATTTATATTTATCTTATAGGAAACTTACTGAAGAAGAGTATGGTAAATGTACAAGAAAAGCCTGCTGTGACAGTTCTAGCTTATTTGGTTAGCATCTATGAATAAGTAAACAGCTGAGCTGGTGCCACCTTTTATAGCTATTCTTTTTCTCAGCTGGATGTTAAAAGATTATCTCATTTCTCAGAGCTTTTCCTTTTTATATGCTCTAGACCTGAATTAACAGGTCATTACTTCATGGGGGATTTTTTAGGCTGATGTTACAATGCAGTAATTGCACAGGCCAGCATGCACATTTCAAGGCTTTTATTTTTGGGTGTTTTCAGAGAGAAACAGCCTTGGCTGTGATGGGACATTAGTGTAATATTACTATAAATAAAAGTGCAGAGCCATTGCTGATAAATGAAACAACGTGGGTGATGCAGACTTTAAAAAGAGACATAAAGTGGCCACTGTTTATTGTTCCATCAGAATGCCCTCTAATCTGAGTTTAACTGAGGTTTCAGCAGAGACCAATCAGTAAGACTTCTGCTTAGCTTCCACATTTATCAGTGATACATGAACTTAATCTAAACAGTTGTAATTTGTCAGGAATTCTTGTACAAAGTAAAAATCGGAACAAAATAATCAAGACAGAGCATGAGAGCATTGTGCCTTAAGGGCAATGCCTATGTTAATTAATTTTAACTGTGTTTCTAAATCTAATTATTTGTATTAAGGTGTCCTGCTCATCAGTAAAACAAAACAAAAATCAATTATAAAGACATTTCATGATTATAAATGCTGAGTCAGGGAAATTCCCTTAGGAGTGAACAAACTGTGGAGAATGAAACCAGACTCAATGTAATCCTTGACTTCAAACTGGGATGAAACAGAACCATTCCTATCAAGTGTTCCCCTGCAAGCTTCAACAGGACTCAGGATTTAACAGGATTTTATCCCATTTTAATTTATGTCAATAAACCAGCAGGATGTTAATGAAGAAACTAGAAAAGTGGGGGGGGG
>VZRX01005105.1:212348-264003 GCA_013398075.1 Notiomystis cincta | reverse complement strand
AAAAATCTCTCACCTTGGAGCAGGTGTGGTTTTAGTTGGTTGGTTGGTTGGTTGGCTGGTTGATTGGTTGGTTGGTTGGTTTGGGGTTTTTGGGTTTTTTCATTTGTTTGTTTTCTGGGTTGTACCTTCATGTGAAATAAAGAATTTATATGCTTTTACATAAAATAATTTTTTGCTTTTACAGTAAAGATCTGCTAATTTTAGCAAGTACAGTAAGTAATGACAAGCACAAAAAGTACAGAAATAATGTGTACAACATGACAAAAATAATGGTTTGGGGGAAAAAAAGTAAAATATTGATAATAGACTTGGAACACAGAAAGTATGTTTTCCTCACTATGGAAAATGTAGAGATTTCATAATTTTCTTTTTATACTCAAGAAGAACAAGATTTTGAATGTTGCCAGAGAACTAGAAGACAAGAAATATCACATTCTCTTTTGACCTCCTGCTTATCATTGGAAGAAAATATGCACCAAGGATCAAGCTGAGTAGAAGATGTCCTGACACAGAGAGTTCTGATTATTGGTTTAGCCTGAGTAGATATTTATTATTTATTTTATTTATTTTTCCTTATGATTTTGGTTTATTAACTGGACTTATTTGACTACTGTCCCTAACACTACAACCTAAGATGTATATTGAATCATGCTAAGGTTGTTATGGGTCCTCTTAATTTCTAGGTATGAAAAGAAAGCAAAATGATTTCTTTTTAAACTGTCAAGAATGCACCAGGTCTCAAAAAT
This sequence comes from Notiomystis cincta, assembly GCA_013398075.1. Taxonomy (NCBI): domain Eukaryota; kingdom Metazoa; phylum Chordata; class Aves; order Passeriformes; family Notiomystidae; genus Notiomystis; species Notiomystis cincta. Next base: position 263,257 of record VZRX01005105.1, on the reverse strand, counting down.
GTCATCACCCTGCTGCCTACCTACCCTGGAGACTATTTAACACTGCAGGGAGGAGAAAGTAATAGAATATTGCATTAATTGTTCTTGCTGTTATTCAAGCATGAGGAAGTCTGAAACACCTGAAAAGATATGACTGGTCCCAGTTGGATAATACTGTAGTTTTACTAGTAAGAGCTAAGGCAAGGAGCCAAAAAAGACATGAAGGTTCTCAAATCAGAAGCATCTAAATTTGAAATTAGAGGGGAGACAAAAAGCAGACTAACAGCCAGAAGCTCACACAGAACTGCTAACAGGTCTGCTACAATCGCATTATATCTGTTATATATTATATAACTTTTATTTAATCTCAACAGTCTTTCAATAATAAAACAATCCAGTTGAAAAATAATTAAGGTGAAATATCATAAAACCTTACTTCATTTAAACCTTCTTTTAAGGTTTTCTCAGTCTTGCATGAAGGCAAGCAAGCATTTATTTACCTGTCAAATTGCAGGAGCTGATTTGCAATAAGAGACTTGAATGAGAAGAAGTGACTGATGAAGGGAAAAGGTCAGTCTTTTATATAAGTATTATCAACAGAGAGAAGCAAGGACAAAGAAAATTAAGGTTATACCACATAGTAAATAAAACTTCAAAGTGAACATTTTAATATAAGGCTAGCAAAAAAAAAAAGTGTATTAATGTGTATTTAGCTTTATTTTCTGTGTTATTATTTTTAAGGCACAGCAGTACCTCAGAATTGTGTTTGAGGTACTGGCCTACAACATTTGACCACACTTACAGTACAAGTGTAAAATCAATTTTCTGCACTCCCATTTGTCTCAGTACTGATTTTAGCTGGCTCTCTAACAGAATGACTCTACTGGAGAGGTTATTTTACTTCAGAGTGGCATTTCAGAAGCCTTAAATGGTCTGGAGAGATGGCATGTGACCTTTAGGAATATTTTTAACTCTGCTTTACTCTGAAGAAGAATTATTTAACCCTGTGTGGTTATAGGAACAAAAGACCCTCACTTTTCCCTTTGTGCATCTCAAAATATATCTGGCATTGACTTGTTTCAGCATAACTGGGTGTTGACCATACTGATTTTTTTTAACAGAAGTTGAGGATAAAAAATAGATTGAAGATTCTTATCTGCTGCTTTTTTGGGGGAACATTTTGAGAAGATCAACTTGTTTCATTTATAATTTTGCAAGTCACATCTCTGCATTCTCAAACTTTATATTTTTATCACTGTTTCAAGTATACTGCTGGTGTCTGCCCAGATGACATTAAAACAAAGGACTTGAACTGCAGAGGCTACTGATTAGTAACTGTAGTTTAGAACAAAAATGAAGAAATTAGAAATTCTTTACTATACTTTATCAAAACAATCACCAGTCCTTTAGAATACCTACTCAGACAAATAAGTGGCACAAAAATAAATTCAGATCATGACAAATGTCTTAAAGCACCTGATAACACTAGAGATCAATATCTAATTAACCCTGAGCAATGCTCTATTACAAAATTGGCTACCTAGCCAAATATAATGGACAGCAAAACAAAGAAGTAAAAGCAAGTACTGGGTGCATATGAATAATTGAGAGAATTGTAAGGGAAGAAAGCATGTCATCACACACAAAGTTTGTTAATAACTGGGTTAACAATCCACCAGAGTTTTGGCAAAAGGAAGTGTTAAAGATTCAAAAGCAATGTAGTATCTGACCACAACCATGGGAGAATTCCTAAGAATTCCTTAAAGTGCTCCCCCTGTACCTTCTGATACACAAAAAATGAAAGCTCTGTAACAAATAGGATAGCTTAAAAAAGTCTATCTCTTTTCCAGTAGTGTAACTACAGAACTAATAGTTTTTAGTATAAATAGTTCCTAGTTGAATTCTCAGTTTTATCAGACTACAGCAAATTTCATAGATGCTCTGATGTGATAAAATGGACAGAAATTAAATGTATGGTCATTCATAGTTTAGAGTTTTTTTGGTCTAGCCCTCACTTATGTCATATTTAAATTGCAGCCTGACTGAGCAATTCAGACTTCAGATTTTTAGAGAACTCATATAGTCCCTGAGCTAGGACACTCAATTCTATCCATAGCAACTGCAAAAGAAGGACTGCTCCAAGGGCCAGCTCAGGAGTTTAACAACTTCCTTGTGAAGAGCTGTTCTCTGGGGCTTCCCCAGGCACCTGGATGTAAGACAGGTTTCCTAAGAGAGGCAGCTGAGTTGCATCCCAGTAGCTTTGCCTTACAAATGTCTTTACCTTTTCTGACTAAAGCCTGAATTGAACTAGGTCAAAGGGGGTTTCTGAGGTGATACTTTATTTTGAATTTATTTTTCTTACCCTACAGAACATAAATTTTCCTTTTCCTAAAGGGAGAGAAGTCTTCAGTCATAAATGTTGCTGAGTTAGTGTCCCATATGCAAGAATTTTCCTTAATTGGTGTGGTAATTTCAGCCTTACATCTCAAGTTCATAAGAAAACTTCTGTAAGTAAAACTTCATTTAGGGGAAATATGTAGCACAGAACTGCCACATGAAAACTACTCCCATGCTAGTGTTTTTTCAGGTTACAGTCAGGACCCACTCTAATACCATTAGGCTTCATTTCATTTCCTCTCCTGTTAGAAATATCTCACAGAGCATCACGCTGATATTTAGAAAACTAAATGCGAATTTAAATACTTTCATGGATAGTTTTCTCATTTATTCCTGTGTCAACACTATCCTTTTATGCTACAAGCTCTCTTCTACCTAATGAAAAAAAAAATTAAATTCTCAGCATATGCTTTTTCAGATGTGGCAATTTCCATAATTTCTTTCCTCTTAGCCATCCAACCTTTTTTAACTCTTCTCAACATCATCATCCTATGTGAAAGAAAAACACTTTTTTCATTTATTGCTATACCTAATTGTCTTCAGTCTTGATCTTATAGTTTGTGCAATGTATGCAATTCTTACATTTAATTTTATATATTTCTTATATTTCTGTAAATTTATACTAAAAACGTTTTTGATCTCTGATTTATTTGCCATTGGCATATTACAATTTTACTTTTTGTTATCTAGACTGCAATTTTCTATATTGATCTACTGGTTTTTTACTCCTCACAAGTTCTTTTGAGGTAAGCATATATTTGCTCCAAATCTCTATTAAACAGAAAAAAAAAAACTCAAACTCTTATGAGACATCAAAATGTGTTAAATGATACATGGTAAGGTACTTCTAAATTCCAGGATGAAGCAGGAATGGGATCATATTATGAAGGTCTGTGTTCTACCCCACAAGTCCATGGCATTTTGGTAAGTAATAGACATTTTTGCAATTACAGATTTATATCTCTTTTAAAAGTGGCCTGTGAAGCTCAGCTTGGGTCAAGGAATGTCTGACATTATACAGGGCAGCCTAAAAGAATTCCCTGTCTCAAATACATATGACTAAAATTGCCCCTACTACTGCCACAATACCCAAATTTGCTTTGAATCTGAAATTCAGATCCAAGTAACTTGACAAGCATCCTGGAAGTTTGTTTTAGAAGGTCCGTTGTTTTTTAAGGTGTTAATTAATTTTTTTATGTTGCTGTCTGTCAGACTACAACCATTACAGCTTGAAAAGAAAATAATTGATTATGGAATTGGTGATGTGCTCTCCACTCTACCAATGCTCCTCTCGTAGCTACAGCAGCACACACCAAATGAATATTTTCTGCAGAACACAAGTGTATTTACCCCACATGTGCTGTATCCCTGAACTTCACAGACTCTTGTTATTCACTGTCCCTTCCACATGGCTCCCCAAGGGACTTTAAAGTGTGTAGTCCAGCCTGTGTTCCCCATTCCTTTTGTCAGCTTCCATGGGTATGTGAATTGGATGTGCTAATTTATTTCAGAGGCACTTCAGCACTATGGTTTGCCTTCCTTTTTTATCACACTACATTGCATGCAAATATAATTTGGGCAAAGTTACATTTTTTAAGTTCTTTTTTTGTTGTCATAGAGAAAGGCTTCCACAAAGTAGACAAGCACAGTTTCTAAACGGGAAAATTTTTATCAGTTTAACCAAAGCTCAAGTCTTTATCTATTAGCAGGACATGCAGGCCCTTACACAATCTGGCACTGGAGTTCCTGCCATTATGGTCACTATCTCAGCAGCTCTATGTTCCCTTCGTTTCAATATTTTAAGTTTTGCAAAGTTAGAGGTAACATGGTCATGGTACCTTCTCCTACACTAATTCAAATAATATATCAGAACTGGGCAATATTCACCAGGAACAAGTTAAGTCTTAGATTTCTGACAAGCAAAATTTTTAAGTTTCAGATGTCAATTGTGTAAGTTAGTAAAAGCCAGAAATGGAAAACTATTTTCAATAGCAAAACACTTCTTTGTAAGTGTTGGAGAATGTGTTAATAGATCTTTTACATTAGTCTTGGAGCTTGGTGAGGCATAGAATTAAAATGGCAGACAAAAATGCTGATTCAGCACACTTAACCAAACATACCTAAATTAACCTAAACCTCTAAACCTAGACTGTAAACTCCTTAGTTAATTATCAAGGTCTCCACATGCTTAAAATTAGCCACTCCACATTTTCATTAATACCCTGCTGGAGAATTATGTACCTATCTCCTTACTCACTCCATTGCCATCCAGAATTTAGGTATCAGAGAGGCAGCAAATTTTTGCTTAACCGCCCAGGGTTTGTATCTGCTGCCACAGTTCTGGTCTTAGGGACAGCCCCTTCTCAGAGGAATGCCAAAGTCTTGAGGAGGCAGAAGATCAAAGGGCAGCAGATGGAGAAGGAGTCGCGATATTTTCTTACACGTCAAAGTTGAACAGCTACAGAAGTAACAGTATTAAAAGTCAGATGGAGAATAAGCAAGCAAACACAAATATTAGTCTAGAAAGATGGACAAGGGAAGAGTTCCAGATCTGTGACCTATTTCCAGGAATTGTTCTTTCTTTTATCCAGCAACTATGAATTGAAAATACAGAAACATGTTGACACACCTATGGCACAATCTAACGCTGATGACTCTAAGTCATAGTTAAATACATGAATTTGTACAGCATTAAACACAGGATGTTTGTTGTGTCTGCAAAAATCACTTTGCAGCTCAGAAAGCATTATTCTGGAAATGACCACCTCATTTTCTGTCTCTCTCTGTCACACTAGGTCAGGCTGTCTTTTGAATAAAGCCATATGTCAGAGCCTAGCAAAGTGATGAAGTAATTTGGGAAATATTTCTCTTGAGCCGAGCTGGGTTTGCTTTCTCCCTCCCACAAAACAGAAATAAGAGGAAAATAATCAACTAAAAAAAGAAAAAACTATACCTATGAAAAGATGTCAAACTCCTTGTATGACTACTTTATTTAAAAAATACAGATTTAGACATATTTGCCTAAGTAATTCTACACACCTGAAAAAAACTCTCCTAGAATTAATGCTAGTTTTGTTTGATGGTAGAAGTATAACTATAGGGCTATTTTTTCACTATACACATAGGTAAATTATATGAAGTCAGTTTGGAGGATAAAAGTCATTAGTATTTTGCATTGCATCTGCTTCTTCCATGTATTGTAGCCACACATTTTTAAGCACAAATAATTCTGAAAAGACTGGCTAACTGAAATGACCTGAATAATGGTCACATCAATAGTGAGAATTGAGTAATTGTTCAATTTAGCATGTATTTCTATTTAGGCTCCTCAATCAATAAGATACCTGTGATTAAAAAAAAAAAAGAAAAAAGAAAAAATTATGTACCTCATAGGTAATGAAAATGGAATTAAAGTCTGACTAGGCATGTCTAGAGTTGCATTATCAGGGTCACCAAGAAATCTATTTCTCTTGTGCAAAACCCTTGAAGCATTTTATTTGGCACCTTTCAACTATTTATTGTTTTTCCAACAAAACAAACCAAAAAAAGACCCTTAAGGTCTCCACTCAGAAAAATATGGCGTTGTCAGTAGGTATGGACTTACCTTAACAATTGTCTTAATTTGGCCTATGTATTAGATTGGGTTTCCTTTAATGTAAAAATCTAAATGATAATTTCCCCACTTGGTGAGAAAAGAGTGAGAGGTTCTTCAAAGGACAGTTCAGAGAAATCGTCTTGGGACAGATTCAGTTCCCAGTGAAGATGTCTACCTCTTTCTATTGAATCATGGAGTCATTAAGGCTGGAAAAGACCTCTGAGTCCAACCTTTGACCAAACCACCACTATCAGCTAAACCATAGCACTAAGTGCCACATCCAGATGTTTCTTGAACTCTTTGAGGAATGGTGGCTCCACCATTTCCCTGGGCAGTGCATTGCAATGCTTGACAACCCTTACAGAGAAGAAATTCTTTCTGAATTGACTATGATTAATTATAGAGGAAACCTGAACAGCTGGCTTAAATTAAACGTCCAGCTTGGTGAATTTTAGAGGTAGGAGAGATGAGTCCCAGTTCAGGTACAGATATGGGACTGAGGATCCTCATTGTATATCCTGTCCTATTAGCCCTTTGCTCCAACAGGAATTATACTGACATTACATTGGTACTGATCAGAATGAGTTAGGAGATCAGATTTGGGCTGAAGTGTTTAAAAATTGTTGCAGAGGAGTCCTTGGGAAAACTCTGATTTTGTACAGGTCAGTAGCAATTCTTGCCTGACAGTTCCAAGAGGCAATGCAGAGTTATGCTGTCCATAACCCCACTCTGTGTCTAAGCAGCACATTTCAGCCCCTGGGTAGTAACAATAGCAGATGCTTATTATATTTAATTATTAACCATCAGCTCTTTGAACTTATCACCTTAGTCTCTCAGCACCTGTGTGATGGATGGCAAAATTCCCATAATTTCAACTTCCATCAGTCAGTAAGTAAAAGGTGAGCATCTGCTAGTGCTCACCAACCCCTCAGGATATATTCGGCTATCGTTATGATTGTTCCTAATGGTGTTTTACACAAAATATGTTAGGGTGAAAAAGGCATGCTAGGTTATTTTACACATATACAATGTCAAAGTATTTATTGCCCTGCATATGGCAAATTTTAAATATAAATAGATAACACCAGTAGCACATTTATTATTAAATTTAATATTTATGCAGTGACATAAATTTACATGTCCTTTTAAATGCTTCTGTATTTTAGATTTGATCAGAAGCTTTAGTTAAAGAAAGAAAGGAAAAGTAGGGAAGCTACAGGGAAGCTGTACTTTACACTATCTGCCATTGTTTTTTCTGCACTTAAAGGTATGTCCACACCACAGAGTGAAGAAATCATCTTTGAAACTGTAAGCAAACAAGGTAAGCTGTCATTATGGCATTAAGAAAGCTGTTAGATTCTGCTCAGAGGTAGGGCTCTGACTGAAATGCAGAACCCACAAACAGGGATATGTTGCCCTCAGGACTCAGGTTGCTAATACAGCTCTACTGGCATCTAATGCATATTCTCTTCATCAGGGCATCCCCTTAGGTCAGAATACCTGCACCTTCCTTGTGCCACAAGGAGTTTGGAAGGTGCTTACAGCAGCAAAGAGTCTCTTCCAGCCATCCCCTTCCATGGAGCTGGGTCACAGGGGAAATTTGGCTATTATATTTAGTGCATTAGCAATTTTATAATTTAAAATCTGATTTTCTCTCAAAGTATTTTCATAAATTAGGCCAGAATAATGAAGCAGTTTGCATCAGAGTCCTCTGGGAAACTTTCAAGGCAACTACTGCCACATTCTCTCCCAAGGCTACACCCCTAAAGAGATCTCATTGCTGAGAGAATACCATATTCCCTTGCCTCATACATGATGTGAAAATTATCTAGAAAGTCACATTACTCATGTCTTGTAGGACTCACTAATGGAGCTTGGAATTCATGTGAGTCCAGTGCAAAATGTCAATGCAGTAGCACAACAACAAACAAATAGAGTGTTCCAAACATCTGGTGAGTTATGAAGAGACCCTCCCCTTAATGCCTGGCAAAATGGGAATAAAATGGCCACTTAAAACTGAGCAATAACCTTTGAATGTTGCACATAGGTCATGGCTGGGTATAGAACAGAATTGTGTAATCTATTCCTGGTGCACAGCTGGCATACAGGCAGGGGTGCAAACACACGCACACATCACAGATCAAAGCTGAAGGCAAATTTCGGTAAGGCAAAAGTGCAGCATAAGGAATAAAATTTCCCAGACATATTCCTCTGCTAGTAGGCATATAAATCATGAAATCTCTATGGCTGCCCACCAGACATGAAGTAATGTACAATTTATGTTGAAAATTTATTATTGTTGAAGAACAGACTTTATATTTTTAAATGCTTTCATAAGTATATTGTTAAATGCCTGACTGTGTATGAAAAACATTATTTTTACATTCATAAGAATATGAAAAAGATATTTTTCCAATTTATTAATTTATTATTTTTGTAAGTGATACAACCGTTTATGACTTCTTAGACCCACTATAAACAAAAAAATTTTACAAATTTAGAAACTGAGGAGATGGCAAAAGTGTTTTTTAAAGTTTGGAAGCCAGTTAATAAAAGCTGTGATTATGGTAAGGACCTTCTTCAAAGAGGCAAAAGGAAATCTCAGTATTGAGAGACTCCTACTTTCCTTAGTTTTTGGGGATGGTCTTCTCCTTCAGTTTCAGGAAGAGCTGAATGAGTCTCCAGTGGAGTTCCCCTCTCCTATTCAAGGATGCCTCAGCAAGACAGGGGGTCTTTTGCAGAATATTCTCCCTGATGGATCCCTGCCTGTGAAATTTCTGGTCAGTGTCTTAATAATTGCAAATTTCTTCATCTCTAACAATTTTTTTCAACAGCCACCGAAAGAGGAAAAGAGGATGTTTCAAAGTCTTTATTGACATTTTAGAAGGTCCCTACTAGTAACAGCTTAATTAACTTTATGGCAATGTTTAAGTTATGATATGGTATTTCAGAAGTAATTTGAGGGTATTTTCCCTCAAATGTTTGCATGAATGTCTCAGGAAAGTCAGGCAATTAAAATAGAGATTGTACCATAACAGTAAAATTACATATCAGAGATCTTCTGAATATATGATAGGGTTATTTTTATCAGATATATCTTTTCAAATTCATTTTGAAATAATGAAATCCTTGGTTACCCCAGATTTCAGCCAAATATGAAAATCCCCTTTAAAATTATTATATGCTGCAAAAACCCTGAAAAATACCTGTCTTATATGATAAAGACATCCAAATCTTAATTAATTTTATTTAAAACAATGGAAGTGATAATGAGATTTCTCTCAAATTCATGTTCTTATTTTTCAGCATAAAATCAAAAATGTTTTCTTCTTCTGTAGTATTTCAGTCACTCTTTGTCTTGCTTCTTACAAAAGAAGCTGAATTCAAATATTGGCTTTTGTGTTCTATGATGTGGTCCATGCTTTTTAGAACCCCAAATCTGTGAGTTTTCAGAATATTCTAATTTTATAAATTTATTTTTCCTGTGTTGCTTAGTTCTCTGAAGATCCCCAAGCAATCCAACTGTAATCTCCAAATGAATGACAGTGAATCTAAATTTTTCCAGACTACTATTTTATGCTGGTATCTCACACTAACCAAGGGTATATAGATAGATTTGCAGTTTGAAATTTAATAGATTTTTTTTCAGGGTCTGTCTGTATGATTTAAAATGATCATTTTTTTTCAGCAGTTTTTCTACTCATTTTTCCCAGCTACTGCTGAGTCAGAGAGTTCAGACTGTTTAATTGAAAATGGAGTGACAAATCTTTACAGCCAGATCAAAACCCAAAAAGAGTCAAAGGAAAGACATCCTTTGACTTAATTTAGAAAGCTATTCCAAAAGCTTTATGTATATTCAAAGCATATTTATTAACATAATTTAAAACTCCCTCCCAAATCCTGCTATCACACAATCTTAGCTAAGCATAGACATGGAGAGATTTAGCCTGTTTTGGCTAATTATTCTTATTTTCCCTTGGGAGTTGCTGACCTTATTTTTAGAAAAATAATTATTTTATGTTAAGAAGCATTTGCCTTTATAAAAAATAAAATCTCTCAGTCTAGGAGCCTGGGAGCATCACTGCTCCTACACTGCCAGCCCTTTCATGTGGCTCTGAACTGCAGAGCCCTTTGTGCTCCCTGTGTGCACTGCCAAGCCCTCATTGACATCTAGTCAAGGCACAGGGGCCTTAGGCCCTTGAGAAGAGCCAAAATTAGGCAGTCTGAAAGTCCTACCACACTGAAACAGTCATCAGTATCCTTCTGAGATTGTGGAAAAAGTTTCAAATGAGACCATGAAAAGGATGCAGAAAGATACTTAGGTTTGCAAGAAACTAAGAAAGAGAAAGGTTGCAGTTGGAGGAGAATGAAGCCAGATTTCCCTTCAGTTACAAGAAAAGCCTTCTCCATACAGATTATCCTGACTTCACCATCTGAGAACTGACAGAAAGTAAAAGCTACATTATGCCATTTTCAAACAGTAGAGCTAGATAACAAAGTTACAAAATAAATAAATCAAATTTCATTAACAATATTAACTGCTATTTTTTTAGAGTCGTGGTGCTTTGTGTTATAGAAATGCAGCTGTGGCCACTCAAGGCAACAACATTGTAAATATGCTTTCCTGTGCATAAATTTTGCCCTGTTTATCAAATTCTTATCTGACTGCTGTTCCCTTATAAAATAATATAAAAAAACAAGAGGAAAGCTGAAGAGAATAGAGGAGAAATTGTATTTTTGTGTATAGTCTATATACTGTAGAGCATTGCCTTGATCCTTCTGTGGGTTCTTCTAATGCAAAACCCTGAGGCATCTTAGCAGCTAGAATGAAAAAAAACATGTTTTCCTGGGTTTATTTATGAGTACAACAGGACTTCACTAATTTGTACCCATGCAAGGGAAGGCACATAGGAAACGACAGACTAAATGAAGACTTTGTAGACCAGAATTTTATTCATTTATTTTCTAATTGTCATTTGTGTTCATGTATTTGCAGCAATACATCATTATACTGTTGTTTTTCTTGATACTGCTGTCACCTAAGTAAAAATTGGTTTTGAATAAAATCCCAAACCTAAAGTATTATTCTCTCTAAAGGAGTATATTGGTGCCTAGAAATAGATAAAGATTAACAAATGAAGGAGTCTTTTCTATTGCATAGGTCAGTTTTACAAAGTCATTAGAAATATGAATGTTCAAAAGTAGGTTGTTCAGATGTCAAATACACTAATAAATGCTTTGGAGAATGGCATGTGAAGTGGTGTCATAATAATGATATTGAGTCTCAATAAATCTCTGTTTCTAAATATTTACTGGTATATAAGAAAGTGATGGGTAATGTTTTAGGTTGAAAGTATGCTTCTTCAAAACACAATTTATTTTAAGCAGTATCTACTCATATATGTACACCCAATCAGTGAAATTTTAAAGTGGTTCCCATTTTGACCAACAGCTACCACATCCAGTTGATAATATTTGAAGTTCTGCAAAAATTATTTAGGCATTGAACCCTTTTGTTCAATGATTATAGACTTTGCACCCAAATTTGTACCCTAGTCACTTTTACATGAAGCAGAAATATTTAAATATAGTGCCAATCCCCCAAAGTGCTCTGAAGGACATCAGCAATATAAGCTCTTCTTTGCTCTTAGAGTGAGCCCAGACAACTGTACAATCCATGTCCAGTAAATTTAAGAGACCTGTTCTTTCTTGCTCTACTGCACAGGTTACCATCTTTGTTCCCTGCAGTTAAAGCTGATAGTCCTATAATTTGGAGTGGCTTAGAAAGTGGTGTATTTTTGCCAGTTTTACCTCTCTTATGGGCACGGTTGCCTCTGTCCATTTCAGGGCAATAATCTCTTTATCATTTCACCAGAGGCCACCTGAAGGCACCCTTGAAGGTGTACAAGTCCAGAAAAATTCTTTCAATATACCTTTCTAGCTCATCTAAAGTAAATCCAACTGGTCTTTATGCTTGAATATTATACATATTTTATGCATTCTATTTAATCATGTCTGAAGGCTATCGAAAGCTGAAAAATCTTTCAGCAAAGCATTTTATTCAACACATGCTACACTTTTTTCCCATACTCCCATAAACCAGATAATCTGGACAACATAACTTCTGTAAAAATATTTAGCAAGTCTTGAAAATTATTTTTCCTTTTTTCTTTTTTTTTAGTCAGACAGTTCAAATGAAAGTAAATTCTGTAGAGTGAGTGCTTTATGGGTTTAATAATGACAAATAGAAATATCATCTCAGGGAAAAAATATCAGGTTTAGTTTGAAATCAGTCCAAGTTAATATTTACAACTTCAGAGTGAACTTCAAAAGATTTGAAGTTCCAAAAATCAGATTGATTTTCAAAACTGTTCCAGTCAGAAATCAAGAATTTGCTTGATGAAGAAGGCATAAATTAAACCCACACTGCTGAAATGCTAGCAAGAGTTCTAGACACTGTCTTGTATGGAGACTTTCTGTCTATATTTTATCTTCTTTTGGACACTCCCATAGACACTACAGCACTTAAAGACCAAATGCCTAGTCCTAGACCATCCTTCATTCTCTACATCTCTTTTTCAAATTCAGCTATAAAATTTAAATTCAAAAGGAAAATAAGATAATTTAGTCAACTGCAGGGTATCAAATGTCATTCAATATACAGAATTTGTTCTTACATTGATTGCAATAATTTGCATTTGGCTAAAATCTAACTTCTGTCTAAAAGGTATCTTCTCATAAATGCACACTCAGTGTGAACTGAATGGCATTTTGTCATGGTGTAACCCCACAGGACAGCTCAGCCCCACACAGCCACGTGTTCACTCCCCCTCAGTGGGATGGGGGAGAGAATCACAGGAGCACAAGTGGGAAAACTGCTGGGAGATACAGTCAGTTTAATAGGTAAAGCAAAAGACACATGCACAAGCAAAGCAGAACAAGAAATTAATTCACCACTTCCTATGGGCAGGCAGGTGTTCAGCCACATCCAGGAGACAAGGGCACCTTTATGTGCAGAGATTAGCTGGGGAGACAAACACTATCACTACAAATGTCCTCCCCTCCCTTCTTCTTCCCTATAGTTTGGATGCTGAGCATGACCCATATGGTATGGAACATCCCCTTGGTCTGTTGGGGCCAGGTGTCCTGATTGTGTCCCCTTCCAACTCCTTGTGCACCCCCAGACTCCTTGCTGGGGTGAGGAGCAGAAAAGGCCTTGGCTCTGTGTAATCAGTGCTCCACAGTAACAAAAGCATCGCTGGGTTATCAACACTTTCCAGCACANTGAAGAAGGCATAAATTAAACCCACACTGCTGAAATGCTAGCAAGAGTTCTAGACACTGTCTTGTATGGAGACTTTCTGTCTATATTTTATCTTCTTTTGGACACTCCCATAGACACTACAGCACTTAAAGACCAAATGCCTAGTCCTAGACCATCCTTCATTCTCTACATCTCTTTTTCAAATTCAGCTATAAAATTTAAATTCAAAAGGAAAATAAGATAATTTAGTCAACTGCAGGGTATCAAATGTCATTCAATATACAGAATTTGTTCTTACATTGATTGCAATAATTTGCATTTGGCTAAAATCTAACTTCTGTCTAAAAGGTATCTTCTCATAAATGCACACTCAGTGTGAACTGAATGGCATTTTGTCATGGTGTAACCCCACAGGACAGCTCAGCCCCACACAGCCACGTGTTCACTCCCCCTCAGTGGGATGGGGGAGAGAATCACAGGAGCACAAGTGGGAAAACTGCTGGGAGATACAGTCAGTTTAATAGGTAAAGCAAAAGACACATGCACAAGCAAAGCAGAACAAGAAATTAATTCACCACTTCCTATGGGCAGGCAGGTGTTCAGCCACATCCAGGAGACAAGGGCACCTTTATGTGCAGAGATTAGCTGGGGAGACAAACACTATCACTACAAATGTCCTCCCCTCCCTTCTTCTTCCCTATAGTTTGGATGCTGAGCATGACCCATATGGTATGGAACATCCCCTTGGTCTGTTGGGGCCAGGTGTCCTGATTGTGTCCCCTTCCAACTCCTTGTGCACCCCCAGACTCCTTGCTGGGGTGAGGAGCAGAAAAGGCCTTGGCTCTGTGTAATCAGTGCTCCACAGTAACAAAAGCATCGCTGGGTTATCAACACTTTCCAGCACAGATCCAAACCACAGCCCTGACCTAGCTACTCAGAAGGAAACAAAACCTCTTCCAGCCAAAACCAGCATACACCTACAGATGGAGAATCTGCTTGGCAGTTTCCTCCCATGATTAATGCTCTGTTCTTTACTTCTTAGCATCTGTCTGGCTCTATGAGCTGCTGGTTCTTCTTACACATCTGCTTGCTGAATGCCATATTATTCTTGTGGAAGACAGCACAATCTTTCCTGTGATAAGTTAATAAGTGAGAGCCCTAAAGTTCATATGATGTGGACTTTTCCAGTTTTCAAATCAATTCTGTGTTGCTTTTTAAGTCCTTGCTAATTTTTAAAGCTGTCTAGAAGCATCCAGTTTTAGCTTCCTCAGTTCATGTGAGCTGCCTATTAGCCAGCTTCTTATGCATCTTGGAACCATATCTTTACTGTGGCAGTGCCCTTGGGAATTAGGAAATCATATTCTGCTCCAAGATCACCACTTCCCAAGACTCACCTAACTTCCTTGTCCTTCAAGATGTAATTTTAAAAACAAACTTCTGCGTTTTTTGGGTTCTCTAGAATAACTATGTCCCCATTTACCAGTCATTGAATGACCTGTTCTTACTATTATTTCTCTTCTCACTGTACCCTTTACAATTAGCACTAATATAGTAGCATGCCACTTCCAAAGCTTCTGACACACTGACACTTCTTTTTTGAAGAGCATTTAGTCATGTAGTTTAAAGCCATATCTTACTGACACCTTGTATTGTGTCAGGTTCTTTAGTTAGATAAAAGAAGGTAGATGCTTGTACACATTATCAGGATAAACATATATACCATTCTCAAACACAGTTGAGATGTTATCAAATAAATAACTTCATTTTATGAGACCAATTATGTAAACCACAATGCTGACTACCATTAATTTTGTTCTTAGTTTTAAATCCTTTTGAACTGAATCCTACTTTATCTTTTCCATTATTTTTCTGCACATGGGACACATTAATTTTGCATTCACACAGTATCAACAATCTCGGATATTTAAAATCTTACAAGAGTTCCTATATTTAATAAATATTAATAGTCAGTCCTCACACATCCTTAGAAGTGTAGACATCTTTAAAATATTCCTTTGCAATGAAAGAGCCAGAAAACAAGTCTGCTATATTATACTTGTTTCATTATAAACACTCAGATTTATTGAATAATGTCTTCTCTTATGTCTTATGTCTTCTCATGTCTTCTCTGTCTCCTTACTAGTAATTTTATCATTTACTTTAAGAATAGGATACATGTTTGTTTCTTCCTCTTGAACAGTTTCTTTCTTTTCTTGCTGTTGTTGTGGATCCCTGTATTCCCAATACATATATTCAACCTTGACCATGGTTATTTCATTTAGAAAAACTACTTCTTCAGTGTCTTTATCTTCCTTCATTAATTTTCTCCATAAATTTTCATACTTTTCTAATATTACTCTTTTGGACTATAATCTCTTTAGATAATACACAGATGTTATATAGAAATATATATTTACTCTCATTAGGCAATGAGCGGCTCTCATATTAACCACTTCTTTTCATTACACCAACCATCATTGGTGTAAGGAAAGGAAGTGACAAAGCCTTTGCAGGACCAGTTGTGTGTCCCCCTTTCTTATCAGTGATGGGAGAAAAGGTATAGAGACAAGAATCAACATTTCTCTTTTTCATCCTCTTCCTTCACGTGCATACTCTCCTCTGAGGCCAGGAGAGGACTTCCCAAGGAACCAGATTCCTCTGGAGTTTTGAATTTTTCAGGTCCCTATTGGCCTAGAGAGACTTCTGTTTCCTTCTTCATCAGAGACTGGCATCTTTTTTTGCCTGAATCTAATACAACTCTTACTTGAGTTCTCAAGCAGAAATTTTCTGAACTCCAAAAAGAAATCAAATGCTAAATTGCAGGCCATACCTTTTATAGCAAAAAAAATATTCTACCAGAGTTCAGAAGTCCAACAGGACATTTCCATAAAAAGCTTGCTGTTCAATCACATGAATAAATTATCAATCTTTTTTTCATCTGTATGCAGCTGAAATCTAGTCCGAGCCTCTCCCATTATGTCCATTACACCAGGGAACTTTTGTTTTCCTTCTTAACTGGAAATCACAGAGTAATGATGGTTAAATTCTTCTCTTAGGAATAATCAGTGTTTTCAAAGCATTTCACTACTTGTAGGACTATGAGGAAAGAATTCAAACATCTATAAATATCCTATTGTTTTTGATTTGCTGTCTTTTTTGGCAAAAATAATGGAAGTTTTCCTCATGCAACAGATACTCAGGACAATATTAATAATACATTTCAGGATTTCTGCTTGTGAACATTGGTGTTTGTACAAGATAAGAGTTCAAGAATTACCACATACTTCTGAAAAAATATCCACTTTGTCTAGAGCTGATGTAAAATCTCTTTTATGACATCTGTCTAAATACTGGTCAAATATACTAAATTTGAAGATTGTAGATCACTGGAGAAAGTCTTGCCTAAAATGCAAAAGTACTAAAATACCTTAAAAGAATCATAACTTGACATTACATAAAATTACATCTGGTTAATACTTTATAGTAGCTGCATTGCAATATTCTGACTCTGTGTGCATAACTTAGTACTATAATATGACATATAGAATGTAGGCACACAACCATCCTAAATTATTCTTGACATTCAATACTGTTATCCAGTCTCTCCCTTCCACATCTATCCTGGCTTTGGCAGGTTCTACTTGGATGTTGCAAAAAACTTCGAGACTTACCAGTCTCAAAGACAGAGCAAATTCAGAACATCACTAGATTGTCTAACCTAAGGACACATCAGTGTGGAGCACAGGGTGAAATATGTATAATATAGAGTACAAAGCCTGCATATGTTCTCCCTGAATGTAGAAAACTTAATACACTGAAAACAATACAGCTATGAGATCTTGCATGAACATGGGACTGTTCAAGGGCTTCTCAAGGGAATGTTCTGTAGATGCTGTCCCAGTCTGATACCACAAGATTCAGGAATATGAAAGTGCCTGTATTTAAATTCAGTAAAGCAGACCTTTTCAATTACTCTGCATTGGGACTAGGAAACAATTACAGTTCCAGTTAGTGAATTTCCTCCCTAGCTCCGTTACAATGGAGGATGGAAGCTGTGAGGTATTTTGACATAGAGGCTGTAGTTTCAAATTTTTTGACAGGTAATCTTGATGTTTTAGTGACTGGAGTTAGATATAAACTTCAGTGGGAATATCAGAGAGCTCCAGAGATGATTTGCCACTTGCTAAGAAAAGCACTTTTTACAACAAGAAAAATATTTTTTTTTTAATTTAACAACAAAAACAATTTAACAAAAATACTCTGCTACATCAAACAATGGCTTGGTTTTAGCAGGTCCATTAGCAACAAGGGAGTTAATCAGTGTCTTTTTGAATACCCAACAGCTGTTTAAGAGAGACTGTCAGGTTGGAAAAGTCAGTAACATATTTGAAGCAAAAGTACTGGGATAAGGCCTCTCTTTCTGAAGCCCAGCAGTCTTTCTGTGGAACTGTGGAGCTGAGGAAAGTTCTTGCTCTGCTCTAAACTCCAAACTCTGGGCAATTCCTCCTAGTATTGTTCACCTACTGATGACCTCTATCAAGGCTTTTATTCACTGCCGTCTGCACCAGATGAGGTAATTTTTGAGAATGTTGGAATTCAAGAGACAAATTTATCTCTACAACTATAATATTTTTTCAAAGCGTATTTTACTGATGCAATGAATAAAAAAAAAAAAAGTAAACTAATTTGCTAACTACCAGAGTAAAAGAGCATCAACTCCCATTATTCTGTGTGTGAGAGTTTACAGAGGACTCAAAATGTCTTTCCAGACTTTTTTATTGAAAATCTTTCAGCCACCCATGAGAAAGACACTGATTTCTGTAGTTTCATCTCTCATTACCTACATCCCCACCTTTGATGCAATCCTTTGTACTTTTATGCCTTATAAAAATTGTAAGCACCCTGGGGCACAAATAAGTCAGTTTAATTTGTCTATATAGCACCATTCTTTCCTAAGGCATTGAATGAATAATATATAGTAATTTATAATGAACGTATTTGCAAGTCAGAGGGCTTGACAGCAAGCCAGTGAATTGAAAAGCAAGCAAAGTTAAATAAGCCTTTTAAACAGGGTGGTCTTAGTGGCCAAGATACATTTTTTATTTATAAATATTTGGTATGAGAACCCTGTCCCTTGGCAAAGTACTTGTTGCAAAGCTGAGAAAGCTGGCAGCACTGTCTGAGCATACATGGATCTTCCTGCATGCACTGTAGAGCACAACTAGTCTAACTAGATCAGCAAGTGTATCCCTTAGAGAAATATCTAAAACTGTGTCACATTTAAGCTCCAGCACTGGAAAGTAAACAGAAACAACAAAGGAATGGTAGCAAATATTTTTGCTTACCTTTGCTATGAGAAATCATAGGATCAGACAGTGGCCTGGGTTAGAACAGAATTTAAAGATTATCTAGTTCCAAGGCCTCTGCTGTGGGCAGAAACACCTTCCAATAGACCAGGTTTCTCAGAGCCCCATCCAACGTGGTGTTGAACACTTTCTGGGATGGGACATCCATAACTTCCTTGCACAACCTGTTCCAGTGCCTCCCCACCCTTAAAGTAAAGAATTTTTTCCTAATATCTCATCTAAATTTACTCTCAGTCTAAAACCATTCCCTCTGGTCCTGTCACTTCATGTTCTTGTAAATGGTCTCTCTCCGTCTTCCTCACAGGCTCCCTTCAGGCGCTGGAAGGCCGTGATTAGGTTACCCTGAAGCCTTCCCTTTCCAGTCACAACAATCTCAATCCTCTCCATCTTTCCTCATAAGAGACATGCTCTATCCCTCTGATCAATTTGGTGGTCCTCCTCTGGACTCCAACAGGTCCCTGTCCTTGCTGTGCTGGGTCCCCAGCTCTGGATGCAAGGTTCCAGGTGGGGTCTCTCTCAGCAGAGCAGAAGGACAGAATCCCCTCTCTTGCCCTGCTGCCCACGCTGCATTTGGTGCAGCCCAGGACATATTTGGCTTTCTGGGCTGTGAGTGCTCATGGCCAGGTCATATCAACTTTTCATCCACCAGCACCCCCAAGTCCTTCTCAGCAGGTCTGGTCTCTATCTGTTCATCCCCCAGCCTGTAAAGTTTACACAGGTAATGTGATGCATATTAAACACTCCTTGAGCACTTATTTATTAAACCTATGTTGTAAATAATTTGCTAAAATACATTTACTCAGAATTATATCAATATTAACATTCCTCTTTCAGACTTTCTTCCTATTCTTCTGACTATATTTCACCAGACAACTTTTGTTTTAAAGCAAGACAAGACAGAGTTCCAGATTTTCCATTGAAAAAGCACTAGATTTGTTGCAGAGGCCCTGTGTACAGTTCATACTCAAAAACTCCCATGTATCCAGAAAGCATGTCCCACAGAACTGATGAGCCATGTGAAGGGGCCATTTGTCCTGGATTTTCGGACACCAAATAGCCTAGTCAGACCCATAAATTTTGATTTTAAGTACTTTAGGGCAAAAATCTGTCATTTTAATTTGTTGAGAAACCACCATTCTTTCCTAAGGCAAGGTGTGAATAATACATGACAATTTAAAAAGGAGCTGTTTGCTACTGTTACTGCTCCTGCAAAACCTCTGGATTCTCAGACAAACGACCAACGTATTCTTAATGCACTCAGGCTATATTTTTAGGTGCAAAAAGAGGATATATACTTTAAAATCTGAACTTAGTACAAGCTACATATTCAGTGTTACCAACTGAAAATTCAGTCTCAGAATATTTGCTACTCTATTTAAAGTTATGGCTTGTATGGGCAAAGAGTTGCAGTTTTCCCTTTAATTTCTTATAAAGTGCCTAAATCCCATTGAAAGCAAGCTATTATATATTTAAGTGTTTCCATAATTAATATTCCTTGTTACAAATAAAACCTTGAAAAAAACAACTTCCAAAAAACTCTAAAGAAACTAAAAAGACACAGAAAAAATAAAAGACAAAAAAAAACCAAAAAAACCCAAACAACAACAACAACAAATCCCCATCCCTGAAAATAAGAAGTATATTAAGTTAATCAATTAAAAACTAGAATAGTATAGTGGCTTCTTAAATTTATTCAATTTTCATATTTCTTCAGAAACTGTCACATTATTATGTGAAGGTACATTGGCAAACCAAGGCATTAATGTGGCATGTTGTAGAAATTTTCATAATGCATCGATGATAATGCTGTAACTTGGTAAGAACAGGTTACTAGAACAAGATATATCTATGGGTCTCTATACATGTATTTCTTCTAGAACCCTGCTGGCTTTTTAAAATGAGCAATAGCTCAATTATTATTGTTGTTGGTTTTGTTGTTATCACAATCATGACGATATTAAGGATTAATCATTATTAATAATATGGATGTAATGTGGAATTGCAGAATAAGGAGTACTGTATATTGGAATATGTGTAAAGATAGATACAAACAGACCCCAGAGTCAGTAGAAAGAAATCATCACCATTAACATCATTCCCATCCTGGCAAAGAGGAGGAAGAGCCCCCAGCAATTAAGCTAGTTCCCCTGGTGAAGAACTTTAAATACTGATTGATCATCATGAAATTTCTTTTCTTTTTCTTAAGGAGCATGGAAAGAACAAAAGAACACCAGAGAAAGAGACAATTATTGGGAAAGTTTTGTACATTAGTTTTGCATGTATTACTTCATTAATGACCATAGAAATGAGATCATTCAGATTGTGTGTGCTGATACCATCACATCTAGATTAAGAATAAATTTTTGACTAACCACTAAAGCTTTAATTTATGACTTCATATAGGAGGTGCATTCCTTTAACCCAAATAAATTGCACAGGTGTCTATACTGATTGTTAAATATGGATGCATCAATATTCACCTCTGTTTATGAACATTACCTAATTTCATTATAACCACCATAAAGTATTGGATATTTTGTGTAATGCCTGGAGTTCTTAACAATATTCTGAGATCTGGAAGTATCCGTATTTCTGCAAAACACATTAGTATAATTAGGATCCATTTCATGAAGAGTCTTCTTTATTTATCTTTCTTTTAGAAGTGGGCTGTCAGACAGCCATTTTCTTCATGTTCCTATCCAACACTTTGTAAACCTTCCATTGAATCACTAAAAGATAATAAACCCATTGTTCAGACAAACCAAAAGAAAAAGTGGTGCTTTATTTACTTCACACCATTCTCCAGAACCTCCACAGCACAGAGAAAAAGACATGTCCAGCTCCATTGTTAAATAACGGTATCTCTATGTATACATTCATGCAGTCTCCAGCCATATCCTGGTTTCATCTAGGATAATTTTCTTTCTAATAATTGGTATAGTGCTGTATTTTGTGGATTTTGTAGTTCCTAGGTCAAGGACTTTTCAATTTCCCATGTGCTGCCCAAAGCAGGTGCACGAGAAGCTGAGAGGGAGTATTGCCTGTGGAGGTGACCCAAACTGCCCAAAGGGGTATTCCACACCAGAAAATATCCAGTATATTAACTGGGAGTAACTGGCTATGAGAGATTGATTGCTGCTGAGGAAAAGACTGGGCATTGGTCAGCAAGTGGTGAGGAGTTGTATTTTGCATCAATTGCCTTTCTCGGGCTTTATTTATCTCTCTTTTTGTTGCCTTCCTTTTTATGATACTTATTTTTGTTATTATATTTTACTTTATCTCAGCCCACAGATTTGGGGTATTTTTTAATCCAATTCTCCTCCACATCTCACAGAGGTGGGCAATGAGTGACTATACATACTTAGTTGCCAGCTGGTGTCAAATCACTACAACAAAGATCATTTGGAATAGCAGTAATCTGAAACAAACAGGTTATAAGAAGATTGAAGAGGATTGAAAAGCAAGTCTACTTTTAGGTAATATGTTAAGTTTGGAAAGGATACAGAAATTGTGGGTTAGTATTCTGCCTCTGTACTCTTTTATACAAGACAGCACATATGGAGGGTTTTTTTGAAGCTGCAGTTGACAGCAGCAGGAAGAGGAACAAGATAGAATGTACCAGCCTGTTAAATACACTTCAAATCACCCTGGCTAGGTTAAACAATGGAGCCTTTGAACTGGACCAAAAAAACACTTGCAAGAGATGGCACACAGGCCTGCCCACCACCACAGCTCACTCTCACAGCTACCAAAACAGAAAAGGGGAAATTAATGTGGAAAATAAACCTGCACATGCTGGGTAACACCAGTAGGCTGATAACCAAGTTAGCAGGCTGTTACCAAAGTCAGTTCAAGAGAATGCTTTAACATGGTTCCTAGTGATATATTTCTGAGATATGTTACCAAACTCCTGTCCTCAATGATGATTTCCTTGCTTCTTGTGAAGACTCAGAAATTGTGACTGGACAAATAAGGCAAATAGCTAAGGAAGATGTTCAGTATTTCTGGGCAGAGACTTGAGATTGTTAGTTGTTTGCCAACCATAAGCCTTGTTAATAGCAAATGGGTTACAAGTTTGAGGGTATTCCATCATGCTGATACAGAAGTTTGTATTTCAATTTCACAACTGGGCCATAGCAGTTTATTAACATTCTTATTGAAATTCTGTATTTTCACACATACATATGCCTAGATGGAAAGTTCTTTTTTATTCAGATTTCTACACCCAAAGGCAAATATTTTTAATTTATTTTATTTTTGATAAATGTGAGCAAAATCAGCTCATTTCCTTTACCTATTCAAGGATTAAAAAATGCTCAACATAAAGGAGTTAAAAGCTCCGTGTATGCAGGAAGCATCTGAACTTTAAAAGCTGAAAGTTAACAGGTTGACACAGAGGATTAGTCTCCAGGCCAATATGCAAAAATCAAATATTCACACAATAAGAGTAAAAATGTACTAAAATCAATTATGCAATGTGTTACTTTGCTACTTGTAGCAAATTCATTCATTAATTCTGACTTTCCCAATTAGCTTATAATTGTGTTGCTCCTTATTTGCATTAAGAATCACATGTATGACACTGATCTTGCATAGCAGTGCAGGTCTCCTGGGTGCATCGTCTCACTGAAGTGGTTTTTTTGCTTCATAGTTATGGTACATGTTCCGAAGTAAACTGTGAATTCCAGCAACAGTGTGTGTTCTACCTTTAATTATCTTTCCTCCTTGAGAAGAGCAAATCTGAGATTTGGAAGGCTTTGCATCCCTTAGAGTAGGTAGGCAGTTACTTCTGGGCACAACTGTGGCCTTTCATCATAAGTAGAATTATTAGATTCCACCACACCACTACAGGCTTGGAAAACTAAAAATCTAAAGAAATATTTCATAGTGCAGGAGGAAAATTAGCTTCTTTCTCAAATGGGAAAGTAAGGATTTAAAAGAGGTGGTTCACACCATTTTCCCTAAACACAGAAGAAGATGTAAAGCAGAGTGGTGTCACCTGAATTACTAAGATTCTTTTGTAGCTGCTGGAGCACAGAAGTTTGACATTTATAGTTAAAATAGATGAATAACTGACAGAGAGCACTTTGTCCAACACCAGCTTGTGCAAGGACATGGCCAATGACTATGAGATGTTTGTGGCCTCCAGAAACCTGTGCTCCTACAGTTTAGCCCAAGGACTTTTCCTTCACTTACTGCCCTAAGCACTGGCTTCTTGTCCAGCTCTATAAGAGCCATTCCTTCCCCCAAAGACTTATGCTAACCATGGCCTCTTGGCAGGTGGACCTCTCCTTCTCTCTGAAAAGGGTATTCTCACCTTCTGTTCTTTTCCGTTACTCTTCTCATTTCTCTGAAATAGATTGGCCCTGAAGCTTTGCCGCAGGTACTGCTCTTCTAAGCAGAGGTCTTGTACATACTGGAGTGTTTCTTATGTAATATCCTTCTTACACTATGTGTTGGCTGCCAGGATACCATTCTTAAAAATGTCATCTATGACTATGTCTCCACATAGGAAGTTTCTTGCCTGCAATGTACACTTTATCCCTAACATGTAACTTCTGATCTGCCCTTTCACCTTTTACAGCAGAGGTCTTTACAGGAGTGAGTGAACCAACTTACTGGAGCAAAAAGGCAAGTGCTAGCAAATAAACTGAACTGTCCAGCAAGTGTCCATTTAGACAGATAAACAAGGAAACAATTCTATGCTTGTGTCAACATTGCAAAGCAAGTTTTAGATGCTCCTAAGAATCACCCCACCATTTTTTTTTCCAAAACTGTCCTGGCTCACAATCATGTGTTAAATCAGTCTTGAGTATCTTCATTTCATTTGCATAACACAGGCCTTGTCACAGTGTGAAGTTCCCTAAAATAGTTATTGTGTCTTTGGGCAAAGAAAAAAGCCAGACAGTAGCAGAAAGAAAAAACTGCAAGCATTTTGATCTCCTGTTGAGATAGAGATTATATGTCTGGTTTCCTAAATATCCAAAGTGAGACTAGACTAAAGCAATGCTGTTTTGAGGCCTTCCAAATTTCACGTGATGCATTCCAACTTACTTGCCTGATATCAATACAGAGTTTACCCCACTGGGTTTAATTTGACTCATTGTCACCTTTTTTGGTGGAAGCAGGCTAAAGCATTCACATTCCTGACTCTGTGAATGCTTCAGAATTTCCTTTCTATGCGAGTCATAGCGTCTATTTTTCAAGATAACCTTTATTTCATGTACTGAGTGTTCTGACTTACTCATGTTCTGACTTACTGATCATTCCAAGGGTATGCATTACAAGTGGTTTCAGAAGCGGATTTTAATTCTGCATGCCATGATTTCATGTTGTTCGTACAATGGTCTGCAGGCAGACACACGAAATTCAGCCCACCTGTAATTCTGTAACTATATACAACACATACAAATAATAAAAATTAACACTTTAGATAAGCTGGCTTTAGTCATTCTCTTTTCCCAGAAGAGATGTCTAATAAGTCTTGCCATTTTAACAAAGGTATTGCAAGACTTAATTAACTAATGTTTGTAAAATGCTGTGAGTTCCCTGTGTTTTTATGTATCCTGCTGGCTCTCTTCTCTTGGTGACTCAG
This sequence comes from Notiomystis cincta, assembly GCA_013398075.1. Lineage (NCBI taxonomy): Eukaryota > Metazoa > Chordata > Aves > Passeriformes > Notiomystidae > Notiomystis > Notiomystis cincta. The sequence continues at coordinate 238,061 of VZRX01005105.1, read as the reverse complement.
TATTGCCACAAGCTGTATGTCCTGCCAATTGCCAACAGGCAGGTAGAAAAAAGAGCTGTGGCAGATACAGAACCTGCAGTGGGAAGTCTGGAACAAGAAAATTTACCAAAATAAATAGTCCAGAGAAAGGAACAGGAAGGGAAAGAAGACCAAACTGATGATGAGACAAAAGATAAGCTCATCCTCTATCCTCTTTCACTCTACAGATGGACGTTTTCTCTACCACCTTTCTCCTCTTGCTTGCCATTTTTCTCTGAGATTTATTGGAACATTTTAATCCCTTTTCTTCAGCCTCTTGCCTCAAAATGCCATCAGGGTCCCTTTTGGGGAGCTAGAGTAGGATGCTATTACTTAGACTCACTGGCATTTAAATCCCAGCTTTGCCACTTGCTTGCTGGAAGGGCTGTTTTTCTTTCCTAGGCCATATTCATCTAGGCCAAATCCAAAGCTCATTGAAGTCACTGACAATCTATCCCTTGATTACAGAGGATTAGGCCTCTGTGCACTCCATGGTGTTGCTAAAATTAGTTCAGTAGTGCCTGTAGAACCCACTGAAAAAAACAGAAATTAAATGCTATCCAAGGAGAAAGCAGCACTAGTATTTTCTGGAGAGCTGAACGAAGATTTGGGGGTTTTGTCACCAAACTAGGCATGCAACTGCAATGCCACCACAGAACATTGTGCCAATCCCAAGGCCATGGAGGAAGAGCTTTGATCTCATTTCAATTAACAGAATTTACAATTTGTTTCATCAAAAGTACCTTGACAAACACATTACTGTTTATGGACCACTGATCACATGTCCCAGAGTAGACAAGACAGGTAGGAAGACAGGGCTTATTTCTCAGCACATACTAATGAGGCTGTTCTGCCTGCAGCTCCCTCTGGACAGATGCTGTACTTGAATGGAGTCCCACTGGGATTCTTTTTGGGTGCAGTCATAAATAGACTGTTGTAAAAATCATAGTTTAACTACCATTGCCAAAGAAAGCCAGGAGTGAATATCAAAGTCAAATGATACATTACTTTGCAAATGAGGAAGGATTCCACATCCCCCTCTAGCTTTTGCCTAAAGTCTAAACATTTGGCATTTTATGTACAAGTACATGGAAAGGTACGTTCAACTACCTCAAAAAGCGTTTTCAAAAGATTACTGAGACTGCAACATTTCAGAGACCGTGCCCACATACTTGTGGCAACAGCAGGCATCACGGCAGGGCCTCAGATTTATTTTAGCCAATAGACTGCATTCATATATGAGCAACATTGCCTCTCTCTGCACAACAGACATGAGCATCGCAGTGAACTGGTGCCACTCCTTGAAACATTTTAGAGGCTGTCAAGAAGCAGACCAGCAAGAGATGTTACCTGTCCATTTGCCCAGGAAAGTGAGCAGCATGGGTTCCCCTGCAGGTTTGCACTTGTCCAGAGAAAGGACAAGTGATCCTCACCTCCTCAAATGCTTCAAACATTATAGCATGGATTGCTCAGTCTCAGCAGACTTCAAAAAGCCTTTGTCATCCATCAGAAGCGGCTGGGTCCTTCCCTATGTGCCAAGCAGTGCCGTTGTTTTGTAATGAACAACTTCCATCAGAGCGCACAATTTCTCATCCTGTCTGACTCTGCTGATCATTCTTGTAATTAAGTCTCTTTTGATTCTCTTTGGCAGCACACCATCTGCACAAGAAGGCACACCTGGAAAGCAGTTTTCCTCTGGTTTTTCTATCCTTGATTAAACTCTGTTTTAAAGCAGAGAACCTTAATCAAAAGAAGTGCCTGAGTGGAGGTATCTGTGCCTGTCTTGCTTTTGTCACAGATTCTCTCTGAAGTCTGCAGGATTTGGATTTGCATAACAATTTCCAAAAGGTGTCCACTGTAGAGGGGTAATATTTTCAGAGGATATTGCTTTTCAGAGAAAAATCCAATGGTATGAATTGTAGAGGAAAATAACAGGGTACCATAGATATTTAACTGGTATCAGTATTAATTACTATAAATTCATATGGAATCTATTACTAAAAAAATTTACTGTTTTTAGTATTATGTTATGACTAACAAGAATCTCATTCCTGAGTGAATTCAATAAATTGTGAAAGTAAATGTTAATCTTTTAATGAAAAACAAGTTTTTAAACTCCCATAATTTTAGGAACCAGAGGCCAGGTCATTGCTGCATCTTATATGAGCCAAATAGTAGCTAGGCAGCATGACAATAAAAGAAGACATCTTTTGAACTGTATTTGACAGGTGTGGGGGCCTAGGGGGGGGGGGGAAGATCAACAAAAACTTTATGTTGTTTATTCTATGTTGAATCAAATGTCAAGGGAATGATCCACATGGATTCAGATGTGTGTATGAAAACACACATGTATATTCCAAACAGGTGCCAGTGGATTCTTCCTGTCTATTCCTGAACAAAACTACACCTCATTGCCAGACTAAAATCAAGCCCCATGCTGGTGTTCCTAGCTTATTACAGGTCTCTAATGGCTTCTGGTAGAGAGTAACAAAGCTCTGAGTCCCTGTAAAGGCTAACAAAATGATAAGCTGCTTCCTGTCTTTGATCTCCCATCATGACCTCTGCACCATGCAGAAAAGACAAGAAACTTTATCTTTTTCATTCGAAAACTTTTTCCCTGGTCATTTACTGCATTCAAAAGCAGCTAGATGGAAAGGATGAGACAGAAGCCAACAGGTATAAAAATAAAAACTGAAAAATCCACCCTAGTTTCTGAAGTGAGCAAATTGCGTTAGAAAGGGTGTTTTCTAAGTTTGCACATAGTTGGTGCCAACAAGTTTGAGCTTCTTAACAGCAGTGACACAGCTTTAAAAAGCAACAGTAAAAAAGCACTTAGTTTACTAAATAATACATTTTTTACCCTCAATGAAAAGCTGCTTCTTATCACAAGCATATCGAGGCAAGCCACCTAATGGCACTAATTTCAAACCCTGCTGCTGCAATGTTTAGTGCATGGGATACAAATTACAGAGGATTCAAAACAGCTAGTGGTACATACAATTGATGAATAATAATGAAATGTCATTTTATTAGCTTCTGAAATATGTGTGTGAATTTTCATAAAATGTCTGCTAAGTACTAGCTAGAATCTGTAACACTGATAGCTGGGGCTGGGCAAAGCTTAGGAATAAAAGTAAGTGCCTGAAAGACTTGTCACATTCTCAGTGGGAGTTATGCTATTTACATGGCTTGTAGTTCACATTTATAGCAGTGTGGGTTGCTCTTTATTTCTCTCACTTTACATCCTTTCACTGCAGTTATCTGCTCATTCAGCAAACATGTTTCAACTGAAGCTTCTTTGACCTGATTTCTATCTTAGAAAATGTACCTGTAACAAGCACAACTGAATTCTCAGCTCACACTGATACCATTCTTTTCTTCACTCCTTCTGGCCAAGTCTTAATACATTCTTTCCCTTGCAAACTCACATAAGCAGAATGGCATTCTCACTAATAAATGGCTTTTTGTAGTATCTTATTCCTGTGAATGTAAGGAAGTAACTACAGATCAGAATGATACGCTTATTAATAAATTTCCTTTTTTAATATCTTTCTTCTGTAGGCAAAATGAAAGTAAGTACAGACCCACTGCTTTCACAATACTGACTCACACAGCTATTACTTTGCCAGGACCAGCAGAAGCTGACTAAGTTCTGCAGTGTGTCAGCACTTCATTTCCACCAAAATCATCACATTGACAAATCTGGTACCACCTCTTCTAAATCTGCTATGAAACTAGATGGTCAAAAGACTAATTCCTTCTCCATGGTATCACTGTTGTGTAAACAACTGTGTTATGGTGACATGAAAAAACATGGCAGGCACATTTATTTTACCCAAAGGTAATGGAAAATATTTCATGTGCCTACAGTTGTTGCAAATCTTTCATGGAAAATTGTTTAAGGACTTAAGTAAGCCGTATAAAGACGGTCTCTTCATTTGGTTTTCTTACTGTAGCAGGAATGCTTATAAGTAGCTATCTGGAGCTTTTTGTTCGCGTAACTAGCAACTGTTAAAATCATCCTGTATAAATCAGACTTTACATAGGGTATATTATTGAAACATAAATAATAGAACAAACAAAAATCAGTTTCTGGAAGGCCTTTCATCAAAAAATGTTGCTAAAAAGGCCATATCCTGAGAGTTGTTCTCCCAACAGAAGGCTTCAGCCAACAGGGGACACATGGTTAGAAGTAGCTTTCTACCCATAATCCAGCAGTCTTAACCTCATAACAGAGTAAAGAGATCTAGAAATTACATTCACCAAGTTCTAGATAAGAGTCAGTTCACTCTCAGGTAGTCAGCCAGTTCTCAGTTCAGTTGCTGAACTGACATTCATTGTGCTGTCTGACTTGTGCTAAGATATGAGTGGGGATAGCAGATGTAAGGAGATAGAAATGCCTCAGGCACACTGGGGCCCACCCAGAGATGAGTGTGTGCTGAGCTCACCCACTCATGGTTCCTGTTGTACCATTGTTTTGTGGAATAGATTCAGAGAACAGAAGACACACGAGCTCTGTGTTCACCTGCAGGAGTAATGAGTTGTAATTGATCCCGACAAAAAAAATAAAAGGACATGTGTCAAAGAAAGCAAATCAACATCATAATTTTACCTGAAAATTCATTGAACATTATTTTCCTTTGTTCAACTTCTTTTATTTTTATAGCATATTAGTTCTCAACTTGACATTTGCTGTGTGATCACTTGATTCAGAGCTAAGAAAACTGCTTTACAAGGGGAAGACATATGCAAAATTAAAGATTATTTATATCATCACTGGCAAAGACACTTAGATGCTCAAAAGACTGCTAAAACTGATCTGAATCTCAAAACTTTTTAATGCTACAATCAAAAATATGGCTAGAGTCTTGGCTCATTAAAGAAGCAGGACTTACTTCAGTAATATAAGACCTGAAAAAGGCAGCAGATAAAGGTGCTGTTGGCAGGGGAAAGAAGAAAGGGCAAAAAATAGTTATTTCAGAAGGTCCTGATCCTACAGGGCACCTGGAGAACTCAATCACAGACGCAGTGCAGAGGAAACCCATCCTACTAAGTCTCTGCTCCATTGCAGCAAATGACACTACAAGTGATTCCTTCCAACATTTCTTGCTAATCATATTGGGATGAACAGAAGTTCATCAGCTGTGGAAGTACTAAGGTACCAGTGGGAACTCACCAGAGAGTTAACTTCTTCCTTCTGCATGAAATCAGATTATCAGGCAAGGATAATGAGAATTGAACATTATGGCACAGAGCACCACCTAGAGAAATACTGACAGAGGAATACTAACCCTGCCATGCTTTTTTGTCCAAATGAAGTGGCACATGACAAGGGCAGAAAATGAAAAACGAACATATTATTCCCAAACTAGGACTATTAGTAAGATGAATTAAAGGAGAAAAGATTTGGATATTCAGATACATATTTAAAATTGTAAAAATTTATCCCAAAGCTACGAACATTGAGAAGATTTATGTTGATATGAAGCAACATGAGACTTTTCAGAAGAATATTACTGTTAATAAGCTGCACTGGTGGCAGTCAAATCAGGAGCTTTTTTAACTTTCTCCTGTTGAGGTGACATAGATGGGTGACTGACCCACAAGCCAATGATCGTGCCCTTCAAAACACACTTGGCTTCACCCTCATATAGAGGGAAAAAAGTGGGAAATTGGTGATTAAATTGCACTTTTCTTGCCCTGAGGTACTGGTCCAGTAATGCTAGAACCAACTATGTTCTAATACATAATGCTCAGACTTTTAAAAAGGTTAATCTTAATGGTAGTGGCCACTTAATTTGCCTGGCTTGCCTGCTGTGACCACTGTCGTTCTAATAAAAGACATGAGGACTAACTATGCCCTGCAGTCAAATGGTCAGGCAAGATATAAAACAATTTCCAGCAAACAGCCATTCATACTGAAGAGAAAATGAGAGAAAAGCTAGGAAGACAGACTGGCAGCTCAAAGGTTCATCAGAGAATGAACTATTAGCATATGGCAAGAAGCTGAAGGAGGCCGTGAGGTAAAACAGTAAAGATGGCTATCAGTTCTGGGACTGCTTTAACATATTTTGTTGTCATTGCTGCTATTTCCTACAGTAAATAGAAGCTGGTGTTTTCTTCTTGGCAGATTTCACCTTCATTGTTAATTCAATGTAAGTAACATTATAAAGACATAATTTGAAACAAAGCCAATATGCATTAATGGTTTAAACATCAAAAAAGATCATTAATAACCTAAGTAATCCTTGAATTAATGAGCTGAAGTCTGCTGACACTTTTTGCTGTTTCTTGTCCTGTTCCTTAATGCTGAAATTTTGGACAAGAAAAATTTGTTTTCTAAGTGCAAATCACATCAAATGACTTTATCATGCTTCATCCTCCCTGGTGTAGTTGAAGCTAACATCTTCTTCCACATTCTGCTTATATTTGATAAGAAAGAAATGCACAAGAGCTGAAAATACCATCTAAATATATACTTAAGGTTAAAATTCTTTAATTACAATATAAGTCTAATTAGAATGAAGTAAAGATAAAGAAATGCAGTTGAAAATATTTTTAAACAAGATTTTCAATATGAAGGAGAGTAATTCCAGATAAATTTCAGTAATTATATAGTTTGTGTAGCACTATCCTTAAAACTATCCTGTAACAATGGGGAAGCTGAAATAATTAATACTTTACACTTCAAGTTGCATCAGATGGTGATGTCACCACAGATAGGAGATTAGAGTCATATTCTATTTACAAAATAACTATACTGCAGATAACATACACCTATGAAAGCATTATAACTGAAAATGTCATGAACATTGATACCCCTCTATTTTGTTGGCAGGTCTCAATTTTGTTATTTGTCTTTCAGATATAACATATATATTTCAATTTCTTGTGCAGTGTGAAAAAAAAATGGAAGGGACATCTTTTTTTATTTAAGTAGTATCTAACAGGGCACAAATACAAGTAATGCAAAGGAATGTAAAAAGATTTTGGTTTTTTTGATCTGATAAAAAATATGGTTTTCTCCCTTGTCTTCAAAGAAATTCTGAAGGAAGTATTCACTGCAACTGCTCAGAAAAGGAAAACATTTTTCCCTCACTGCAGCAGCTGCCACCTTTTCAGCCTAACAGTGAAACCAGCACTGAAGCTGCAGGTTTGATACCTTAAGACTCCTGAATGGACAGAGTAAATTGGCTTGATATGGTTTATTAGCAGCAGTGAAGCGGATAAGTTTTTTATGTTTATTTGGGAGACACATTATTTAAATCTCTCACTTAGGGTGGCTTTTCTGCAGTGACTATAAATGCTTTTGTGGGAAATTCCAAATACTTGAATAAGGATGAAATACTAGCAGAGTATATAAAGAATATAAGCATCAGGTCAGGAAGACTGCAACATTTACTCATTTGGGGTTCAGACTGAAGCAAGTAATCTAACATGCTCCAATTTTTACTGTGGCTTTTTTTTCTGTGTGACAAATATGCAGAAAAATAAGCAGGATATTGACAATACATCTCAGTATTAAGGAGAACAACTAGTCCTTTCTATTCTCATTAAAATTTGACTTTGGTGGGGTTACATTGATTTATGCCAACGGTTGATACAGTCCTTTAGATTTTAACAGTTGTTATAGATGTACATTTGCAAGCTAGAAACTGCCAGTGCTGGTTGGCTGGACATGGATTGGTGGCATTTCTTAACACTTCATGGATTTTTGACGAGTCCTTTGTTTTTTCCTTAAAGTAAAGGTACACTTTGATGTTTTTCTTAGGGCTGATGGCAGCTCTGTAAGCAAAGGTGGAAAAAGGACAAAGTGAGCACTAGTTGTGCTGTGACACACTATGGCAGAAGCAGTTTTTGTTGTTGAATCTGTTTCTACAGACTGGAGGCGATTACAAAACTGCTCATCTGTCCTTTCATCTGCCTCACTGTCTCCCAAACACCAGAAGATTAGTATTTTGGAGTTTCTTGAAAATTTTTGTACTTTCTTCTGTTACCATTATAAAATTCTGAAATTCCCAACCAAATTTTCAGTTTTCAGAATATGAAATCCAAGAAGCTTTTGACACACCTGAAAATTTTTACAGACATAGATTTCTTTGCTCTCGATTTAAATCAAGCTATAAATACACTTTGTACTATATGTATATGTGAGTATACTATGGATCTGTGTTCTTATATGTGTGCTTCTATATATATGTATACATAGAAAACATCTGACTATTTGTGACATGAAAATGATGATAAATGAGATACTATGGCTGCAAGCGAACAGTAGGAAAAACCATGTTAAATTACATATCTGGATTCATAATCATAAATCCATGGAAAAAAACCACGGAATCATTCAATTGGAATAAACTTCATAAGGTCATCTGGTCCACCTCTTCCTATCTAAGCTTGAAAGTTACATGGAGCTTCAAAAATTAGCTGAGGTTGGTCCAAGTTACACTCTCTTAACATCATGTATTTGAATACAAAAATAAGCATAGAAAAATTAAAGATTCCACCTACACCATCCCCTTATGCTTAAGGGAGCATTAGCTCTACCACTTCAGATCCATGTTTCTCACAGGTTTTTGGAGAATGCCCATAAAAAGATTTCTATTACCTGTCCACCTTTTTTTTAATATTTGACTTTCTGTACACATAGAATGGAAAAAAATGCTGTTACTCAAAATTTGGATTTAGAGCTAAAGTTTAGAGCTCTTTAGTTTAGAGCTTTGTTGCCTTATTCTTGTCCTTCTTTAGTATTCAAGCATATGAAATTCATGCTGTCATTCTTTAACAGATCTTAGTTGTACTATTTTCAGTAGGGATCCAAAACCTGCCTCTGCAGGCTATTTACAAGTGTGGCTGAATATACCAAAATAACAGTAACTGGAAAATCCAGCTGCAGAAATACCAGAAATAATGTTATTTTCTGAACTCTGGAATTTTTTCCTCATTTAAATCATGTACACTTTCATTACAACTTGTAATGGTCACCAAAGCTGTCAGTTGGCCATTGACACAAGAATTCCAAAAAGAGCAGATGAAAGACTAGAAGAAGAGCTAAAAATCATATTTATCTCTATGATTCTTCTTTCTTATTTATAAAGGACAGAGATCTTTTGAAAGAATAGCCAATTCACATCTTAGAGCACAAAAAGGGGTGAAATGGAGTCTGGTAAATGATTTTCAGCACTGAATCAACCCCCCTTTTTTAGATTCTAAAGCAGAATAGTGGAACCATTAATAAAAATCAAAACAAAACAAAACAAAACAAAACAAAACAAAACAAAACAAAACAAACTCAAAAAATTCCCAAAAAATACCAAAAGCAAAATAAACAAAAAAAAACACCAAAAACCCCTGTCCATTCATAAAAAAAAAAAAAAAAGAAAATTAAAATAAATTTAGGAAATACTTAAAATTTATAGAAAAATAATATTTGAAAATAGAAGACTAAAATGGTACTAACAGCAAGAGGATTTTTATTATGTACATTATGTTTAGCAGTCTGAAAATAATTTTGTCCTACTGTCTATTCAGCCAGTAAATAGAAGTTTTACAGCTGCATCTTATAGTGCTTGCAACAGGATTACTCTGTTAGCTACATGCAAGCACCTCTTTTCTACATGCAGAAACCAAATTATTGTGGGCCTGTAAGTTTGCTGAGTCTTCTTACATGAATAGAAGAAGAGGGATTTTAAAGTCCCATCTAAAAAAATAAGTTAACACAGTATGGTATGAAAATACATCTCAAAAACCAGAAAATAATTCCTCCCTTCAACTACTCAAAATAATAATTACCAATCCAAATTTTTTTTCTGTATCAGTGAATTCTAACTTTTAAAAGAAAAACTATTTTGGAAAAAAAATCTCCTGGAATTTATTTTTAGCTTTTATACAAAACTCTTGGTCTCTTATTGGACCTGTTTTAGAACTTTGCCAACACTTATTCTTCTTTATACTTTAAACTTATCGTAATCCTTCAACAGTCCCTCAACAAAACTTTCCTTTTCTATTTATGGGTTGAATCCACAGACTCTAGTCACATCCTGTGGAATTTTAGTTCCACTAAAGCAGATCCTAAGTCTATGACCATCAAACATCACATTCCCAAGGCCAAAATAGGAGTAGAGTCCTGCTCCACCACTGGCATCCTTTTCCTTGCTGCCTTATGTCATAACACCTGGTTTTACATACTGCTCACAGCTCAGCTCTCTCTTAGGACTGTGAAAATATATTTCATCCTGAGGAAAATTTCAGTAAAAGGCTAAGCAAGATAGCCCCCAAAATCTGCTACATTCCCTAGCCTTTGCAGATTATGCACAAACTTCCTCCAATTTTGTTTGAGTGTGAAAGAGGTGTGGAACACTATCACAAATAAACATGGTGTGTTTCTCACAAGTGATCTAAAGTAACCAGGAACACAAGGCCTTGCATTCCCCCCACTACCTTTCAGCACCAGAAGAGGATCTGCATCTTAGTTCCGTGGCTTTCACAAAAACACTATCAATACCCTGGAGTTTGTAGATGCCTCATCATCTATTCCCAACACAGAACAAACACACACAACTTAGAGAAAGCCTCAAGTCAGCCTTACACTGCACATCAGACAGGAAGTCTTTTCACAGTGTGTGTATCTTCTCAACCATTTCAAGGTCAATGGGTTTGAGTTTGAAAGTCACATTCCTTTCAGAGCTTTTTCAATGTTTTCTACTCTGTAGCTCGCCCACTGAAGCTTTGAGCTGTGCTGTTACTCCCTCACCTGCTCTTTCAGTTCATTGCAGGTTATTCATTTCTTAACACCTCCTGATTAACCCAGGGTCTCTCTACCAATCAAAGTCTAATGCATTCACGTTCCTGTAACCACAAAAAATAAGCCAAACTCTTTCCAAATCATACATGGGCATTCTATTTGGAGTTTTAAGGGAAAAGCAAGTTATTAATGATGCTTTTAGAAGAATCAGAAGCACGCTGAGCAGATGTCTGCTGCTTATATAAAGATTTACATGTAAAGCTGCTTGAAAATATTTGATTTGCCTTAAGTAGCTTTTAAAAATCCAGAAAGTATTTTTAAATGTTCTTAGATTTCTAAGCAATAATGAAACATCAAAGAGAGTTTGGGTGCTTTATTGTGGTTTTTTTGCAAACAAAAAAAAAGAGCTTGAAAAAAAAAGGCAAAGAAAATTTCAAAGACTTTATTCTCTAGTTTTTGTCAACAAACTTAATGGAAATTAAAATAATTTCTGAAAGGTCTATTCATAAGAAGCCAGGTGCTCACATTTTTTAAAAAATGTATATTTTTAATTATCATATGTATTAGCATATTACATTTATTCATAAAATCACTGCATGATCTGAGGAATGAAAGCTGCTTAGCCCTTTGAAGAGTTTCAAGTAATAAGATATTTAATGAAAAAGCAAAGTATCAGCAGCCTGACATTCAGTGCAAACACATACCAGACATCTACTCTCCTCCAAGGCATATTTGGGTTAAAGGCACCCTACAATATTACAGCAGTTCTTTGCCAGTTATGCTAGCACAGAGTTAGGTAATATTTATTTTGGATATCATACTCTAAAAACAAAAGTTTTGTGATTTTCATGAAATGGTGATTTACCAGTAGCACAGTAGTACCACAGCACTGAAAGCGGGACTGAGTTAGCTCAGAATTGCAAGTCTTATTAAAAGCTGCACTTTTGTTCCTTAATCCTGTATTCAGGGAATACTGCAAGTTCTGATAATCAGTCTGCTATTTCCTCTGACTTTGTTGTTATAAATGTATTAACTTTCTCATAAAGCAATCTGTATTTGCAATTAATCAAGTGAGTTGTCTCTTTAAGATAGTAGCCTAGCAACTTCCCTGAAGCCAGGGGAAGTCCCAGTTGGTGCTGCAGACCAACAAAGTTATTATCACAAGGCTAATCTAACTCATCAGAGTGTTTTAAAGCATCTCTCTGATTAAAAGTGAGGAAAGAAAAAAATTTGCTGAAAGCTCATAGGTGAGTATTCTTTTGTGAATGTGAGCTATAGAATTTTTCAGGGGACAACTAATGTTTTTATTTGTCTAGAAATTATTACAAATTTGTTTCTCAAAATTTAATACACATTTCCAAACAGGCCCAATGATGAAAAAGATTTTTTCTTGTTGTTTTTTTCCTCTACAAACTAACCATTTATTCAAGTGGAGCAAAAGTAGGATTTTGGAAGCATCTTAATATACTTTCCAGGTGAGCTGAACTGAGTGAACCCACCTAAGTGGATTATATCAAATTCATCTCAAGGTGTCTAGATTCCCAATTCCATGTCAGACTAAAGACCTGATAATTTTGGTTTTGATTTAGTCTTTCACAGCTTCATGGCACAGAGTCTGGAAATACAGCGTTTCTACGACTCCAAGGTTCTTCAATCATTCCTCAATCTGACCTGCAGACTTTATTTTTGGTTGAAAATCGCTACAGGGCTGCCCTTGTTTCAACAAGAGATAGATCTTTCAACAGGAGCAAAGGAAACTTCAGGGACAGAGCTTTATCATAATTTCACACATTGTGCACAAGTATATTATTTATAATGTCTTCTGTCAAATCTAAAACAAAATTCTTCCTTTTCCCTTTGTAGCAACAGGAAATGTTGTATGGTAAAATAAGCAACAGCAAATATGCTCCTTTCTTCTGGGAAAACAATTCCTGCTAGCAAGCAATGGGCAACAACCTACAAGACAGGCCTCCCTGCCTGTGCCTTGTCTGAATGTTCAGCAAGATGGACATAATCTATGTCTGTGCAGACAATTCAACGGATCACAGTGCAAAAATGTTTTCCTAATTGTTCTGTTTGCTTTCTCTGAACATCTTACAATGATCAAAAGCCTCAAGCTATGCAGGGCTAATTCCAAACTTTCAATTTAGCTTCAGTTTACAGGGACAAACCTGACGACGAGTTTGTCCCTCGTGTAACAAAATTTTTGTTGTTCCTCTGAATATTCAATCAAGCAGGAGCTGTAACTCCTTTTCCAAAATCTCCTTGTATTCATTACCAGAGAAGCAGAACAGTTCTGATTCAAATTGCTGAAAGGATTTCATTAAATCAATATATATTGCTTGGGGCCTTTCTGTATGGGATTGGGAATGAAGATTGTTGCAAGCAATGGTAACTCTCTACCAAAGACAGACCCACTGAATGTGTAGAGGCCTAGACAACTGGTTTGTATAATCACCTAAATTTGCATAGTTAATATGAAGCTGAGTATCTGTTTCTTCTTTCAGTTCAACCTGATTATGAAAGCTTCCTCCTACTACACAACCCTTTGAGCTTAGTTTCAGAGGTAGTAAGTAACCAAGTGCTAAGACCATGCTTGGATGTAGTTAAGATAAAATTATTTTTTTAAAAAGATTCCCTTTATTAACTTTTGGAAGAACCGCATAAACATTCAAATTTATTTAATCCCAATTTGACCATTTGTGTATTAATATAATTGCTACATCTTGCTACTTAACTCCTAGTATGTTCTTTCCATCTTCCAGTGTGTTTTAGTGCTAAAGACCAGTGGACTGTTAACTGAGACAAAAAAGCAGATATTTTGTGTAATTTTAAAAATGTTTCCTCAGAAAATATGGATAATACTTAGTGTTCTTTGCACAGCAATCACAGACAGTTCTCTCAAACTGCAAATAGTAAACAGCTGATGCAGATCCTGAAGCATGAAGTTTTATAAGGGATAGGAGTCGATAGGAAGCGGTTGAATGGAGTGGGAACTCCATTAACTCCATTAACTCACAAGAAGTGAGTTAAACTTAAGAGACAGAGTGCGGTGACAGAGGGTATTTGCCTCCCTGCTGTCTTCACCTTTGCAATTCCCTTCTCAGCCAAGACCCAAAGACTTCTACAGTTAAAAGGATTCTAGTCTTGTACTCAGATCCATGGGAAGTCAGCAGAGAACTGCATACATGATGTAGAAGAATCTGGCCAAACTTGGCATATTTAGATTCTTATTTGTTCATAGGCTATAGGAAAAAATTAAATTTATTCTATGGAATTAAAATAAATACTAAAGAAAAGCATGGTCTACTGAGTATAGACAAAAGAAAAGTGGATATTGGGACTTTAATATAAAGTTCTATAAGTTCCTAAACATCACCCTAGTCTGTGAATCTCAGTGATACCTACCAGAAGGCTACTGTGCTCCTGTGAGTAGAATAAGTTAAATATGTTTCATGGGTATGAACAGGGAAGGATTTTGTTTCATCATAGCTGCACTATGTGAACTATTTACAGTTTTGTTTTCTGAGACAGGATATACAGTAGCTTTTCTTATCCCTGTGCTATGAATAGCACAGAACCCCTCACCTTTGAATTGAGTCATCAGGGACACAAGACAGCTGCTTTCCTTGTAAGCTAAGAGATATTCCAACAATTTCTGCATAGTTGTTCTCTTTAATGGTAGCTTTCTTCAGGAGACCAAGGGTCTGTGTCCTATCTTGATATCATCTGTTGTGACATGTGACACAAATTTTCTTATTTTTTTACACAAAGTGATAAGATGTCATTTTCCAGATATATAGCAGGCCATGCTGCCATGAGTCTGGAAATCCCAAACAAGTAAATAAAGTCAGTCAAGTCATCACTAGTCTGTATCACAAAAAGTTAACTCTTTACCAAAGCTTCTAAGGGATATCACCTGAACAATGGTTCCATAAGAAGATACTGTCATTATAGGAACATAATCTTCATGATGAGAATAGAAGAATATCACATACTGAAGAACAGCCCCAAATTGTCGGCTATGTGGCCATTTACTAGTTTGAAAAGAAATATCAGCCTAATTTAGCTACTTTGTTTCCCAAATTAATTAGAGAAAGCAATGTTTAAAAGAATATTAGAAATAGTTGGTTGGCTGTGGCTTACAATGCTATTCTAAGAAGTGCATGTATAGTCCGCCTATATTTACAATTAAAATTTTGATAATTAAGAATTCACAACAACTTCAAGGACTAGCAGTGAGCCATAGCTCCTTACCTGTAATTCCAGTTAAGAAATCACTAGTTTGGAAATTGAGATAATCTGTGATGTAGAAATACTACTTTTCACATTAGGGTTAAAATATTGATAAGTCAGCAATTGTATGCTTTCACCTCCTCTTCTATAGACAATTAGAAGAGTTTCATCTGATGTGGACTGACATTTTAGCACTTTGTGAGAGCATCATGTTCTACAGATGTACTTCTAAAAAGCTGTTTTACATTTTAAGTGCAGTGTTCAGAGCAAAATATGTTCCTTGCATTGTCAAGAGAGGAAATGTTCTAGCCTCATGCATGGCTGGGCTAATAAAGAATTTTAAAGTCTACAAACTCTGGATTTTTATGATTTTTTTTCCTTACCTTTTTTGATTTCAGAACTAGACTACAGTTGAACCATACTAAAAATAGGCATATACTTGCATTCTTGCATCTACTGACTCAAGCAGTGATAATGGTTGTTTAATGGAGTTGGTACTGGTATCGATTGCTCATTGCTTAAAAAGGAACTTGCAGGTTAATCAGATCTGCAAGTGCCTTTCTCATTATTTACATTGCTGAAGAGATTAAATATTAGGGGGAAAGACCAAGGTTTGCTCTGCCAGATAAATAAAAATCAATTTGTTGTCATTAGCAAATGTGTTAAATGTAGCAAGGTAACAAATCCTGCAGCCCTCTCGAGGATGATTTTTCAAGACAGAATATCCTCTAAAAGGCAGTAAAGACATGGTGGTGAACATGGTACTATGTAGGAGGTATTGCTCACTCCCTCTTCTGGTTAATTCTTCTGTTAACCTCATTTCAAAATCTGATTTTTCATGTAATGTCTGATATTAATCTCCACAGGGGATGGACAATTACACACAGCTGTTTCTTCTTTTAATCTTGTTTCCAATTCATAGCTTGAACATTTCTTATGCAAATTGTTTATGTTCATGACATTCAGGTTCTCCAACAGATCTGGAGACAGTTAATGAGACTGGAAGTAGATCTTGATGAGTCCCTACAATGCAGAACACCTTCACCACATATTGTTTTGCAGCTGTACTTGCAAATTCCATATCCTTGAGTCTTTCCATGCCTCTGACTACTTGCAACACAAGGTATATTGCAAACAGCCAAGGTTCTCAGCAAACTCTTTTGCTGAGTTCCAACAGATGTGGTACCAAGTACTTTGTTCAGTAGTAATATCTGCTGTATTGGTATAAGGCTACAAATTACATGGATTTATAGGTTCAGGAGAGCTGAACTTGATGTAAGGCAAAGTTATAAGCAAAATTATATTCAAATTTAAGTCTGCTTTCTCTAAAACTGTCCTACTAGTTGTGCTGGAAACATTTTTCCTTTGGAAGTGTGTGTTCCCAGACTGGTAGATCATGGATACACGTGACTTGTATGAGGATATGTTGTTTTTTCTCACACAGTGGAAAATAGTTCTGCAGTAAGTGGTATACTGTGTGTAACAGCAGAACAGGTTCTTATCTCATTCAATTGCCTGACAGACAATGCAAGTCAGAGAGCATACCTTATCAGTGTTATGTTTGTTTACTTCTATGTGTCCATATACTGTATAAATCTCTAAGCCATTTGGATGAGATTAGAATGGAAGAATTGACAAAGTGACATGAGTGAAATGCAGCTTTACACTTCGACTGTGTGTGGAATAGGCTTCATTTTTAAGTATCAGAATAAACCAGATTGCAAGTAGGGAAAAGAAAGGTGCTTGTTCTGCAGTTTGTGAGCTCGATTTATTTCCTAAATTGGAAGCAGGAAGAGGACTCATCTTTTTTATTGGTAAAAATTAAGCAAAGACTGTAGTGCTGCAGCGCTGAGAAGGCTGGATTAAGTTATAGCAAACAGCTTCATGCCATAGTGACAGAAGGATATTCAGTACCATACCTTGTCATCACCCTTGGCGTTCAGCTCTCCTCTCCCTGGGGAGCAGATGGTCCTGATGATCCTGGATGCATATTTTTAAGGACAGAAGGCCTTGAACAAACGTTTTTAAATACTCTGAAGCTACAGCTGATAGGATGAACAGCTTTTGATTAAGTTTCTCTTAAGCATCTGTCTACTTACTTCTAACTTGTGAATATTAATCCTTTTATCTTAAAAATGGACTAGTTAGCAATCTACCTGTTATGCACTCTATCATAGGATAACTGTGCAAATGAGCCTGCAGTATTGACAGCAAAGTCCCAGCAAGAGTTGCTTTTGACATGTCAGACCAATTTCCTCTGTTAAAATACAAGAGAAAAACAATTCATCAGCAGTGGATATTTTGCTGAGATCTTGTGATTTATGAAAATATATTGCACCTGTCTAGAAAAAATTAAACACTTCAATTTTATGAATTCAATTGTAAGACTTCATAGTATATCATTGGTTTTACACTGTAATTCTTTGTTTAAGAATAGGATACTAATATTGCAGTTCCTCCTGCAATCTTTTTCTGACTCCTCACTTTTATTCTGGGCAGGACATCAGTACTATCTGATCTTTTCAAACAGGTGTTTACTGCATCAGCCCTTTTAACAGTTCCTCATTAAAATGGCTCCCATCACTTCCTTCTTCTTGCAAGTACTTTAGCTCTGCCTGGAGCTTTTACAGGTCATGGCAAGGGCAGGAGATATCTTATTACTTCTAGGTACTTCTGAATGAACTGATTTTCAAATTCCTTTTAATTACTAAGGGTAAACACAATGTCTCACTCATTCCCCTTATAGTGCTAGAGTAGCCAGTTGAAAATTCACCTAGTTCTGGTCATCCTCACAAAGTCACCAGTCACAGTGTGCTGTTGTGACACCGAAGGCTAACAGCATATTGACCTGCATTAATTAGTAAGAACACAATCACCAGGATTAAAGTATTATTTCCTTCAATTCAGCCCTCAGAAGATCACATCTGGAGCTGTGTATCTGGGTTTGGGCCTTGTCGGTGGAAATGTAGTATCAACAGAAGAGAGAGGAGGGTCAATGGAGAGTCATTCCTGTGATGGGAGTGCTGGAACACACAGAAATACAGAGCCAAGGAGGGCAAGTCCTGCTCAGCCTCATGAGGACACAATAGAAGGAGAATTATTGCTGCTGTGTAGAAAAAAAGAAGAAGCTCAGGGAAACTCTTATCCGGAATCATTCTTAGCCAGGGAGAAGCAATAATCATGAAGTCTCTGTGGTTGCTTTATTTCATGAGTGGTGAAAAAACAGTTAAGGATTTAGATTTGGTTTCGTGTTAGCAAGAACAATTGCTGCTGTAATTTACCTTCATACCTAACCATGTTTTCTCATGCTTTATGTATGCTTCCAAGAAAAAGCACTGAAGAGTGATGCTCTTACTTCAAATACTTAATGGTAGAACTGTTGGTGGTAGAACTGGTAGAAGATGTCAGCAAACAGTTTCAGGTTTTGAGAAAGTATGGAGTTTACAAAACTAAGGACTGCACAGAGCTTGTGTACACAGCACAGCACAACAAAGCACAGAATGGCAAATGGCTACGAAGCACAGCCTCAGAAACAGAAGAGTTACTTCAGCCTGGGCAGCACAGACTCAGCACAGCAGAGTTCAGACTGTGCAGATACAAGTCCATTTTCTCAATTAAAAATAAAAATTATTTCCTGATGAAAGTTTTCTTGAGTATATTATTCATCATCACATTGTCTGCTAATGTATATTTCCATAGATAGATTTGCCAAAAGGTGTGCAACAGAAATACAGAACAATATGTCCCTGTGGAAACTATTAGAATGAAGATCAATACCGTACATTAAAAAAAAAAAATAGGTACTATTATATTGATATGAAACTGAAGTGATGTAGCTGTTGGAATTTGCATCCTCGAATTATGAAGAGAATTTTATTTCTTGTCTTGACCTACCTGAAACCAGTGGTATTCGTAACAGCAGGTAGGACATATTATATGCTTGTAGCATAAGGGCATTTTCCTACAGAGTATCACTATGCCTGGCTTCTCCAAACAAAATTTGTAGGTGCAGATCGAAGTCCAGCAGCAAAGAATCTGGACACAATACAATAACCAAGGCTTTTCCTCATCCTTGGCAGCCTGTTGGGTTTCCCCTTAAGAAATGCTCTTTGCAGGTGACACATTTTCCTGCTCTCCAGATCCTTCATGGCACCTGCAACAGTGACTCATTTAGCATTCCCCAGGACTTTGCATAACACTTGAAAACTGAACAGGTTACAGAAGGCATCCTGCCCGCTTCTATACCTTAAGATTTTCTCACTTGAAAATAAAGATATTTTCCCCAGCCACTTGTGTCATTTCTGCAACGCTGAGAAGAAGAGAAAATACAGAGATTCTAATACTCCTACTGTTCTGTTAAAAAAACTGGAGGTAAAAGGAGACAATAAAAGCCACTTAGTTTTGTAGATATACATGACACAAAAAAATTTTTGTGAATCATGTTCAGCATGAAGGGGAGGGAGCAGAGAGTATTCTGTCCTGGACATGGGCCAGTGATTAAATGACTGGCTGTAAACAGCAATTCCTGTTGCAAAATTCCAATCTTCCTGAGTAGGGCTTCTTTGCATTTTGGTTTATTTCTTTTTCATTCACAGCACATTTCTGTTCTGCCTCTGGTTCAAGGATACAATCACCGCAGGTATACTGTAGCACTGTAACTGTTGGGTAGACAAGCTGATTTATAGACCAGATTTCCTTTTCTTTTCTCTCTGCTTGTAAGTAATATAAAAAGGAAATAAAAATGGAGTCATAAAATAATTGATTAACTGACATATACTACCAAATGAACTCACAGTTCAAAGACGCAGGGGAGCAGAACAGATGATTGTCACATCTAACAGTGACAAATGCCACTTAACTGTTATGAAATGAAGTTACTACTAAGTGTTACTTTCACAGCAGACAAAGAATATGAGAATGCCTTCTTCTGAATGCGTTAATCCATTTCCTGCCTCTTTGCTGACACTTTGTTTTGAGCTAATGGGCAAAAAGTGATACTAAAGTTCTTATTTCGTGGTGGTGGTTGTTTGGGTTTTTCTTAAACAAAGAAAAATCCCATTGATCATCTTCAGAGATTCAGCACTCCAGATGGCTCTGTCATAATTTCAGTGCTTGCATAGTAGGAAGTAAATGGCTTTAGAATCTGCATGCTACAAAGAGCACTGGATGGCTTTCAGGTTTAGTCCACAGCATTATGTTTTATGGCACTGTCTGAGATTGTGGGCAGAGAATGACATTTAAACCAAATTATGAATAATTAACAAATTCTCAGAAGATATTGATCAGCCCACTGGATTTTGGGATCAACAACTTCCACTGGGTCCTTCATCATCTGAATCAAATTGTTGTCTTCATTCCAAGTCTGAATTATTTCAGAAATCTGAAGACAACAGACATGCTACATTTTTCTAACAGTCCCCCATTAATGCCACCTAGAATAGCCTGGTTATTGACAACATCAAATTCCAGTGGGCTTCCTCGTCTACTGAGTTGTCTTAAAGGGAACTTCAGCAATCATTTGTGTTTCATCCAACAAACACTACTTCACCTCACACAAAGGGTGCAATTCCCAGTTGCAGCTGCCTCTACATAGGTACAAAATTCATTAACAGGACCACAGGCTTACTTTAAAAGCAAAAGTGTGAAACAGAACAAGCTACAAAGTAGCTTGGAAGAGCTAAAATTAGTTTTTCCTGCCTTGCAAACAAATATAACCATGATGATCTTAACTGATGGTGCACAATACCTAGACAGTTCACTGCAAAATACAAAATGCAAACTATTGCTTGCTTCAAATGAAACTGCGTGTCATAGATGGGACAAATTGCCTTTCCTTAACACTTCTGAACTCTACTACTGTTTCTAACACTTCTCTCATTTTTTAGATTTTAAAGGAAACCACAACATGGTGTTTCTTAATATCACCATTTTGATACCAGAAAATGATACCATTCTTTGCTGCTCATTCTGGCCTAAACCCAAATTAGAGCAGCCTGCTCAAACTGGTAAGTATATCATATGTCTTAGAAATTTAACCTGATACTGCAAGCTGTTCCGTATGGACTTAGCATCTATCTGTACCAAACAGTCTGCAGGATCAGGACCCTTTCTGGGTTAGAAATCAGCTACAAATATTTAATATATTCTTCCAAAGTATTAATCATTTCTCTTTAACAAAAATTTCTGCCTTCAAATAGAGTGGTCCCTAGATCCTCTTTGCTTAAATAACTGTAAATGGACCAGTCAGCATCCATTTCCTACTTTCCTCTTTTTGGAAGATATGCTATTGCAGTGAGATTATCCACTTATCTTTAAAAAATTAATCAATATAACTATATAAGCAGCAATTTCTGAATTTTATCAAGAAAAACAAAGTTCAAGAGAAATCACTATATAGTAATATAACCCTATAAATACTTTTAAATAACAAAACGCATCAGTCTGAGAATCAGTGAAGTAAAAAAACATTCTTTTTTAAACACAGTAAGTTTTGTTTTGTTTTTGTTTTCTACCAATTTGAGAAGCTTATAAGAAATCCATTTCAATTTAAAATTTGTTTTCTGTTTGTATTCTCCATAACCACCATTTCACTTAGGTTTCAGCATATACCAGGGTCATAACTCAGTAATTAAACTCTTTTAATAAAATAAAATGTTTTGGAAATTTATACAGATTTAGAGAATTACTACAAATTTCTATATAAATTTGCAGTAGAATTTGAATATTTTATTTCTTGTGCATTGTTCCTCTGGTCAAGCTCTATTTCTGTAAATCCGACCTTGAAAGCATGACTCAATATTTCTGACTTCTGATCTAGTCCTTGTTCTATTTAAAACTGGGCAGAGTTTTTTCTGTTTATCCTAAGAATCAGTTGGTACTGTGATGTGTATAGCAGTTTCCAATCAAGATCAAAAATAATTTCTACTGATATGTTTTCATTAACGTCAGTAGGTGCAAAGGTAGATGGAGGTAGATATAGAGAGATATAAATATAGATATAGATGATTAGATATTTGGGGAATATATTTTTGCTATCATACATTTCTTTCAGTTTCTAATTTTAGGAACTGCTACAGAGAATATTCACTAGGATATCTCAATGTTTTCAGTACAGAGCACTGAGACCAATTTCAAAACTCATCTAGGTCCTTAAGATGTAAAACGTCAATAGCCAGAGATAAGAGTTGACTTCTGGCCAACCTGCTCTGCAAACAGCACAGATTAGATGCAGATCAATGTACAATAAATGTCTCCTTGTCCTAATACAGTCAGTGCCCTCCCTGTTCACAAACCAAGGCCCTGTGTTAGTGTCCTGATCTCGCTTGTTTTTCTTTGGTCCTAATGAGAAGGTGAAATGTCTATAATACTACTCCAATTTTCATCATTTTTTTTTCTCCTTCATGATATTTCAGGTCTAAGCACATGACAAGGAACTGTGAAACAGAATTGCAAGGTTTCTTAAAACAGCATCCTTCAAAGTCTGGCCATCAGTTAATGGCTGGCAGCTCGATCAATACGAGATTGCATCAAGAACCTATTTCCTGCAGGAGGTCAGTAGAAATGTCTGCTCTGAATGGCTAACTAAAAACTTCTACTTATCTCATTACGTGCAGAAACACACTAACTATGGTTTTATATCTTCTCTTGACGGGTGGAGTGATGATCAAAACACTAATTGTACAGGCTCAGAACTGCCAGCAGCACCTTATTTCTCCCTACACATGCACATTTTTTGGCTTTGCTTTCTGCCATAGTGGCTTTTAAAGCTAGCATTTCATCTTCAGGTGATCACTGCCAGTTCATTCACATACTGGGACAGTCAGGATTTAGCTAATGTAAAAGGGGCCTGATCCAGCTCTCCTGAAAAATCAATATGAGACTCACTGATCTCACTGGAAGCTAGATCAAGCCTCATATACACTGGGGGAGATATTTTCTGAAGCACAAAGGATAGTGAGACATAAAAGTCCCAATTCCTATTCATTACCTAGAAAACCTCTTCTAATACTTCTTTTCCCGATGTGAAATAAAAGTATAGACCAGGAAATGTAAAAAAGCTGTTACATCCCTGGACATAGAAAATTGCTGGCTTGTTTTTCATCTTGACCTGAAGTTGCTATAAAAGTACTTTGAAAATTTCTACTGTCTCATTTAAGCTATCTGGAACTCAGACGTTCTTTTAATGGATTTGGCAGAAAAGACAAATCAGACCTAAAGCAAAAAATTATGTGAGAGGGGCATTTTTTTAAGAGCTACCAAAGCAATACAATTTAGTTGCAAACCATCTTTCCACAGCAGGTTCTCTTCAAATGTGTAAGGTTTTACTTATATATTGAGTAGATTGAGTTATTGAGAAACAAAAAGAGAAAAAAATTCTAATTATCATAAAAGCACATTTTCCACCCTTTTTTGATGGTTTCCACACCTCTAATTACTGTTTGGCTTTATAGTCAGAGCAGAAATGCATCTTTGACCTCAATGGATTGTGACACTGTACCTTAATAATAAAAGGCACGCTCTTCTTTTTCTTAATAGCTAAAGGTCTGGGTCTTTGTTTTGGAAGGTCATTTCTCTTCTCTACAGTAAAAAGAAGAGAGGATAATCTCAGTCTGTTTAATTATGTTTACTGCTTCATCTTGCCTCTGAGCAAATATTTGTTACAGAGGAAATATGGGCATTCACTGTGCCATCAAGGACCATAATTTTGAACTGTAGAATTATTAATCTGCAGAAAGTGAGTTTTCAAATATGTTTGTTCTTCAATTACATGCTTAGAGAAAAAAACTACCAGATCAAATATACTTATTCTATGGCCTCATCATGATCTAATGATTTTCTGTTCCTTGGAGAAATGTACATGTTTAAAAAACTCAGAAATTTAGCTGTTGGTGTACATTTGTAATGACTGTTCAGAATGTTCGACATTCCAGTGGATTTAGATGGCAAGAAATGATCCAGCAATGGTGTAATGAAACAATGGAGATGTCTACTGGATATTGAGTCTATCTCTATATTTAAGGCTATCTCTACTAGGATTTAGATGCTTAATCTTTAGTAACATTCATCTTGCTGAACTGTAGACATTTACCATATAGATGTCTGCATCTGAATTACTTTAAATCTCTATAGATAAATAGTCAGTTCTCAGTATAATTAATATTGCACTCCTGTGGGCTTCTAAAAGAGGTCAAATGAACTGTGCTTTCCAAGTGGCTATTCCTCTTGGCTAACAGTAGTTTAGTTACTGCTCTACACATAAATGTCTTATTACAGATACCTGAAACCTGAAAAAAGGATCTGATCTTTGACCTTCAGGATGTAATTTAAAAGATGAACTTTGGATCAGCTAGGTGTTTTAGACTCTCCCAAGTTCCTTCTTAGGGAGGGAGGAAACAGCAGGGAACTGTTTAAAACTCCTGACCACAACAAGAACAATTTTGAGAGCTGCTATGCAGCAACAGGACCCTCGTTCCTTTGGAATATTTTGTTTGGAAGGTTTTTACTGCTGCTCAATAACCTCAGTCTTTCTGTCTAAGAGCTAAACCTTTTCTGCCCTGTCTCCTTAGAGGCTAAAGATTTGGAATGGCTAAAGCTTTTATGCTTAAGAATACACTAGCACAGCACAAGTTGTCCTCTTAGAGAAACAGGCAGAATGGAATAAGCAGTTTCTCTACACAGCAGTCACACTGATAGCATGCATTCATGTGTAGTGTTCAAATGGAACATGCTCAAACCTTTTGCTTTAGTAAATATTTCTGTCACACAATTAAACATTTTTATGGCTAATCTTGAGGCAGCAAGACTAAATATATATAAATACTGTAAGCACAAGTTGTTTATCAGAATGGATTGTACACACTGGAATATTATTAAAGCTGTTTTAGATTATCCAACCACTCATCTTACTTTCAAAACCGTAACTCCAAAGAATACTCCAGTGCAAGTTTCTTTGTCCCTACTGTTTTCATTCAGTATTCACAAATGACAGGAAAAATCCTGACTCCAGGAGAGAAATTAGTGTTTTGCCATTGAAAGTTATGACAGTATCCTTTTGCCTACTATATCTGCATTTCAGCAGCATAGCAAGCAGATATATCTTTTGCTAAGATGGAAAGGAAGTATCATTGTTCCTGTTCTTTTTCTTTCTCTTTCATGTCTTTTACTCATATTCTTCCCATTTAAGACTTAAAATAAAGTAACTATTTATTTCTAATTTCTTTCTCTGATAATCTTTTATGTCATAATGCATGAAGAACATATACTAAATATTGTTTCCTTATGAGCCCTTAAGTAAAACATCTGAGACTCAGTTTGTTGAAATAAAATTATTTTGGAGGAATGTCTACTTTTGTACTTCATAGATATAAGTTAAAAAATGATTCTTAGTGTATCATCTAAGTCAAAATCTTTGTTTGTTTAATTGGGAATATTTATTGTTATACTATGTAGGTGCCCTCTTGTACCATCTTTCTGCATGCCTGACTATCAAAATCCAGTAATATAGTAACAGCAAACAGTAACAGTAAATATATGTATGACAGTACTGTTGTAGGTAAACAGGTAGCTGAGGGAGATCTGAGTTTTAAACAATTTGCCCAACACCTAGAATCAAAACACAGATATCCAAAGTCCTAGATACCACTTTAACTTCCTTCCTTTAAAAAAAAAAAAAAAAAAAAAAAAAAAAACTCCCAACAAACTCTCACAAAAAC
>VZRX01005105.1:80382-205557 GCA_013398075.1 Notiomystis cincta | reverse complement strand
CCCATTGGGGGGGGGGGGAGGGTCTTTGGATTAACAGAAGATGCAGCTCATTTTAATGTACTTAGAAAAATTCATCAAAGTTCATTGCAGAATAAGTCATGCATACTGACTTGTTCATTCCAGTGGAAATGAAGAAATCCCCATAAAAATAGAAGTTTAATGAAGTGTTTGAGCCGAGTCTTGCCTGTCATTCCAATTATCACTGATTTAGAATTTTTTCTTGATACACCACTATTAATTGCTCTTAGTCAGCACAATCAAAAGTTTACCTTAGATTTCACAAGCTTCACCAATTCATGGATGAAAGATTTAGTTAATAAACTTTGCCAAATCCACCTTAAAATCTTCAAGCATAACATGAAGTTATTAAGAAGTGTTACTGACTCCTTAGCATTTTGCAACTTACTTCATTAAGATTGCTTTTTATTTCACCTAACAGAATTGAGTTCACAGCCTGACCCCCACTCTGCATGAGGCAATATTCACTGTAAGAAAACATGAAAGCATAACCCATATAACATTTTGCTTCTATAATTTAACTGGTGTAAAGCCACTGGATGTTTTGTGGACAAAAAAATTTATGATATTTGTTTGGTCAAATTTGATCATCCAAAAATATGCCTAAGATTATTTGGAAAAAATTTCTTTCAATATCTTTTGGTGGTTGAATCTTGCTTTCTCTATTTTCAGAGAAGTAGATACCTCCTTTACAGGCACTCATTACCATCTAAGCTTGATGACTAAAAATAGGTCCACAGAATGGTAATAAATACCTTTTAGGTCACTTCACTGCCTTCTGTCTTCAGTGACAAATCTTGGAAATTTAAGACAGCCAAATTCATAGTAGCTTAAGCTAACAGGCTAGTTAAAGCCTGTTAACATTTTTGATGTTCAGCAGTACATTAATCATGACAGTATCTTATAAATACATGCTCACTTGTCATTCTACTTTGATTAGGCCTTTGAAAATACAGCTAGCTTTCAAAAGGATCTACAAATGTTATTCATATAATTCTGAATATTCCTATCCAATGTAGAAAATTGCATGACAATGCAATCTTCATACTTGCTCTGAATTTTGCCAGATTTTAACAACCAAGGGCTTTTTATGATCAATGAAACACAGGCTAATTTAGCACTGTCCTTGCCATCCAGCTTCAGTATGCCCCAAGATACTTTTTATTCTTGCATCATGTCAGTACAATTTTATGCTAATGTCAAGATAATGAGTAGCTGTCAATTGATACTGATTTTGGCCTTCAAACCAATAGTAAGACTTCATGTAAATATACATGACAACATAACCAGTTTATAAGAAAAGATTTTTCCTTTCATTATTGTAATTACCACTGTCATTATTTTTTTTATTACTATTTAATTATTACCACTGCAGAAATTTGCAATGAGCTAGCTTCTATCCACTCACATAGAAAAGTACAATACAGCTTGTATTCAAAGAGGTATACACTACATGAAAGACAGAAGGGGGACAGTTAAATGTACAAGTAAATACAGACCTTTTCTTAGGAAGTAGAAAGATGTTCAAATCTAAGTGTTCATTCTTCATGTACAAGTAAAAATGAAAAGTGATAAAGCTGAGGTATGAAAAAAATGCTACAAAAAGTATCAACAACAAGCATAAAATGAAAATCGACCAAGGTATCTCACCAGCAAAGCGCAGCCGACTTCCCCCTTCAAAGAGTTTTTGCAATTGTATTCTTAAAACAGATCTTAAATTGCTTCAATTTCTGAAAGTATTTCTCCTCTCTGAAGTTTTATATTATGTTAGTCAATACCTCTCTTGAATGTACACATATTCCACTCAGGGAAAATAAAAATCAGGGCCAAGCTGCAAGAGATAGAAAGATATTGATCTTCATCATTTTGTTGCTTCAGTCTTTACCAGATACTCAATCAGACACCTTAATTTGCCAGGGTTTTTTAATACTGGACAAACAAAAATTGGAGCCAGATATTCAGTTGAAGTGTAAATATTACTATTAACATACAATGAAATGAAGTAGCAGTTCATCACATACGCCTGAAGTGTCAAGAGCATTGTCAGTGATTTCTGATATTTTACCCCTTTCCTGTGTAATGTGTAGTCAGGGTTTGTAAGAGTGTTTTCAATACATAGTCTGGTGACTATTATGTATAGGAGTCCTAGGTGGGTGTTTGCAGATTTCTAGACTTTTGTAGAAAGCAGGCTTCCTGCATGATTCATCTTTTCTTTCACCACTAAGAAAAAATCTCAATTGTAAATTTATCATGTAAATAACTGAACTTGAGCATGCTGAATCATAGCCTAAATACTCTTTGCATTTTGTTATGTGTCAATATCTGCAGTGCTATTTATTTTTCTGTTAGTCAAGGAAAGGTCAAGGATAAAACCACTAAAAACACTTGGAATGATCAATACTCATGAAACTGAACCCCAGATGAAAGAATTCTAAGGTGTATTTTGACCTAATGTAGCATGATCACATGATCACAACTGATCACTGGCCTTCATGATGAGAGTCTTCAAGGTAGGATATGATAATACCATGGACATCCAGTGTAGCTGGACTAGCACCAGAATTAGTCACTACCACAGGTAGGTCCAGCTGTGCTGATCAAAAATGCAGGGTAGAATCTGGAATCACCAACATGGTATTTATCATTCTCTAAGTGAGGAGAGTAACTGCAAAGCTAGACATTTATGAATCGCAAAACACATGTTGCCATGTCATTTGGAAAACAAAAAATATGGTTAAAAACACTGAAGAGTGTATTTAATATGAGGAAAATTTGTCTTAGTGGTCACTGCACAACTAACATTAGGCTTGGAAAATTTTCATTTTGTTGGGATTTTCACTCACTTGGGTTGGTAGAGAGAAGGTTTTAATTGCAATATTCATGCATTGTTTACACAGACACACTCAAAATCTAGGTGAAATGAGACTCTTTATAAATGGCTCTTATTAAATAAATTCAGGGCCTTTCCAATGATCTAAAAGGCAGAAGTGGGATTAAAGGGAAAAAAAAAAGAAAAAGAAAACAAAAAAACTCCACTCAGGAACAAGGAGGAACTTCAGCAACATAACAATGGAAATGGGTTCATGGTTGACAGACAAGTTCATACGAAGACTCCTCAGGGAGAGGAGAAACTCTACAATATAAGTCTGTGAATGTGCTACTCTGGTTCAGGTTAGGGCAGAGATAGAGAATATAAGAATCTGTTCAAATAGTCAGAGTTTAAAAAAAATCAAAGTCAAAAAGGAAAATGTGATCGACTGTGTTAGAATAAACTGAGTAATACTTGAAGATACAGGTGGAGCACAGTCTATCAGACTTGGCAAGACAGGTAAATTAAATTCGATTTAAGACATCACTACAAATAACTCAAGATGCTTTTCAAGGAAGAAGCCAAATTATAGAGACAAACATTGCAAGAGAGTGTGGAAATTAAGGGCTGATTCTCAGAAAAATCAAGAGTTTACATCTACAGCTTATGCAAATTATTTTTATTGCACTGTTTGTATGCACTTATCTTTTTTGATTCAGGTATGCAAACTCCCTATTTGTGCATTTTGGCCATGTGGATTTGCCACAAGGTAAAGAGGATGTGAATGTGTGTCTTGCACATATTGAACCAATAAACCAGCAAATAACAATTGATTTTATTCTTTATCTCTAAATTTTTTGTCTAATGGAAAAAAGAAAAAAAACCTGAATACATTTTCTTCTTCACTCTAATTTTCCTTCTTACATTTCTTTTTCCACATGCATTATTGAGAGCTTCCAATAGTATATTAATTTCCTGAATAAATGATCCATCAGTGTTTCTCAGAAAGAATATGAAAAACCAAGCTTTTCTTTATTTTTCACTCCAATAATTATGAATCTACCCATCTTTTCCAATTATTTTCCTTTCAGATTAGGTTTATTCTATCTTCCAGTAAATCCTTTACACATACAGTTAGCATTCATTCTTTTCTATCCTTCAGACTAGTCTGTGGCAAAGGCAGTTTTACTAATGAAATGTCAAAATACCAAATGGTTACTTTTTAATTTAGCCCAAGGTAGAATGTTGTAGTTTAGAGCCAGTGACCCATTGCTAAATTCAATTTCCCAACTGTTTAATTAATTTATGTATACAATTTAATGTTATTTAATTTGATACGCACATTCAAGATATAGTGTGCATTTCTTAATCCTTAATATGTTACTAAAATTACTAAACTCATCTTTTTATTCTATGAAATTTTTCTATTTTTTTTAATTTTGTCATTTTATCCTTTATATTGTGTTTCCCAGAAGACCTAAATAAATACATTATAATTTCTAAGAAAACTTGGAAAAGATAATAGCTTTTTAACTCTTTTTTTTTTTTTTTTTGGTAGGGGGTGGGGTGCGAGGGAAGGAGGAGAATGGGGATTTACTTTGGGTTGATATACTACATGCTGTAGTCATGAAAAAGAATCATCAGAATATTGGGAAACCAGCAGAAATCAATCTGTGTTTTCATTGTATTAGGTAGAAAGGCATTCCAAGGATAATTGTTTTATGTATTACAGTCTCATGAAGAGTTTGGTCCTGTGCTCTAGGACCATGAAGGAAAAGGCATGTTTTTCTATGGGATTAATCACAAGTAAAATAGTAAATAATGGAATTCCACACTAATCTGTATGTTAGAAAATAAAATTCCCTGAAGTTGTAGAAGTAGCAAAAGAGTCAGAGAAGGTCTGCTTTTATGGGTAAACAATATTTGTTACATCCTAGGAGTACCATGACGTATATTTTGTTATAATAAAGGCTCTTCCCAAACTCATGAGTCCCTTGTTGTGCATGCACCTTACAGTAGAGAGTTGGTACAGCAGAATTTACATTTCGAGTAGGTACAAAGATCAGTGGAAGGAACAAACAAATCACGTTTTACCCTCTGACTATAGTGAGAGAGAAGATTAAGCCTCGGCAAGTTTGCAGCCTAACACTTTACCTATTAGATTCTGCTTTCCTTTTTCCAGAAACAGAGGTTAACATTCCAAGGGAGCAACCTATAATTATGATTTTTACAGCCTCTCTGGATATATGATGAAGAATTATGAAGAAATATCCAAAGAGGAAAATCCTGAATGACTTTGACTGGTTCAGCTGGTGACACAACCTTGCAGGCAGCAACATAGTCAAAATGCTATTTAATGCTCACCCAGGACCTCACAACACTTTAACAGTCAAGAAGAGCACATTTCATCCAGAAGCTCTCTTGTGAATGAAATGTAAGAGGATGTACATGCCACAGAGTCTTGGCCAGGTTCTACACTAAAAACATTGGCTGAGACCCTTAATTGCAGACTCAATCTACTGCATTATTCTTGGCTCCTTGGTCAGCACTGGGTATCTACATTGCAACATTCCTCAGGGATTTTCGGTTGGTAACAGCCACTCCACCATGGAATGCAGGAGCAATGTAAGATCTGAAGTGGAATTCATCTCACCTACCTTTAGACATTTAAAAGCTAGACATCTAAGTCTGAACTGGAGAGAAACAGGCACCTCTAGAGGGCAATTCATTTGACCTATCTCAGATGCCTATTTTAGTCAGAGATGAATCACCCTCTAGAGATGCCTAGATTTCTCTGTTGACTATAAAGGAAGCCTAGGGCAAGCAGTTCAGTGCTAGACTTCTGACTTTCAGACATGTAATTTAGAAGAGATATATCCCACTCACTGTAGTGATAAGGTTCACTTTCCACACTTAATCACTCATGCTGTTTTCAGTTTCATAAAATACCCAAGTACTCATCTCTACATATTCCTTATATGCTCTTTTTAATTTCTATTTTGAGTTGTTTGTTTCTTCCTCAGCACTTACGTGTTTTAATTTTCACTCATTTTCTCATTGGAAATATTCATTTATAGCAAGTTCATGGTAACCTCTTTATTTCACCTTCCAAAACAGATGTCTCAGTGATAACAGCCAGAGTACATAACAAAATTACTATGTTTCATCCAGCTGTTGTTCTTTCTTAAGATTTTCTTTTTGCTTCTGAGTTGTCTGAAGCATCACTTTTCAGGTCTCTATATTGGAAATAAATTATTGTCTTTCTCTATTTAGTCACTGATTTAATAAGATTATTTGTTCAGCATTGTATATGATATGAATTAAATCCTTGTAACTGATGCCAAGCATTTAGAAACCAGAACTAGTGCTTGAATTGGATTTAAATTTCTTCTGATCTAGAGGCCTGACATTCCCAAACCAATTTTCTACTAGTGTGACTCCACTGACTTCAGTAAAATCTTTACAAATGTACCAAAAGTGAGAGAAAAAAATAACAACAGGCTTTTGCTAGACAGTAAATCATTGCTGTTGTTTCTATTAATTATTTAACTTTATATACCCCATTAAAAAATACTTATTTTATTTTAAAAAACATTTATGCTTGACTCAAAAAAGTAGATATTTCCACCATTACTTGTTAATATTAACAGATTTATAGTGGGTTTTTTCTTTGACCATTGGAAAAAGTCTTTGTTAGTCAACCGTTTCACAGAGCTGTTAATTGATATAAGCAGCAGCTTATGTTGCCTCAGTATTTAAATTCAAGTATTTTAAAGAATTATCCAGCATGTGTTGTACTTTTACTCAAATCAAGAGTTCTGTTATTAAAATCTATATCTCCATATATTTTAACATCCTTTCAATTACTTCAAATATTTAAACAGAGGATTCTTAATGTAAAAGTTTTATAACACCGACTAAATGCAATTAGCATAAAAATAATTTGACAGCCTTCCACATTGCTGAGTAAATGAGGCGTAACCTTAAATATGAAACTTAGAGGCTGGTGATTTCTTTAGACTATTAGAGAATTTATGACACTTCCTTTGGGAGAGGAACATTTTTCGAGAAAGTTTATCCCATCTCCCATAGGCACAGCAATTTCTTCCTAAATATTCTTAGATTATCAGCCTGAGCAGGTGGTTTTTCATTCTCTGTAGGTGTCAGAACTGCAACAACAGAAGTAAATTTTGTGTGAGAGAGTAAGTTTTGCAGTTGCTTTTCACATCCACCACATGAACTTGACAGTGTCAACTAGTGTCTACTATTTTATGTCCTGACAGTTACACTGCAGACTTAATCCTAGAAATGCTGAACAGTCTCCAAGTACAGGTGAATTTTCCCATCAATGGACTTTCAAGACATGCACCAATAAAAGATTTTCATTAATCACTGTGAGGTCATTTCCCATGGCTTCACAACTGTTTTTCAAGCATGGAGTGCTTGAAACAAACAGCAGCTGGGAGAACAGAGTTCCTATGACTTAAGAGGTAGATCTTAGGGCTGGGTCTGTCCCTTTAGTTTTGTTAGAGATGCATACTGGGTTTGCAACAGGATGTATAAATGCATTTTAAATAATGTATGTTTAAACATAGTTCTATAATTTAGAAATAACTATAGAATAATTTATAAATAGTGCATATACTTAACAAGATTGTGGTAGGTGTACGTTTAGTAAAACTTTCCAGATTTAAACCAAGGTAAGGCTTATATGGCAGAAACTCCACTCTTGTTAAAGTATGGCAGATCAAGAAAAAATGTCACCAAAATAAGCTGAAGGTATGGTGGCCCATTTTAAGAACCACTCTCAGGACCAATTGTCAGTTGCTTGGGAAAACAGTGAAATTCAACCCAGAAGAACTTAATTTTAGACATTTTAAAGTTGTGTCTTTAAATAAAACAGACTAATGCATAGTTTTCTTGGTATTTAAGACATTCCAGTAACAGTAATTAGATAGTGTGGATGAAAAATCCTGCAACCAGAAATCAGGGTGGTTTTTCTCAGATAAATCTCCAGAGTACAGAATCAAAATTCTCTTCCTCTCCAACATTATTGGTGTGCTACTCATTGGTATTGCTTCAGCAAACAGGATGAAGATTAATATCTTGCTCCAGAGATACCCTGGTTATCTCCTAGGTATTTCAATGCAGTAGATTGTGGATTCTGCTTCATAGTTTGGAAATTAGTTCTTTAAGGACTAATAATCTTATTTAGGGGTGGAAAGAGGGAAGCATGACCACTCTGGCCTCAGACATGTTTTAAAAAATCCTAAAAACTCATTTTATGTGCATGCTGATCTTTTAATGTATGTTAAATATTCTCATGAGTCATATTTTTACCTAGATTTTTGCCCTTTTAAAAAAATTCCTAAATACAGTTCTCAATTAAGTGTAAGTATGAAAAAAGCAGCAGGAGTTTAGGACAGAATTAAAATATTTAAAGCCTTCACTCAGCCCTGTTAACTTGTAGACATCCTCACCCCAGGAAGTTGTAGAAGTTGAAAGTTTTACATTTAAGTTTTTTTAGGTATATCTTTTGTCCAGCTGCACACAGATCCTGGGCAGTGTAGCAGTGTAGCTATTTTGTAAAGTGAAATGCAACATAATTCAACTGTAGGCTCAGCCTAAGAGGTCCTTTAAGCATAAGGATACCACATACCTACAGTGACTAAAGTTAGAACTTTAAAATTATGTGTTTAACCACAAATTAAACATTGCTAATCTTGCTGAATGTGTCTGCAGAAGGATTTAATCTGGTTGCAATAGCTCAGATCAGTTCTCTTAAGTGTAACTATGCAGAAAAAGGCCAAAAATGAAACAGCTATGAATTTTCAGTTCAGGGGCAAAAGCATGAAGAAGCTATTCAAAAACTTCAAAGAGAGCAGATGTAAAAATAATGTTGTGACAGAGACAAAATGAAGCAGTATTTTTGAACTATTGCATGTACACTTATTAGTAGAAGTGGAAAGAAAAAACTAAAAGGACTTGTCATTGCTTCAGCTTGCCATTTAAACATGATAATTACACAGTAATTTATCACTGTCTCACAATTTAAAGTAAATCAAAGATGAATTTATACTCTGAACACAAATGTGTCAGAACTTTACATCAAGCAATACCTTTTTCATTACATGGAAGCAGATGTTGGCAGCAATCTCAGTAACAGAAAGCTACCTAAGACAAAAGCACTAAAAGAACACAAAAAATGTGAGATTACTATCACCCAGTATATTATTTCTTTCAATTTATCATTTGATGGCACTTCTTGCTTCTATTGTATCACAAAATTTTGAGTTTGATAAGTCAGGGACCAAAATGCATGGTTACAACTCTGTAATACCACCTTTTTGGGGTTTCCAGATACATCTCAGCCTGGTGTTTATTATTTTATTATTGACTTGCATGTTTTACTAACTATGTTACCATATCCCTTTGAATCCTAGAGGCTAATACCAAAGTGAGAAAGCATGACCAAACAGAGTACAAAAAGTTAGAAAGGGAGAGAAATTTGTGTGAGTGTGTTTATGTGTGTATGTTTGTGGTGGTACACAGGTAGACCACTCTTATTCTTTGTTGACAATCTACACAAATCTGGTGAAAATTGTAACACAGTATTTATGTAAACGTACATACATATATTTTCATATGGATAATTTTACCTATTCATATATATTTTTAAAATTGATTCAGATTTTCCTAGTATTGCCCTGTTTTTAACATCAGTATGACCTCAGCAAAGGAATGTCTTTGGTTTCTGTACTTAACAATTTTACAGTTGTTATAAATAGACTGAATGACTAAAATAAAAATGTCAGCTGATATTTATATTTAGTCTCTTACTAGAAGAAAAGGACTTTAACAGATTTGGAAACTCAAACAGTTAAATCAAGTAATATTTTAAGGCAATAAAAAAGATTCAGCATTTCCTTCCTGCAATTCCTCTCAGACCTCTCTTTCATATTAAGCACCTGCAGTCTCTAATGTAGAAGACAAGCAGTGGTCATTCTTTCAGCCAGCTCCAGTTCTCCTGCCTACTGAAGGATGCAGAGGATCTCTTTGGGATGCATGAAAGGAGAAAAAACATAAGGCTGAGATAGAAACTGGGTGGAGAAAACTAGGAAGTTATGGAGTAAGATGGTGGAGGAAGATAGGGTTGGGGTCTGCAGGTACAGTGTCAGAGAATAAATAGCCCAGAACAGAGGGGTGTAATGTGGGATTCGAGCATCTTGCTGTACGCAGGAAGAGTCCAATGTAATTCTGAAAGCCACTGCTGCTGCAGTCTCCCAGATAAAGTGACTCTGGAGTTTCTTGTCAAGGTATAGAAGCAGTTTTGTTGACTTTTGATGACATAGCATGGACTTAGGAGTGGTTCTGAGCCAAGGCATCTGAAGGCTGCACATCTGGTTGGAAGGGATTGCAAAGGGTCATACCAGTCCCTCCTTGTGGATGTGAACTAGCCTCTAGAGTGAATAAACTGGGGGCTTTGGGGAAAAAAGGTATAAAATCACAACTAAAGATATATATGAATATTCTGCACCTGTTAAGGTTACTTTAAATCTGTTATTTCTAAACTCTTGCATATCTGACTTGACATTCTTAATTACTGTTTCCTCTATGGCATCCATAAAACTTCACTGTGCTATTAGCTATAACAAAACTAACATAGTAATACATTTTAGTTTTCTTTTAGTCATATAAAGATACATTTCAAATTATCTCTCTATGGGATAGATAAAATACAAATTTTAAATGCCAATGCTTTTTAATGTTTTTGTGAAAATGTTTGATGGGGTAGTGGGATACAAACTGAGAATGTTTTCCTTTTGTTCTGCATAGAAAGAAAAAAAGAAACATTTCCCTAATACAAGGTAACACAAATACTCCTTAAATCCCTAAAAAAATGGAAAGTAAGCACACTGAACTATATTTTTTTTTAAAAAAATTAAAAAAAAGTAGACAAACATCTATAAATGAAAAAGAGGAAAGAGTGAAATGAGATGTGACTACTTCTGAGCACAGGGATTTTTAGGCAATATATGCACTTTCAATAGTTGTCAGAGAAGGAAATGTTCCAGAAATATGGGAGTTGAAAAATTATCCATCATCTCTCTTGGTGAAACAAGACCTAGCTAGAGGATGAAATACAATGAAGTCGTAAGTTGACAGAGTGGACAAGGTCACACTGCTGTGCAGTTTCAATAGCCAAGATGAGCAGCTTGCCTTTTCTTTTACCCAGCATCTTAAAGATTAATCATTCAAGTTCTCTTAAACCTCTCACTATGACTATCTGGTATGTTAGTACAGAGATTACATTTAGAAGCAGGAAATTTCTGAAAATGAACTGCATTAATTTACATCATGCTTCCTTTTTTCTCCAGGAAAATGTATATTCATATGTAGCCAAAACAGGACTAGCCAGAACCTTCTCATAGGTTTTGGGGTTTTTTTGGTGGGAGATATTAATGACAAAAAAAATTGGAGAAGTTTTAATTCTAAAAATGTTCCATTTTTATCATGGTTGGACTAAGGCCTTTTTGACATGGTTTAAACTTTTAAATTAAAATACCTTGTTGTTTCTGAAAGCATTTTTTTCGTTTTAAATTATTCACTTAAATACATTTATTTGAATTTAAACATAAAATTAATAGTTATCATTAGTGTTGAAGTGAAATCTTTCTTTAAATTTCGTTTAAAGAAAAAAAAATTAAATATCTCTACCTAATAGAATTTTGTATTTTTTCTCAAGAGCATCAGGCCAGAGCTCCAATTTCCAGACACTTTTCAAGAATGTTATGCTACATTATAATCTTTTCCATCAAACACAACCTGTATAGATAAAATTTTACCAATGGGTAGATAATAAATGTTAAAATGAGAAATGGATTAATTAATTTTCAAACTATGAAAATAGATTATTTACTTTCTGAACAAAGAATTCCTGTACCAGGTTTACAGTGCAGTAGGGAAAAGCTACATCCTTACTGTTCCTTTTTGTCTCAGCCCTCTGGAAGCACTATTTTTATCCTGCTGGTGACTGCTGCTGCAGGGAGAGTAGCTCTGCTGGCTCCTTAGCATAGTTTCCATGGAGAAAAGCTGAGATCAGATGCACAGCATTCACAGGCACTCACTGCATTTATTAGTTCCTCAAGGGAAGATCAGGACATGTGGCACCATAGTACAGAAGAGACATGGAGCAGCTGGAGTGGCTTCAGCTGAGGGTTATGAAGTTGATCAAGAGACTGGAGCCTCTCTCTTACAAGGAAAGGCTGCAGGAGCTGGGCCTCTCCAGCCTTGACAAGAGGTGACAGAGGGGACCTCATCTATGTCTGTCAATATCTGAGGGTGGGATGCCAAGAGGATGGAACAGGCTCTGCTTGGTGCCAAGCAATAGACAAGAGGCATTGAGAGGGCTTCCTGATGCTCAGGAAGTTCCACATGAACATGAGGAAGAACTTTTTTACTGTGCAGGTGACCACACACTGGAACAGATTGCCCAGAGAGGCTGTGGAGCCTCTCTCACTGGAGATATCCAAGAACTGCCTGGACACGCGCCTGTGCTGTGTGCTCTGGGATGGCCCTGCTTGAGCAAGGAGGCTGAACAACATGATGCACTGTGATCCCTTCCAGCCTTACCCATTCTGTCATTCTATTTTAACTAGCTGTTTAAATCCTCTTGTAATGGATGCTTTTACAAATACAATTAAACTCAACCAGTAGGATTCTAAATTCTGGTTTCTTCAGTCTTTGAAGAATCCAGTGCCGAACAAAATATACTTCAAACTTTACAGTCATTATTGCTTGAATAAGTTTCAGTTACTTATTAGTTTATTGAAGTACTGAATCTCCTGATTTAACTCAGGTAATAGTACTTAGAATGAAGCTGTTGAAGCATTTGAGTATGGATTTCTCCCATGAGTAAGGATTACAACATTCAACCTTTACAAATTAGCACATTTTGGGGGTTCGGTCTTTTCACTGTTGAAACATAAATATAAATTCTTTTCAGAAATATGAGAATACACTTGCATGAACAAAGCTATATTGTTTTAACATGCATTTGATAGCTGTGAATAATATTAATTCTCACTGGCAAAGCTAGACAGTGTATGCTTCATAAGGCCTGCTGTGGTATCAAAAGTGATTTAAATAGGATCACCCAGAAGCTGATAACCTCATGGGTGAGATTAGCTGCTGTTAAACCCACAACTAATACCCAAACTGCACTTTCTTTTTATGCCCTTGGAATAACAATATTTCCTTTGATTTTTTCTGAATCAGAAATGAAAAAGGAAATACATGGTCATATTCTCTTCCTTACAGATGACTTTTTCACAAGGTGAAAGAGTGTTTATGCAAATACAAATAAAGATGTATACCCTAAACCAGGAAGAATAAATATTATGCCTTAGGAAAATTGTCCCTGATAATAAAATAAAATAGAAATTGTATTTAGGTCAGGAAAATACAATGTAGATAGGATATATGCAATCTGTGAGATCAAGTTCAATATTCAGAAAGAAATTTCAAACAAACATCATGCTTTAGAAAGTTGTTAATACAACAGACAAGTTTCATATTTCAAAGTACCATACTCTGGAAGGATAAATTACTATTCTCAAGATGTTATCGTTTAATAGCCACTTCCCTAGCTGTTCTGTATTGTGTCACATGAAATATATATTTTTTCTTGAATACAAATGTATATATTGCTCATCTCAGTTAGTGGGAATACCCTGTAAGTAAATGTCAATAGAGCCCTGCTCCTTGGCCTGCACCCTGCCTCTTTCAAGCTTGTCAATCTACATCTCACTAGTACATGGAGATTAGAGAAAATCTTGAATTTAAACAACAATATGTTGTGGTTTTAGCCCAGACAGAAACGAAGTACCACACAGCCACTCCCTCACTCCCCCATCCTGCCCGTGGTGGAATGGGGAGGAGGATCAGAGAACGCAAACTCCGCGGGTTGAGATAAGAACAGTTGAATAATTGAAACAAGGCAAGGTAAAATAATACTATAATAACAATAATAGTAATTGTAATGAAAAATGAGGCAACACAGAGAAATAAATTCAAGGAAGACAAGTGATTAACAATACAACTGTTCACCACCAGCTGACCAATTCCCAGCCTGTACCCCTCGTCAGCAGCAATTGTTCCCTCCTGGCAACATCCTTCCAGTTTATTTACTGTTATAAAATTCTATGACATTGAATATCCCTTTGGACATTTGTGTCAACTGTCCTGGCTATGCCACCTCATAGCTCCTTGTGCACCTCCTCATTGGCAGAGCAGGGGAAATTGAAAAGTCCCTGACTGAGGGTAAGCACTACTTAGCAACAATTAAAACATCAGTGTGGTATCTACATTTCCCTCATACTAAATTCAAGAAACACAGCAGCTGGAAGACAATTATACCAGCTACTGGAAGACAATTACATCAGCTACTGGAAGAGAATTAACTCTATCCTAGCTGAAACCTTGACATAATGAAAGATTTCTTCATCTGGCTTTGCTTTTGGAAGCTTTTGGACATTTAATGAAAAAGGGATATGTAATTTGGAAGAGAAAAGTGTTACTCATTAATACCTACCACTACTGTCAGTTTTAGATTAATATGTTTGTACTCAAACAGAAATAAATTAGGGACACTTTTTTAGCTTTGCTTAGCAGATTGCTGAAATTTCATTTCAGTTTGTTATTTCCAGGTTTTAAAATTCTCAACCAACTGTGACAATGTTTCTCTATGTCTTTAAATTATACTGGGAACACAAAATAGTTTCCCATCCAGTTTATTCTCAAACCTTCTTGAATAATCACCAGAGGTTTGTCTCAGTATAAACTGATGTCGAGCCAGACTAACAGCTCCCATGCCAATTCTCGTCTTTCTGGCTGCACAGATGGAGTGAAAGGACTTCCCTGTGGGTTTTTGGCAGCTAATATAATCAGATCACCTAACAATTGCTCCAATTTTTTATAAAAGGATGTTATCTCCCCCTAAATATAATTACCCATTCAAAGTTCCTCTAATTATTTCTTAAGAAATGCCTATCATTTCCACTTTTTCAATGAAGTATATCAAATATTGCAGCAGCAAATTGCGTAGTACCATGTTTAGTCATGATTTAACTTCTTTACATTAAATGATCTTATTTCCATTTCTTGGGAGATAAAGAGCCAGGCAGATAAACAGGGCAATAAAACATGCATTTTTTTCACCTAAATTAAGAGCTGGAAAAAAAAAAGCAGAAACCCACAGATCTCACAAGTCCAGATCTGCAGCTGTGAAAGTCACTACTGCACTGTGTTTCTGAGGGTCTAAGTTGATTTATGCCAGCTGAGAACTTGGCTTGGCTCAAAAAGCTGGATAACCAAAGATGTCAGTCTACTCTGAAAACTTTCCTTAAATAGTAGATCATGTAATCTAGGGGGACTTAGAAGAGCTTTCATTCAACTCCCTCATCTGTATAGTCTTTTAGTACCTGAGAAATAAAGATAGCAGATACGCTTTTCACTTCATTTTCAACACATCTCAAAAGGAAGGCATACACCCTTTCTCACAATGTGCCAAAGGAAAAGGAAGTGTTCTTGGTCTGAAAAGACAGCCAAAACAAGCCAAATAAATGCCTGTAGGTAAAGTCTGATTAATTTTTATGTGCATTAAATCAGTGGAAAGCTCTAAGTCCCAATCATCAGTAATGCTCTGTATTAATTCACCACTGTACTACTTCAGCTGCATTTCAGCATACTTCCACTGAAGTTTTAAGAATGCAACAGCACCATAAACTAAGCTATTCTTTATTCAAATCCTCTAATATCTGCCATCTCTAATCTTTACATGCCTACTGAATTTTGATACATATTATGAACTTTTTTTTTATTATGTTCATTTAGAAGCAGTCATATACTGTGGCCTTCTGTGGGTGTGTGCACACACTCAATTATATATACCCTGTCTGTGTACACATACTGCAATAATCTCACTGTGCTTGGCTCTTATCAGATAATTGCTCAAGTGTAAACTGTGTCCCATGTCATATTTTAGCAGGTTGCTAAGGATATTTACATGCTTTGAAGCTGCCTATTTTAGCTACAATTTATGAGTCTATAATATAATTTTTTTTAATATATTTAATGCCTTATATGATGTGCTGAAAATAAGTATTTAATTTGCACTTCAGTTAAGAGGCGTTTATTGTAGAGTAAGAATCAATTGACTTCTACAAGGACCCTTTTTATTATTTAATTCACTCAGAAAATTTACTTGCTATCACAATATCCTCAAAATTGCATCAAAAATAAATATAAAAGTAATATATTATTAGCAATGGGTATCTAAATGACATGAAACAAGATATATAGAGAAAATTAACAATCAATTAGCCTACTTTCTTAGTGTCAAAATGTATTTGAATTAATTTAGTCTTTCACTAATTAATTCAAATCAGATTTACTTTCTTGGTTTATGAGACAACTGAATTTCTAAAGAAGGCTTTTAGCTTTACTGTGTGAATAATGGAAGCACAGCAATACCCACAATATACATGCATCTGAATTCAGCAGCATTGAATATTGATTTATAGTGAAATCTCCTAAAACACACATAGAAATAGCATACCAGGTTTGCCTTCAAAAAGCTATAGGATTCCAATAAACCTGCTAAAAAATGTACTGAATTAGGTCAAAATTCAAATCATCTAAACATTTAGGCCTTTTAAATCATTAATGTTTACCCAGTTGGATATTTAGTTGCACTGATGCTGCACTGACAGGGGAGGAGTGACAGAAAGCTACATAAAGTTGTAAAATGAAGGTGAGAGATGCTGAAAATACTGTAAGATTATCCCCTAGCCTCCCCCAGTTGTGAGGCTTCAATAGGTGTGATGCAAGTTAAGATGAAATGTGGGGATAATCTGTGGTTGCTGAAGTAGAGACTTGGAGACATGAAAAATCTTGAGAGAATACTGTAGAATTCAGCATTAACAAAATGGCATTATTTTTTT
This sequence comes from Notiomystis cincta, assembly GCA_013398075.1. Taxonomy (NCBI): domain Eukaryota; kingdom Metazoa; phylum Chordata; class Aves; order Passeriformes; family Notiomystidae; genus Notiomystis; species Notiomystis cincta. The sequence goes on along the minus strand of VZRX01005105.1, from coordinate 188,727 downwards.
TAATTTATGTCATCCTACTAAACATAAGATGAAGGTCCTAGGGCCTATCTGCCTTTGACAAAGTAATTAGACTGAAGCCTAACAGAAACACAAAAAGCAAATTAACAGACATTTTCAAAAACACATTTTCCACTTTCCCATCCAAAGAGCTTATTTTGCCAGAGTGAAAATCCATTCCTGTGCCATCTCTTCACCTCAGCTTTTCTCAGACATCAGCTCAAACGCAGAGGCTTCACATGCTGTCACAAAGGTCAGCATACATATGTTATTTCCTCTGCCAATCTTGAGAACAAAATCCAAAATCCGTTTTTCAAATCAGCAAGTCCTATTTTATGGCCCGAGAAATGGGAGGATGTTGCACATGAAAACCAAATCACTCAATCTACTGTCAGAAACCACCAGGCAAAACCTGCAGAGTTAAAAGAACATTCATCTCTCTTTGTAGCTCAGAAAGTAGCTCAGACATCATCTCTATACCGGTAGGAATATCCAGATAATTTAAGAGGCAGACTTAAAAACAGAGTACTGCGGCTGCCGAACCCTTAAGTCAAGAACTAAATGGTAGTTTTTAGGACTGCACCAAAAATGTACAGCTGGCCAGAGATCTACAGGAAGGTTATGCTGATAATTGTTTAATATACTTGTCTTAGGCAGTTGATCATAGAGTCATAGTATATCCTGAGCTGGAAGGGACACACAAGGATCATTGAGTCCAATCCCAGCCCTGTACCCGACCATACCGAAGAATCACACCATGGACCCAAAAGTATTGTCCACACTTCTTGAACTCTGTCAGGCTTGGTGCTGTGACCACTTCCCTGGGGAGCCTGTTCCAGAGCCCAACCATCCTCTGGGTGAAAAACCTTTTCCTGATACTGAACCTAAACCACTCCTGACACAACTTCAGGCTATTCTTTCAGGTCCTCTCATTGGTCACCACAAAAAAGAGATCAGTGCCTGCCCTTCCACTTCCTTTTGTGAGTAAGTTGTAGAATTTGAAGAAGTCTCCCCTCAGTCTCCTCTTCTCCAGGCTGAACAGACCAAGTGACCTCAGCCACTCCTTACATGGCTTCCCCTCAAGCCTTTCCTCATCCTTGTTGCTCTCCTCTGAGCACTCTCTCACAGTTTAATGTCTTTCTTATACTGTGTAACCCAAGCTGCCCCCAGCACTCAAGGTGAGGCCACCCCAGTGCAGAGCAGAGTGGGACAATTCCCCCCCTTGCTCCGCTGTTGATGCTGTCCCTGATGCCCCCAGGACAGGGTTGGCCCTCCTGGCTGCCAGGGCACTGCTGAGTCATGTTCGACTTGCCATCAACCAGGACCCCCAGTCCTTTTCTGTGGCACTGCTCTCCAGGATCTCATTCCCCAGTCTGTCTGTACATCCAGGGTTGCCTCATCCCAGGTGCAGAATCCAACATTTTCTCTGTTAAACTTGATACTATTGGTGATTGCTCAGCCCTCTAATTTGTCAAGGCCTCTCTGCAAGACCTTTCTGCCCTTGAGGGAGTCAACAGCTCCTCCCCTGAGTATCCCTTTCAGTCCTGCATCCAAGTGGTTTATAAAGATATTGAAGGCCACAGGCCCTAAAATTGTGCTAGCTTTACCATAACCTGAACTGATGGGACACAAACCAGCTCATGCTCATGTTGAAGTACGTTGACGAGAACTGTACCTGCTCTAGTTCCTGCCAATCAGCCTCAAAGGTGAATCATCGGTCAACTGAGTGAAAAGTGGCAACCAATGCCCATAACCTCTCATCTTGTTCTTTACCTGTGTTTCCAGGTTACATTAATCATGACACTCAGCTTTGCAGAGAGCTAATTCTCTATAACATCTCCTATTTCAGTTAGTGCTAGGCACAAAGAAACACCTTCCTCTGTGCCCTCTTTGTTACCCAAAAAGGAAGAGTGGGAATAAAGTGTTTTGTATATTGAAATTACATCTGAGGCACTAAAGTCTTTTGTACCAGTCACAAGGAAAGGCACAGCTTAGACAATTTGCCCATTGTCCAACCTCTGGTATAGCAGGCACCTGACTGAAGGCTGTGACTCCCAGATTCCACCTTTATTCCAGTAAGAAACAATCATTCCAGATTTCAGCACTGACTTCCTCTCATCTGCAAATTCTTTCACATTCCAATATAAAGTCTTTACTAATTGTAGCAATGAGCTTTAGTCTCTACCATATTTTTTTGAGCCGTTACAGTCAGCTGTGCTGACTCTTCATATGTCCAAGAAAGGCAAGCTGGAGAACAAAGTTATCCTCTGCTCACATCTTATCAAACTATGAACTTAGAATGCAGCAATGTCTATATCATGAACCAGAAACCAAAATGACATGTTTCCAAAAACTAGGAAAAGTCTTCATAGAACTTTCATGTCTTTTATCTAGCTTGATAACAAAGCTAGTTTGTGAGTTATAAATTGCTCCGACACAACTATGAGAGTTTGTTTCCTCACTTTTAAAGTTATTGAAAATAGGTTTTATGTAGTTCTTTAGTCACAATCTTCATAAAAACCTTGTGACATCAATTGTTAAAGTTCTTCAAAGTCAGCTAAATCTTGCAATAAGAGCTGAGCAAAAAGTTGTGTTAGGGCTGCAGGTGGCAAAATTTTCTAATTCACCCAGTCTTCACTTTCATAGGAAGCTTTAAACCAGCTTTTGTTATTTCCCAAGGTTTCTTAAAAAGTGTCTTAATAAACACTTTTCTGTTGGGAATCTTTTCATCTACCTTATATCTTTAGAAATTATCAACCTTAACTTCTCTCTAAAATCTTCATTAAGTCTCACGATTATTTCTAGCTTGAACCTCTTTTTCCCATTTAGTGTTTTTAATCTTTGATTCCACAGAGACTAGCTTTGAGGATTTCTTTTTTCTCCATTTTGGGTCACACCAGGACTACTTCTGTGAAATTCAATTAGAACCTTATAACAGGTCCCTATAAATTTCATCACTTCAAAAAACAAACAGTAAGATCTTGAAAGAAGCACTCTGTGACTGCCAGAAGGCGTTTATTAGCACTTTGTCAGAAAAGCATAGATGTTTTGGGTAGATCAATCAAATCTACTTCAAATGACAAGTCCTTGAGCTCTGAATAGTGTGGACCTAATATTTAGACTTTATTTTTTAAAAAAATACCATACTTCATCTTACCATGAAAGACTACAGAATGAGCTGACTATTAAGTGCAAAAGTATTGCTTCAGAACATTTACTTTTACCTTCAACTTCAGGTAAAGGCTTGTTCTCAGAACATTTACTTTGTCACCTTGATCTGGGCCACCAGAATAGCCATTAAGGCTTAGCAAATGATTGCTTTTCCTTTCTCAAGTCATCATTTCCCAAGCATGTCTCTTCAAGTTACAGAAATCACTGACTGATTTGACACATTTAAGGCATGCCTGCATTAGGAGAATCTACAATAGAATAATCCTATCAATGTCACTTAAGACTGCCAGTATCTGAAGTCCCCACATTACAACTGCACAGAACATCTACTCTGGGAGATTTCAGTAACGTCACTATTCACAGTGGTGAAAATTTCACCTCAACAGTTATGCTGCTATCAGCTAGGTCATCTTGAGATTTTTTGTTGAGGTCCAAACTGCCCAAAAGTGAGAAAGAGGCAGAGAGAAAGACTTTTAAACAGGACCAGCAATCTAACTTAGTTGTGAGAAAAAACTAGCAAAGATGCAGTGGAAAATGGAATATATTTACCAGCACGTTTCAAAATAATAAGAGGAAAATATAATACTTTTACCATTTGGGATAGGTATTTCTCTTAGTTTGAGATGTCTTTTGGGTAACTGTATTTTTGTCACATAAATTGTAAAGCATGAACAGTTTCAGGAAACAAGATCATATTGTCTTGGTAGTTGTTAAGGCATTTATTTGGGTTATGGCAAAAGTTTTCCTGCAAATTAGAACAGAGTTGAATCCAAGTTGCCTGACAATCCAAACATTCTGCAGAATGCCTTACATCTTGTCCCTTGTGTACTTTATGTGCACCATTAAATGTTCAAGAGAAAAAGAATCTCAATGCTATTTAGTGCTGCATTGGGTTACCATGGTTTTGGTAGTGGGGGGAGTACAGGGGTGGCTTCACTGAGAAGCTGACAGAAGTTTCTTCCATGTCCAGCAGAGCCAATTTCTGGCATCTCCAAAGATGGATGGTGCTGCTGGCCAAGGCTGGGCCAATTAGAAGAGGCAGTAATGCCTCTGTGATAATATATTTAAGGAGGAAAAAAAATATATTGTGCATATGTAATTGTGGCAAGAGTGGAGTGAGAACATGTGAGAGGAACAGCCCTGCAGACATCAACGTCAGTGGAGAAGGAGGGTCAGGAGGTGCTCCAGACCCTGGAGCTGAGATTCCTCTGCAGCCCGTGGTGCAGCCCATGGTGAGGCATCTGTGCCCCACAGAACATGGGGATGTAAAGATCCAACAGCAGCCCCTGGAGGAGCCCCACATGGGAGCAAGTGGATCCTTGAGAGGGGGCTGTGAACACGAGGGAGGCCTGTGCTGGAGCAGGCTTCTGGCAGGGAGCTGCAGACCTGTGAAGAGAGGAGCCCATGCTGACAGGACTTGTGACCCCATGGGAGACCCATGCTGGAGCGGCCTGGGCCTGCAGAAAGGAAAGCACCCTGTGGAAGAGGGACCCAGTTCATGGAGATTTGTTGTCCATGAGATGGACTCACATTGGAGAAGTTCATGGAGAACCATCTTCCATGGGTGGGACCCCACTCTGGAGCAGGGGAACGACTCTTCTCCCTGAGTAGCAACAGGAACAGTGTGTGATGGACTGACCAGTAACCACCACTCCCCATCTCCCTGCTCTGATTTTGTTAGTAATAAACTCGATTAATATCCACAGCTGGAGTCTTTTGTCTGTGATACTATTTGATGAGTGATCTCTCCCAGTCTATGTCTCAACCCATGAACCCTTCATTTTGGTCTTACTAGGTTTGTCTTTATTTTGTCTTCCTGTTCAGTTGCAGAGGGGAGTGATAGAATGGCTTTAGCAAGTGCCTGGCCTCCAGCCAGGGTAAACTCACTACAACTATGTACCAAAAAAAGGAAAGGTCCAACAGGAGTAACAGACTATATCTGTAAATGATTAAGGCAATCACTCATTCCATGGGAGACCAAATTAAACTTCCTACCTGTTTCAAACACAACAAAAGGAAGAGTAGAATTTTGGCTGTCAGCATCTAATAATAGCTTTTACATATTTATCACCATCATATATGTGGTTTTGACCAGAAAACAAATTTTGACCTGAACACCTCACTAAATGAAAGTTGCTTTGAAATTCTTATTCTAATATACAAAAAGAAAATAATCAAAAACCAACAAACAACCCCCAAAACCTATAAACAGTCAGTTTTAATAAATTGCCATTTGAAATAAGGGGAACTTGTCTAAGAATTCCCAAGAAATTTTATCTTCTGAACAGTTTTACAGGAGTGTAATTCTAGATTCTTATTTTTACTTTTAGGCTCTAAGTCAGCTGAAATAACTGCACTCTAGTGACTGAGGACATGAGACAATCTGGGTATTGTAATCACCATTTAAGAGTTCTGACTACACATAAGTGTTTTAAAGTTGGCTGAATAGAGGTAGAGGGAGCACAATTATCCAGCCCTGCCATCCAATCTATGTTTAACATTTTCAGCAATATTCAAAGAACATGCATTTTTTAATCAAGTGTCTTTTATTAAATGTCTCCATGTATATAAAGACCCAATGCTTACTAAAATCAATGGGAGTTTATATCTTGCCTAAAAACTCAATAATTGATGCTCTGGATTATATTCTATAGTGATTTGCCTAAGAAAAGAGCAAACTAGTAGCAGAGAAAGTTTAAATTCAAAAAATCATTCTCCTGGGGCCACTCTTCTAATCATTCATCTACAAGCTTTCACTTTAAAATTCTCAAATTCCCTGTTGTGTGGAAATCTGCAGAGAACTCTGTCAAGAGATACTTCATAAAATATCTAGAGTTATTCTAGAGAGCTCTGTTGAAAGAAAATAAAATTAATCTTTACTGAAAAGGGCATGAGAGTCAGAGTTCACACATCTCTGCTTCAACATTCATTTTCTTTTTCTATTAAAGTACATCTGACTTTTTTATTATTTGCATTTGTTTCCATTTATATCACTGATAACATTACATTTGTATTGGTTTCCTAAGTACAGTATAAATTATGAATTGTTTACACAGTCACTGTTCAGATTATCATTACTTTCCTTCTCACCTTAATGTCATCACAGACATCTCACCTTCCTTGCTAACCTGATGTTGATTTAATGACTTGACTTGCTCACTACAATAATGCCTCTTATCTTTCAAGCTGCTTAATGTAATTGTGTTAAGAACATCTGAAGTGACTGTGCAAGCAAATTAGAATTACCACAAGAAGTTTTATGGTAAAAAATGATTGCAGGAGTTTGAATGCGAAATTAATGAAGAATTTAAAGATTTTATATAGCCCCTAAATCACAAGTAGTTTTGCTAAATAGACCAGCCAAGAATTAACTTTCTTAAACTGTGTTTTTCATAGGGCTTCAACAGGAAATTCACGAAATAATTCCAAACATCTGATTTAAATGCCAAAATACACATTGCAAATTTGTCAATTAAATTAGAGACCTTCCCAACAGCAATGATCTAGGTGGAAAAAACATTCTGACATTTTAACCAAAATATCCAAGCTGACTGTCATCCTGGCTAATGGTAACAGAAAATGGCTCAAACCTGGACTGAGTTTCCCAAGGACAGCTATCATAACTACCTGACACCTTCACCTCCATTTTTACCAACCAAGAACTAACTTCTTGACATCCCCCGGTACAACAGCAAGATCTCAGATCTCGTCAATAAACATAATTTATGGTACAATAGAAACATTCATTAGTCAAGAAACTAAAAGAGATATTTACAGGCAGTATCCATCTATCCATTCCTAAGGTGTATATATTTAGGACATAGTCAGAGAAGATGTAAATGTTTTGTTTCCCAAATTAACCTACTAAACTTCAGCCACCTCAGTTCACTGCTTAAGTGAATATCTACGTAGTAATGTGTACATGCTTAATGAGTCCAGGAGCAATTCTAAGAGTGATGAAGTTGCTCCCATATTTAAAACCAAGTAAATGTATAACACCAGGTGTTACAGTCAAATATGAGAAAAATATAAGCCCATAGTACATTATATTTATTCCTCTACATGTGTATACCTGGAATTTCAATGTAAACAGACATTTCTAACTTCGCCTTGTTACAAAATAAGAGGAAAACTCTTCTTAGCGTTCTTCTTTTCCTGTCATTGTATATTAAAAGGAGCATATCTTGCAAATAGATTTGTAGATGGCTAAAATTATTTTAAAATTATCATTATTTTATTGTAACTGATTATGTCTGGTTTTCAATGTAATGCTTACCACCCAAAAGTTTACTTCTCTCACTTAAAGAAGCAAATTTATTTTGTCATTAGCTTGGCCTACCACACAAACATGTTTATGACTGCTGTAAAATATATTTGAAAACTTGAGATCCAGGGTCAAGTACAGCATAAAATTGATCACATATTGTTTCCATACCATTTTATACCATCTTGGCTAGAGGTAGATGTCAACCTAAGTGAAGTCTGTTTCCAGCCACCATATACCTATGCCAAAGTTTAAAGAAATAGCAGCCTGAAAAGTAGGAAAAAGGATAAACAAGAATGGTATAAAATAAATGTATAGCAATTAACTTATATATGGTATTAACAGTTATTCATTCTTAGGCAGTATTTTTTGACCTGCCTTCCAATTCATTGATCATTATGTCAACAATGCTACATTGTCATGGGGGAGTGCTTGAATGGTGAGAACACAGGGAAAAGGACAACATAAAAATAGAAAGATTAGAGACATTTAAAGTTAAATTCAGAGAAAAACTTTTCTATGATCTTGTGGCATTATTTGTTTAGAATTCTTATGAGCAAGTCTGAGATATCTGTACTCAGATAATCCACATTGCAAATGAAGTCAGGAAAACAAAGATGACTAAAACATTTAAATGCAGAGCTACTTCCTGTAAGACATGCAAATCGCATTCTGAATCTGTAAAAATTGCCTCTCCCTCAGCCTTCATTGTGTCATTATTAAAAACAATACACACACACACACACAAAAGCTCAGCTCTTGTTTCCTGCAGATTTGGATAAAAAGGGCAAATCTCTTTAGACTACAGAGAAAAACAGAAGACTTGGGTGTTCTCTGTTACTGAATCTGAAATACATCATTTACAACAGAAGGGAACACAGCAAGAAACTTAGTCAAGATTTCAGAAGTAAGCATAATATATAGACTATGCATATTTTAGAAGCTGAATTCTATTTCAAGATTATGTAACATATTAGATTTTAGAATTTTAGACCTAAGTCTTATCTCTCCTGAATGTCTACAATCCTGTTTTGTCAACAGAACTAATGTAACTGAATTAGTGTACCTGAAAAAATGCCTCCCTTTGCTGGTATAGCTGTAGTGTATCAAGATCCAAGCATGCACAGAAAACTTGCAGCCTTTTAATGACTTCAGTGAACCTTACTAGTTACTTTTAACAACTGAAAATGAAAAGATTTTGCCGTACTGTCCCTAACACATAAAACTAGAACAAAATATAGAAAGCCCTAATCTAATTTTGGATTCTGGGAAGATTGTGGTTAGTTGGTGTCAGCTATTAGCCAAGAACCCACAAGGCTACTTACTTCTTCTCCTCCCTCAAGAGGGGCAGAGGAGGAAATAAGAATTACAACAGAGAGAAAACTCATGTATTCAGGAAAATAAAAAGCAACAAACAAAACAAGTAAATAACTGACCAAATACTGTTATAGGCAAAACAGACTTGGAGAATTCAACTTAATTTGAAACATTTAGTTATTGACTTGGGTATTGGGAAACAAAACAGCAAACCTTTAAACACCTGGGGAAAATACCTTTCCTGTCCATTTCCCAGGTTCAGCTTCACTACAGACACCTTCTCTCCTCCCCACTCGCTCATCCTCCATGTTACTGCCACAGGCTACATTCTGTCCCTTTCATGAGGCAACATGCACCTCAGGAGGGTGAGGTGAGGGTGTAGGGATTTCCTTCAGGCTCTCTCTCACTCTTTTCTTCTATTGCTACTTGCAAGTATTTTCCTTTGCTTTGGCATGGGCTGTCCACAAGCCACTGTCCCTTCTGGGAGGTGCCTCTCCCAGCATGAAGCCCCTCCTACTACCCTGTCCTTGTTAGTTCTTTTTTTCCCATGTCCCAGCTGAGAGGAGGGGAGGGGGAAGTAGTGATACTCTTTTTTACCATTCATAACCTTTTTTAAATACAAACTGAGGAACTTATTACAAGCTACAGATTCAGTATTCACTTTCCTGAGCAGAAATATGTCCTTGACTCTCTACAGATGTGCTACATCTACGTACATTTTGGATACCTCCAGGGACAGTGATTCCCTTGGCAGACTATTCCAATGCTTGACAACCCTTTCAGTGAAGAAATTTTTCCTAGTATCTATCTAAGCTTCCATTGGTGCAACTTGAAGCCATTTCCTCTCATCCTGTCATTTATTATGTGGGAGAAGAGACTGATTCCCACCTTGCTACAACCTCCCTTGAGGTAGCTCTAGTGATAACGCTTCTCCTGAGCCTCCTTTCCTCCAGGCTGAACAACTCCAGATCCTTCAGACATTACACATGATTGTGCTCTAGATCCTTCACATATCTCAAGTGTGTTCTCTTAATGGCATTCTAAAGATTTATTCAGATGATGGCACATCAACTCAAATATATATTTCTTTTGTTTTTCAGAAAGCTAATAAAAAATGCCATAGCTCTGAATTTCAAGGTTGACCAAATTTGAGTTGAAAGCAAAATGAAAGCCAAATAAGATTAATAAAAAAGAAATAGATATAGCAAGAGCACAAATCTTTATGGAATATTTTGTTACTTGTTAAATTTTATTCCTCCTTAAATACAATAAAAAAACCTTCACATATTTAAGAGAGAGAGAGAGAGAGAGAGAGAGAGAGAGAGATTGAGATAGATAGATAGATAGATAGATAGATAGATAGATAGATAGATAGATAGATAGATTAGATAGATAGATAGACAGACAGATAGATGTCTCAAATTTTTATGCATCCAGTTGAATACATTCATATATTGGATCAGAAAATGGTGATAAATTAGAATGTGTTTTTTCACATTGCAATGAGCATAAGTCATAGCCCTGACTGGAGGGTTTGGTAGAAAGTGATGATTGCAGATGGAGTATTGGGAAGAATTCTGACTAAATCTCTAATCCTTGCATCTTTGAACAACATAGACTGCAAGCAGCATTTCCTACCCCTTTTTTCTTTTTTTCTTCCATGTCTTTAATTTTTCTTTGCATTAGATGTTACCATTCATATTTTTTGCATCAGGCAGGGACTTCAGTCTGCAGGCACCATGCCCAAGCCCTGCTTAAGTTACATATAATATGGAAAAGTTCTCTCTTTTGTACACATATGCTGGTTAATCTTTACCTATTTTAAAATACACTCAGCAGACTGCATGGTTTGATTCCATGCACAGCTACAACTTATGCAAAATGTCTAGTTCAACACAGCTGTAAATATAGTTTAAGCATGTATTTTGGTTATTCAATCTCTAAAATTTATATTGGGAAATATGTCTTTTCCTACACTACTACAAAACACTTTCACTACCTTCACCTAGTCACAGAAATATGTATTTCTGTGAGGTGCATTCCAGTGCTACATAAACATTGACCATCCACATAAAACCTTAGTTCCTCTCACAGAAGCTTATAACAACAGAAATGGTCACAAGCTTGAGAAAGATTAAACAATCACCACCAAAATTTGCAGTGGTTCACAGAACAGGAGAAGGAGGCCTCTGAATTTGTAGCAGATTTAGTTGGTCTTTTGTTGCAGCCCCATAAATTCTGGTAATTGGCCATTGATTCCAATCAGGTGTTGAATGAAAACGGCAGAAGCCTTCCATGATGTTTAGCTCTTCAAATCATAGAACATGCTTTCAAGTTTAGATCCACTTCTTTTTAGAGTGACAAAATAGTAAAACCAGTCAATTTTAGACTAAGTAGGTGAGCACAAGTACTTTTACATCACAGCATCAAATCTTTTAACCAATAAAACCAAAACTAACGACTCTTCAGCTGGACCTCCTATGGTTGCTAAACTGCATAAATTAAAAACAAGCTTCTGGTGAAACTAGTACAATACTCATTGAAATCACTATGAAGAAATTATATCCACACCTGGAGTGAGGCCTCTCTTGGAGCAGAATACAGTGGTCATCATAGGTTCAGTAGCATGGTACAGTAGCCTTTTAAGGGGAGATTACCTTGTTGAAAATACATTATTAAATAGATAACAGTGCAGTTGACAAGCTGGAATCTGTCCAGGCCACATCTTTTGTTGTTCAGAGTTCACTGGGATCTTTAATGACCCAAATTAGGTTTCTCCTTGGTTCTCTCTCAAAAGCACTTCAGCTACTCTGTTAGAATCCTGAACCCTAGATATCCCACCAGTGAAGAGCTAAAGGAAAACGAAAAGGGCAAAATGTCAGTAGTATGTATTGTTTTAGTATAAAGAATCCCCAGAAGCTTGGGAAACATGTCTTTTTAACGAGAAACAACAGTTTGTGGCCAGCTGTTCCTCATCATTATGAAAATGTTAGCTCTAGCAAGATGTACAAATGGGGACTATAAACACAGTACATTGTAAATAAAGCCTGTGTGGATAATCTTACCTATTAATATAAAAGGCACTGAGAAGAGGCAGACTGAGCTCATATACTGACTGACAATTTGGGGTAAAACATACTGTTTTTCTTCACCATCTCAATGAGAAATTAGGTGTAACCTGGGTTCGAAAACAACTGAGCCTCCTTAATGTGTTTATTAAAATGCGAATTGAAATGCTGAGTGGAAACACGGTGCTGCATATGAATCTGAAGGACACTCCATTGAGTTCTTTTACACCACTAGACTTTACACACAGTAGGATCATGCATTGGACTTCTTTTCAAAACACAGTGTAAGTGTGGATTTATGGAGCTTTTCTTAAAGCTATTATAAAAAACATACAAGTGCAGGCAAAGAGCTAAATTTATCACAAACCTCAGAACATTTTCTGCCTTAATAATAACAGCCAGAGATGATGGAGTTGCAGCAGGTATTTCAACATTTATTGTCCTGAGATTAAAAACTGTCTACTCCTGTTTAACATTAAATGCTTAGAATTTATCTGACAGTAAAACAACAACAAAAAAGTCAAGAATCCTTTCCATGAGTTTTCCATAGCAATTTGCTCTGCAGGATTTCCTTTTATTTTAAATATTTCCATAATAAACTAGGAGAACAAAAAAAAAAATCAAATTCACTGTATAGGCTATTTCTCCATAGATATGTATTAATGCAAATTAGACAGAATGACTTTTCCCAGTTATAATTGGGCTGAAACAAGGTGGAAGGAACAGAAAGACAATTAACTTCAATGGGAGGTTCCTTANCTTTTCCTTTTCCTTTTCCTTTTCCTTTTTGTTTTCTCTCCAGCAATTTGCAGTAGATGTAGTGCACAATGGTAGTAGACTGTCACTTCTGCCAGGCAAAATTATTCTGAGACCTACAAGGGGTTTTGTTTATCACATTTTTCTATTAAGCTCTGCATTTTAACTTCATCATAATGCCTGTGCCAATTCACACCAAAGAACAAACAAAAACCCTCATTTCCTAACTTCATAAAATCAGGGAGCTTGGGTATTTTTCCCTTTTCTCCCTCTTATTTAACACAGGGAGAAAAAGGACATAAATTTCAGATTACAGAAGACTACCAGAAGGGGCAAAGGGTTTTATATAAATTACATTTCTATATTAACCTTTCTTTCCTTTCTTTCCTTTTCTGCTGTTGAAGTGAGAAATGTTATTTCCATACAGAAAGCTTGTTTTATAAGTTTTAAAGTTTAACTTGAGGAACTTGAAGTAGATACACAAGATTCAATAGTAAACTAAACACAAAGTTTTAGGAATGCAGTCACGAAGAAAAAAACATGATTTTATAGCTTTAAACAACTTTGCATGGCAAGAGAAACATTATATGTCTAAGAATTCTGGTACTGCATTCTGATCAGTCCTAATTTTAAGCAACATTACCTAAATGAGTCTAATTGTAAAGTATTACTGAAATCTCATAGCTACAACTCAGATATGTTTAACTACATGGAATAATACTCCTTTTTTCTGCTTTGTCCCCTTCTTTACCTCTTCCCAAATCGATGCTGACCATCCACATCTGGAACAGAAAGGAATGTAACCGTGCACCTGAGCTCAAGGAGTTTGCATTGTGTATGTGATACTTTCTGTCCAAACTGGGGTTACAGACCTGGCCACCCAGCCTTCAAACACAATAGGCCTGTTTGTAACAAAATCTCAGGTATTTTTCCACATCTGGTAAATAATGCTATTTGTGTGGGATGGGGCTCAAATCATTTAATGCCTGCTTACATGGAAGCTTGGAAGCCAGTCCCCCTCAGCTCCCTTTCAGGTCAGTGGAGAGAAATGAGCACTTTCAAGGTTTGATTCATTTCACTTCTCTTAAACAGCTGCTTTAGGATGAGACAAATTGCACTTCAGACTCTACTCACTATATTGACTACTTCTCCACTGACTAGGAATGGAGCCCAGGGCACAAACATTACCCTTGATGAATCCCATCCTTTCTATTTTCTCCTTCGTCTTCTCCATCAACTAGCAGATCACTGACTATATTCAGGAAGTAGTGATTATTAAACATGCAATGAGACTGGTAGACAATAAGCAAATTTTAGAGAAAGAGAACTGAGGTCAGAATTTGGAGCAGGATTTAGGGGACTTCACTGAACTCCAGTACACTGTTTCTTTGGGTTTTTTCCCCTTGGTAGCAGGTCTCTGATGAAAGCCAAATAAATTCTTAATTCTCAATAGATTTGGTTTTGATTTTGTTTTTTTCTAGTCACATGAATTCTCAGCTATTCACTAATAATAAATCATTTTAAAATCTGTGAGATTTTCACTGTGTGGTCAGACATATAACAACTTGTGAAGTAGGAGCTAAGCATGACTGATACTGAGGAACGCTGTTGTCCAATGTTTAATCTGGGTAGCAGCTGCAAAAAAGTGAAGAAATTTGAGATAAGCCCATATCAAACTGAGAATGGGAGGGAGGCTTAGACTAGTGTTAGACTCATCAATTCAAGTATATTTACATGGAGTCCAAAGCCAGGACAGAACTTGCCTTGCTGTACAGTCTTTAAAGGACATAGCAAATACCAGGATCTGGACAATGGGAAGCTTGAGTCCAGAGAGACTTTAGAACAGGCCAAGGCATTCAGTTTAGACCACATTAATTTGTAGTGCATGTGTGTGCATGCCTCACTAGGCAGGAGAGCTGGGTGACTGTCAAGACTTATTACTTTGCTTGCAGTCCTATATTAAAATAAATATCTCACTCAGAACAGTAAAGTATCTCTGAGTCACTCTGTGCACCAGTCCTGCTTGAATTCCTCTATGTACCATGCTCACAGAATTTTTGTTTGTAAACTCAGCACCTGTATAAAGCTAGATGTCCATCATTTTCCAAGAACCACAGCTATGAACCATCTCCTGAGATTATTAGATGAAATCAGGTCAGACTTTTCAAGAAAGAAGAAAAAAATAAACAGCATCACTGCCCCATTTTCTTGCCTCTTTATTTACTCAATAAATACTCCTAAATTAGTACAGTTTTTGGGGATTTGGGAGATCCAGGCTTAAACCATTTTTTGTCTCCATTGTCTAGAAATCACATCTCTTGCCTACCAGCCCAAGTGTGCCCTAACCACAAAAGTATAGGTTATTTTGAGGTGACAACTCTATTTCTCCCCTGTGAGGTAAATTAATTACCAATATATGTCTTGGCATAGAATGGGCTGCAAGTGTTTATATTACCTGCTCATTAGAGTGTTGTCCTTCTCCCAAAGCAGATGTGGATCTCAAAACCTGCTCCACATATTAGATAAGAGTATAGGTTCCACCAAACAGCAATTAAGATCTGAAGGGAAAGCTGACATAAAGCATATTGTAAGTCACTAAATTCCTCATAGTAAAAATAGGAGTACAGCTCTATTAAATACTTCAGGCCTCAAAAATAAATGAATAGCAAAGGTAAAATTAGAAATGTTTATGTAAAGTAGTATTCTGTCAATACAGAAGATAGAAAGGCAGTTCCTTCAACTTCACAGGAAAATGCAAATGTTTCCCTCCTAAAAACCTGCAAGTTCAGACTGCATAAGAACTTAAAAGCTTCAGAAGAGTGTAATCTTCGCAGGGTACATATTAAGTAAATGAGTCTGAGAAGAACTGACTGAAAGATTTCTCTGGCAGCATCTCTATTCATATTTTCCTTGAATGTTGCAAATCCAAAGTGCTTGAAAATTCTGGTAGGACAAAATTTTCAGCTAGTGGTAAAAGATCTATAATCTTTTCTTTGTAGATTGTATCAACTTGATTGGAAGAAAAAGAACCACAGCTAGCAGTTCTGAAAACAAAGCTACTACCCATGGACTGATGATCAAACAGGAGGGAAAAAATACATAAAGGAGAGTGGAAATTTCTCATATGCAACAAGAAATTTACATCAAAGTTTAGAAACTTGAATGAGTGAATTCATTCAGATATCTGAGAATTACCATCACAAAGAAAAGTCTGAAGCAGAAATCAAAAGTAGAATTGCTTTTGTAATATCACTATTTGCAAAGTTCAACATAACCTGACAAGACAAGGATATTTCAAGTGCATCAAAGATAAAACTGAGAACAATAGAGAATGCCATAGGCTTAAAAACACATGAAACCTGGTCTCCAGCAGTATGGATCAAATGACACATTCAGGCCTTTACATTCAAATGCTTCCAAATAAACATATACTTCATAGGAATAACAACTCTTTTAGAATGAAGATTTCTGAAATAATTGCATCCCATGAGTCTGTGCAAGCAAATGAGAAAAGAGAGACCTGCTGGGCTGTGAGGAAAGCAAGAGGCCTTGCAAACACCACACACCAGACAGAAGTCAAAAAGTGAGAAAAAAAGCCTCCCAATGGCCATATAAAGAGATGCCAGCATGAGAAATGTCCATTTAGACAAGGAAATTAGAAACAATCAGATAGTTTCTCCACACTAGTAACAATTACCTCAAAGGCCAACAAGAACTTGAAAATAATAAAACTATCCTCTGATTTTATCATTTACACTTTGAAACTGACCAGAGATCTAGCATATAAAGAGTGTACACTCTGGATAGCTTCATTGGTACTTTGTGAGGCAGTGTTAGTTTCTGTCCAGAAATGGCCTTAACATTTCATCAGTAATGGTTTTTAAGTCATATTTTAAGATGACCCAGAATCAATTATTACTTAAACACATTTGTTACGCAAATATACAATCATGTATTAGTTTAAACTTACATTGAAGTTTAACTGTTGCTACATCTAAATATATATTTCCTCCATAAATATTGAGGACTGGGGGTCAACTCAGTCTACACCTGAGTTTGTGCAGAACAGCATGTTGTGCATGATCTCAGTTTGGTAAGCCATGGAATTTTGCTTCTCTCTTAAGTTCCTATAGCAGGTAGGTTGGACCAGATGACCCTACCTTTGTCCCTTCCAACCTTACCCATTGCTAAGCAATCATCTGTCCTAAAAGACGTGGAATCCTCCTTTGAAGAAGTGCAACTGTTAAAAATATGGTTTGTTTATTTTCTGCCAAACGTCTTAATAGAAAAACTTAGTGCAAAAACTTTAAGCACGAAGATAACAGATAGAAAAAAGACACTTTGCAAAAGCCAAACTTCACAGGTCCTGTTCCTAGTGCTCCTATTCATTTCCCTCAGAAGTTTACAGATAACTGCTGAATATTTTAAGCACAGACACATATAGTGCTGAATCATATATGTTTCTCAGGACAGAGTGGGCCATAAATTAGCCATTAGAAAACAATGGAGGAATGTTTTTCTGAACAAAATATGTAGTCCACATATCAGTCACAGATTAAGGCATGGGCATGTTGCACATCGTTCAAATTTGACTCATTTGGGGTAAGATCTTTCCATGACTTAAGAAGTTTGCATAAATCTGAGCAGAAAGATTAAATGGAAAACAGAAGTATAGCTTCAGGATAGAATCCAAAAAAAGTCCAGAATTTACCAGGGATAGAAAAAGATCTAGCCTATAGTTGAACAAATTAATTTGGAAGTTTTGAGAATAAAGAAACATATATCTTCTCAATTCTATATTTTGACACTCTTGTTTCCTTTGAAGGAAACAGAACTGAAACTTTAATGAATGGTAGGAAATATTTTTATTTAAAAAAAAAAAGCTGTAATAACTTTTGAAATCTCTTGATTACATATTTAAGTTATTTATTGAATATAAATATTAATGGTACAAATTATATAAATATAATTGTTTTATAAATTTAATTCAAATTATGTTGATTGTGTATAAACATAAATACTTTTCTTGACTTTTAGGCTTTTTTATATTTTTTAAGGTCTTGATAAAGATAAGATGCTAGCACTTCAGCAGTCAATTGCAAAACCTCTGTAAATAAGAAGATAACCAAATTTTCATGACCCAGATCTACCTTTCAGTGTGAACATGTGGACTAAATTCTGTGCTGCATAGATGTTGCTTTAATGATGTCAAAGGAAATTTACCTACCTTCCTTCTACAGAGGCTTTTGGATGATTGCAGCCATAGGCTGAATATAACTATGATAATTTCTTTGTGTGTTGATTTTAGCGCACAAATTAAATCCTAGTGAATTATTCACTCAGTTCATAATGGAATAATTCCACTCAAATCAATGGAACTAAACAATATAACCCAACTGGGAATATATCCAGTGGTGTTCCTACAGTCATTTTAACTTGTTTTAGTTAAATAGCCTGCAACATAATTTTCCTTTTTTCTATTAGTGCAACATTACCATTCTGTTGTATATCATACAAATGCAAAATGTTAGTTTTACAAAATCTTCTTTGCACTGGAGTATGATGCCAGATTCTTTTCATGTAAGTTAGTGCATTTTATATAAATATAGATGAGAATATGTGTATATTTTCCATGTTTGCACATCCATCTGGTAGTCTACCAGGTCATAACAAATGAAGATCCACAGCTTTCTCAGGAAAGATACTGCATAACAGCAAGCTACAACCACCACCACAATTTATCTAGTATGCCCCTTCTCCTCACCCTTCAGAGGAGAGTCTGGAAGGTTTCTATGCATTGGTTTGCTTACATGAGGCAGCCTATGCCTCCTTTGCCAAGGCATCCCCATCATCATTCAGGCAGAACCCAGGGAGTGGAATGTGCTTTGTGTATGTGCACGTACAGTGAAGTAGTGATTTGGACAGGTACAGTAAATCCCACAACGACAGAGCAAGCACTAGACTTGATGCATCTGTGCAAATGAGCTGAAACTTATATATGGGGCTCTCCTTGACAATTTGGGGCTCTTCCTGAGAATTTGGGGCTCTCACTGAGAATCTGGGGCTCTCCCTGAGAATTTGGGGCTCTCCCTGATAGTCTGGGGCTCTCCCTGAGAATCTGCTACTCTTGCTGAGAATTTGAGGCTCTCCCTGAGAATTTGGGGCGCTCCCTGAGAATCTGGGGCTCTCTCTGAGAAATTTGAAGCTCTCACTGAGAAATTTGAAGCTCTCACTGAGAATCTGCGTGTTGTGATGAGATGGAGACATAGCTTTGTTTGGGGATCATACTGCAGGTCAGACACCATGCAGACACTAGTCAATGCAATATTGCATTATATTTTGAAACCGTACATGAGATGTCCGGTGTGTTCTCACAGGTTCCCTACGGTTTTTATCATGTTACTGAGAGCAGCATTTGATAAAGGAAGAAAGATTTATTTCAACAGTGAAAATGGTTTCCCAGACTGCTCTTGCTCTGTCTGAATTTCTGATGCTCTGGTAAGGAGTACTATGCATCTACATAAAGCATTTAAAGAACAACTCTGTCCAACAACATTTCCCACGTAAATATCTTGGGTAAGTTATTTATGGCCTCACAGACTCCTGTCATGGGTAATGTCAGTGATTAGCTAAGATGATCCCTTGGTAGTCTAGCAACAGGTCTGACTGCCTAATAGGAAAGCATTCAAATCTGTGTCATAGACATTGATTCTGTCACTTCACAACAAGCTTTCACAGCTTC
This sequence comes from Notiomystis cincta, assembly GCA_013398075.1. Classification (NCBI taxonomy): domain Eukaryota; kingdom Metazoa; phylum Chordata; class Aves; order Passeriformes; family Notiomystidae; genus Notiomystis; species Notiomystis cincta. Next base: position 169,412 of record VZRX01005105.1, on the reverse strand, counting down.
AAAGTATTCCCCATTGCTGGAACACTGCCACTTTGTCCGGAAAATTGACTATCTCATGATTTACTCTTCTCAACAATGATCAGCCCCTTTGGGCCCGACCTGTACTGCCATACATATCTCAAGAATGTTAAAGATCATGTAATGGAGAAATAAAGACACAGAAGTACAAGATACAATGTTCTTTTCAGCCTTCAGCAGGCATTCCATGCTGGGCAGCTAAAAATCTCTGCAACACAGCTTCCAAAGATTTGAGACTCAGCATTAAGACCCCCACATCACATTCTTTCATAACATCTCACATCTCACAATCTACCTGTAATTCACAATGGTAGGAGTTTATAGGACTGTAGCCACTAATGCATAGAGAACCTGAAGAGGAAAATATGGTTTTGAATAAACAAGAAATAAGTCATGCGAAACAAAGACTACACTCCCCATTTTTGCCACTGTCACCTGGATACAAATACAAAGGCAAGGGATTTTCATGTAAAATGCTAATGAATTTCCTAGGAACCTAGCTTCAACAAAGCTGAAAAGCATCTGTTCAGTTTCAGTGAGGCTTGAATACACTGGGTAACCTCTTGAGAACTCCTAATACATCTTTGGTATGACTAGAAGAGAAGAAAAGCAAACCTGAAGGAGTCAGCTAGACTTCTAAACATTTTTATGCACCTGTTTTAAACTCCAAAATCATTGCTGAGTTATGAAAAAGACAATCTGTTAGTCTGACCTGCATTGAATTGATCATTTTTAGAGCTCAATGATATAAACATTTTCAAGAGTTAATTGGCATCCATGCTGGACCTATTCAGTAACTAGGCAATGCTGCACCATAGGACAATTCCCCATCGTGTCTAATTTTATACAAGTCCATCATCCCACACTACAACTAAATATAAAAGTATCACACAACCGTGTTGGGTAGAAGAACTTACATGCCTCCATTCCTAGAGAGGAAAAAGTAACATTTTCTTTAGGGACAGAATATACAAAGAAAAAACACTGCCAGAAAGTCATAAAATAGAGCAGTGTATGCTCTCTAAGGACCTTGAGCTACCAAGGTTTTTGACAATATAAGAGCAGTCAGGTGCCAAGGCTCAGCAGGACTAGTCAAATCTTGGATATGTTCCATCTGGCTCCAAGGAAAAAGGCACTAAGACTCAAACATCTGTATGCATGAAAATGAAACAAAGCATTTGGCAATACTGAGACTATACCCAGTATAAAAACTGATTTAATTAATTTCTAAACAAGTCAGTGAAATTGTATGCATAAACCAGAAGACCAAAGATATTTCCATACCTTCCTGTTAATAATTCATGACAAGATACAACTACCTGACCCAAGGAAAAGCCTTTTGTAGATATGCTTGTTCCATCGAAGGGCAGACTGAGACATTATCTTCTATGCATTATGAGATCAGTTACTTTATCAAAGGAAGTCTAAAGCAGCTAAACTATGTCCTACATATTTCTCTAGGAGAATTTTCATATGTGTATGGCATTGTCCCAACTATTCAAATAATGGGAGTCTGTGCCAGTTATTGTGACACTGATAAAATTTAATTTTTTAGGGAAATGCTGGACTCGAGTTTTGGGGGTTTTTTAGCCTTTAGACAGAGGACAACAGGAAGTAAAAAAAAGCTGCTCTGTGTGAACTCTCCTTCACCCAACTGGTTACAAATGTGAGGGCATAAGTGACACTTTATGTGCTTAATTTAGTTAGAATTGCACTATACAGAAAAGAGGAGGAAGAATGGTATTGGTTATAGTCATAAATTAAGGTATTCATTTCAGACAATCCCAAGAAGCCATTTTCTGACATAAAGCATAATATAGCAAATAAAATGTCTGTTTATGTGACATGAACCTGCAGCAAAAGACAGAAAAGGCAGATTTTCTCTTCATACCATTTCCAAACAACACACAACATTAATTAAGTTAGTCAGTTAAATTAAATTATATGATTTGTGCCAATATTGTTCCAGAGATCCTGAGACTCAGAACATACACAAATATCAAGTGACCCCTCATGCAGAAGCAAACTACACCTAAGTATAAACAAAAATCTCTCTTCTTTGTGATCTATTTGCCCAGTAGGACTGACAGGAATCCCAAAAGCAGAGCACATGGCTGCCCACAGAACAGCTAAAGGCAATTGCATTTGTATCCCAAGAATTATCTCCAAAGGAGCCTCCCTAAGAAATACCAGGAATGATTATTCAGAGCAGAGGGCAGTGGTAAGAAGTATTAAAGTATGGGAGTTTAGGCAAGAGGTTAAATAACTGAAAAGGTATCCAGCTGCCAAGTATTTAAATTTTTGTTTCTAAACTTCTTTTCAGGTTTGTACACACAGTGTTATTACATAAACTTTTATTTTGTTTCAGTGCTAAACCTAGATGACATTAGAGAAAAAAAATCATGGTGCAGTCATTAAAGCTCAAGATACACTAACTGCACAGAGTTAGCACATATAAAATTATATGTCTAGAGCCCAGCAGTACAGAATCAAGCAGCATTATCCAAGAATCAGAAAACGGAATCTCTTTCCTTTCAAGCTGAAAGAAGGGAAATGTGACATCAGGATCCATTGTTTTAGAAAGGGGATCTTTACAGCAACACTCCTGTCCCAAAAATAAAGTGAGTAATGAGATATCCTCAGGATTCAGGCAATCCCCTGAGCATCACAGGTAAGAGCTAAGTTTGAATAAGTCTCTGTAAGACAAACAGAAAGACAGGGCAAAAAATACAAAGAGCCCAAGAAAGACCAGGAAAGCAGAGTAAAAAAAAATCACTAGAACAAAACTTTAGAGAAAAATGCAAATAGTTTCCTGTTTGAAACTTTCCAATTCAGAGAAACAAAAGACTGGCTGAAAAGCTCCTCTACCAATTTCTCTACCTAACTGAGCTATCAAGATGCCAGATTAGTCAACCACCACAGGACAGAATGGACAGCTAAGCAACATTATTATTGCTTGTAATCCTGTTGATGCTGCCTAGTCATGATTCTGATTCTTACAGGCTGTGAAAGAGACAGTTTCTGTCCCCAAGAAATTGACACCTAAGTTATCTCCAACCTACTGCTGGGTGGCTGCATGGGTCTGTAGAAATATTTTCCAAACCTCATTTCCAATCTGTTTCCTCATCAATAATTATCCCAATAATCAATGTTTCCACATCATCTGAGACAACTTTCCTCTACTACTAGAATATGTTTCTGCAGTGTGATAGAACATATTTCATATTTATCTTCAATGAGATTACAATTAATATTTGCAAGGAAGGATAAATTTAATAGTGTACTCACACAGGCTTACAGATACACAAATTATTAAATTAAGGAAGAACAACACTGAGATGCATAATTTCTCACAGATGCTCAACAAAAATACTTACAGTTATCTTCCACGAATTCTGCCCTCTCAATCTACCACCACACAAAGCATTTCTAAATAGCAGAAGGGACTACATCCTAGTACCTGCCAGGACCTTCCTCAGTCCATGGACACAGTTGAGAACTCCTCAGCTACCCCAACCACTGTACTTTTATCCACTAACCATTCATTCTCTGATTATAAATGATCAACAGAATACTTGACAATAATCTGCAGAAAGTGCTCCTCTCCAAGTGTAGAAGAACTGACTGAAGCATCCTTAATACCTGCATCTGTGGGTGCAAGACCATGCCAAAGACAAGGGGAATAAAGGCAGCAACACCTCTTTCATGAAGCACTAAATGGAGATGGCATTTTGGTAGCCAGGCATTAAAATTTCTATTTGCTCCAGAAATACAAATTTGTTCCTGATTTCCATGCTGCAGAGGAATGGGTAATACATGTTCTCTGCAGGAGTTCAACCAGTTTAACTGAAAAAAGCTATCAACCTGTAAGATGCAGTATATCCTCCTGAAGTACAGCTTAGACCAATATGTCCACCCTCTTCATCATTAAAATATCCATTATACCTCATTAAAAAATACATTTTCGCACCTATGCACACTAAATAATAATAATTAACTAAATACCTAGATTTAATTTAAATACAGTAAGAATCATTATGTCTGCAAATAGTCACTAGCAGTCATTTTCAAATAGAAAAAAAGAAAAAATCATGGAAATGAAGACCCAAGGGGACTGCATGCTCTTGAGACATTATCCTTACATTGACATCTTTTGTATACACCATTTTGTTGTATCTCATATGTTAGAGAAGCAAAGTAAACATGACAGGTAAGCATTCTGGTTATTGTTGTTATAACAATTGCAGTTATACCAAGGATGAGCTCTAACTGAAGCTAGTTGCATTCTTGGTGTGTATGACTTCTGCAAGGAATTCAAATGAGACAAAGTGGTAAAAATAGAAACACACTTAGTGCTGATGTTATTTTGCAACATGGTATTTTACTACTATCTTTAACATCTCTTAATACAGCCATTGACATCTATAGAAAAAAAAGAAATACTGTATTTTTCTGTATTTACTATTTATTAACACTGATACATATGCATTATACAACACTGAAGTCTCTACAGTGTTAATACTTGTTTCTTGAGGCAATTGAGTTCCTATCAGGGAAAAAAAACCTCAACCAACCCACACTACTTTTTATTATAACAGTTTAATCCTAATCCCTTTTCTCTGATCTTGGCAGAGGATTTTAAGCAAGTAACTATATTTAAATAACTACCCAGAATTAATCCTTTTGGTTGCTCAAGGCATGAAGGGAAAGCAGTCAGAAACAAAGAATTCAGAAACATGTTGCAGCTGTTTCTTAGAATTCACTACTTATAATTGAAAACATTTTTGCTTTTCTTTTCTTTCTCTTTCTTTTCTTTTTGTGTGTGTGTGTGTTTGTGAGCGATGTCAGGGTAACCTTAAACTTGTCCTTTCTTGTGCCTTACTTGTCCTTTCCTTTTCACAATAGCAAATATCAAGAGAGGGACAGAGTAGGTATAAAACATTTCAGCATGAAGTTAAGTGTTTCTGACAGTTTACAGCATTCTGCACAAGGCTGTATGTAGAAAGAAGGTTCTTTCTTTTATATGGCTTGGGTTGATTTAATAAAACTGGGGGAAAATTCCCATTTTCAGTCTCAGCAATAATTGGTTGAAAGTGTCAAGCTTATTCTTAGTTTTTGAAAAAAGGAATTGGATCTACTGAAAAGGAATTTGATGTGTAGCTGTAATCCCTCTGATCCTACCTTTGTCTCTTAATATTTGGTCCTTTCCACATGCAATGGACCAATTTAACACAAAAACCCCATCTAAAGTGTAAGTGAATCTTTTTAGATCCATTTTAAACAGCAAAAGCTTGAACCAAAAAGCACATAATGCACATGAATATATGTTACAATGAAATACTGTTCTACTGAGTAACCACTTTTTAGCACATGAGTGTTTATGCTTTGTCCTTGGACAAAGCATGCTTTCTTATAGTAGGTTTTGTCTTACAGTACATAGGGAGCTAGGAAGCAAGTCTCTCTTCTCATTACGTCTCAATCAGCAGCATATGTTTTAAAACACACAAAAGTGCAATTCAAAATACAAAAAATAGAATGAGGAATGTCGGGAGGGTGGAATATTTGGGCACTCCAACAATATCATTGGCTTCTGTGAATGGCCATCTGCCAATTTGTATGTAGAAGAGAGAAGCTGGAGGTTTTGGGGAGTCTTTAGAGTTACCTTTCCAAGACTGCATTAGCAAAGCCAGTTAAAGAGTGGGAAGAACTAAAATACTGCATAAATTAACTTTCATTTTTAACAATGTTAGCATTTTCAACAATAGTTAAATAGTATATTTTCATCTACCGTGTGAGCTGTATTGGCACATGTAACCCATTATTATAGCATTTCAACAATCTTTACCTTACCAGTAAGGAAGTACCCTTAGACCTTAGGAATCAGAATCTTAAATCCAGAAACAATTAAATTGTTCAAGGTCAGACAAGTAGCTGGGGGCAACAGTAGACTTTTTTCCTGTCCTTACATCTGAAACCCTGCCTCTTGAACCAATATAAAAATTATTAACTTATTTAAGAATTGATGAAATTGGAAAGTTTAAAAAATTGTTCTAAAAAAGTAAAGTTTCCTTGTCTAAAAGAAATACAAGTTTTGATAGAAATTCCTATATCTTGGTGATTCAGCACACTTTAATATGTTTTTTTCTACAGTTTTTTCTCATTTTTCCTGAAATGGATCTCTTTTACATGGACTAGTCCTCATTTTCCTTTCCTTGAACACTTATGTAAATGTCTAAGATGTCAATAACACCAACCCCTTTATAAGAGATTCCATTATAATTCTTTCATCAGATCACTTTCATAGTCCTTAGGCCATAGCTCTTACATTTGCATTGTAAATTCATATCTCTGTAAATGACAGATTTTCTATTTTGTACAGTTTTATATCCTTTGTCCTGATTACATTAGAAAAACTCCACATCCAATTATAAAGCATTTCTTTAATTCAGAAGTAGGCCATTTTCTCAAATTTCTAAAGCACCTTCTACAAATGCTTGGACAGAGAAGGAGATCATAATTCTTTAATTCCTCTGTGTTTTGAAGAGGATATATGGTGAACTTGAGAATATGGTAATATCAGCTGGGAAACCCATCTCACTTTTACCCTGTGGGTTAACAGTCTAGATGAAATACATCATTAAAAGTAAAAACATTGCTGTTCAGCGATATGCACAAAATGCAAATATTTCAAACATCTTCAGTGTTATCAGCATACTTCCACTCTTCTGCTTACTATTTAGATGTAGAAGCTGAAAGCTCCTCCATTCTTGGTCCTCAATTTATATGATTTTTATATCATTTATAAGACTTCCAGCAGGTGGATAAAAGAAGTCAAAGTACAGTCAGCAAGCACATGAAGAGTATCCAGGGAAAAATCATGCTCTTCACCAACCAAGCAATTACCAGGATCTTACACTATTAAATATCTTGCCAGATCAACTGTCACTGCAGAGAAATTACACAATTTGTCTCACACATCATATAATCTGTGGGTCCCAAAAACATGGCAGAGAGACGCCAATGTTGCCAGTAACAGACAAGTAAACTTATACTTATAGTAGAGGATTATGAAAAATTACAAAAAATACCTCAACTAATAATTGTGAATACAAAGTTCTAACTGCTTTGTCTGCCTGCATTATTTCAGAATGTCCCATGAGTTTTAATCCATTATAGTTAAAATAAAACATTGTCTCTATATAGTTAAAAACGACACTCGGAAATATATCTCCTACTTTTTTTTTTGTCTTCTGCAACCATGTGACATTTTGTAATGCAGAGGAGAAATAAAATCCAGATACCAAAGTCATGCTTTGTAGTCTATTAAAGCCCAGCTGTTGGCCAGAGTTAAGGAAATGATTGTGCTGTTTGTGCCATTTCTAATTAATAATAACTAAGGATTAATAAAGCAATTTAGAAAAATAATGTACCAGGTAAGGATTTATAGGTAGATGAAAGTAATTTTATTGTAAATAATCATGGATAAAATTAAATGTGAGCTAAGACATTTTATGGTGGAGCAAAAAAACCCGTTTCACATATTTTTGAAGCTTTGCTTCTCTCAAAAGCATATTAATGGAGGTGGAGGTGCTGGAAAGTTGCAATTTCATCCCTGACAAATAGTTCAGAGACAACTGCAATGTTTAACAGTTCTCTGCATTGTTACAAAAAGCATGAAAATTGATCTTAAAGGGGGACTTTCCTCTGTTTATTGTGTATTAAGGGTCTTAGAGGCTTCACAGCTTGGTGGGTGACTCTGACCACACTGCTGAGAGAGAAGTTTTTTAGGCTTTACAGGAGCCAGCCCCAGGAGCTGCACTCAGGAGCTGCACTTAATCTATTGCAGCAGTTTATTAGGTTTTCTAGCAGAAAAAAATTAATAAAGTCCAGTTACATTGGTCATGAATTTTTCTGCCCATAAATGAAGGAAAGAGCAATTGACCATTCACCTTCCAAGGCAGCTCCAAATGCACAAGTATGAAAATATTCAGTTCTAAGGCTGTTTGTGCCACTGTTTCCCGGAATCCATCCCACTCCACAGACCTTCTGCAGGTGCTGTTTCCAACACCCATGCTCTGAACATGGCTCTTAACCCACCTTGATCCACAGGCCTGGGGTGATGTGTCCTCATGGCTGGCACACGGCGCTGGCTCAGCCCGGGCGCCTCAAACTCACCTCGCACTTGTTACCTGTGGATCCTCTCCAGGAGGGGATCAGCTGCTCCAAACCCCCCAGGAACCAAGACTGTCCTCCCACAGCACTACAGTGTGCCAGGGGGCACTGGGGGAGAGGAGAGGAGGCCATAAACCAGCCTGGCTGCCAGAGGGGAACAGCCCTGGTGAGCTGGGAGCCCGCCCTGGTGTGGGGAGCTGAGCCCTCAGGTGCAGGGACCGAGGGCTTTGGGGCTGTGGGACAGTAACACCGTCATGTCAGGCACACCAGGAGCCCACACATGAGGGCAACACTTTTAGCCCAGGCACGGGCACAGGCTGAGCTGTGAACAAAGAGCTCTTGGTAACATCCTTAGGCCTTGTAAATTCTCTTCAATCTCAGACCTGACAGAGCCCAGGTCTGCAGTCCCTGTCACACCCCAGTTTCTTCTCTTGCTCTGCCAGATGGTCTCTGGCTCTCCAAAATGCGTATGAAACAGTGAAGGAGTGACTTTCTGTGAATTTTGCTGGCAATAATGTGTACTGATCAGGGCTAATGTAGCCTAATAGTGCCCTCAGGAGCCTGACAGGTATATTGTGGCAGGAGTTCAGGCTGCAAGAATCCCTGTATTACAACCCTTATTCTGAGTATCTTATTAGATATTGTCTTCTTTCATGGTATACGCTGCCTTAATCATGTGTTGCCCTACTGGAAAGAAATTAGGCATGCATTTGATGAAAAAAATGCAAAACCAATACAGCTTATAGTATTATAGTTCACGACAATATGGAGCTACTTCTACTCAAAACCTTGGTAGTCTGTCTGTACTAGGGCCCTAATTTCCTTCTGGATGTACAGTTCTATACCGTTCACTGGTACACAGATAGTTTACAACAGCATCTGAACACCCAAAAACAGGTTTTACAAGCATTTATGCATTTCCCTGCCACACCTTGGAAATAGGATCGTATTCTCCAGACAGTAAAAGTGTTTGTTTTTAAACACCTAATTTCTAAAAAAAAAAGGAATTTAAAAAGCACACACATATGGTCTGCTGAATGTCAAGGAGTTTTGGAATATTTAGTCTTTGGAACAGTGAGCCCCAGTTTCTTCTGTGGTTTATTTCTATATTTATATATTTACATCCATACACAAATATAAAGATACACACAGAATAATAGACACTCGTACCTAGGAGACTGCACAGATCCAGTTTGAATAATAAAAATATAATGCCTCAGGAAGGATTAAGAGAAGAGTTCAGTTGGCTTTATCAGTATCTATTCCTATGTCCACTGTGTAGAACTGGAACACAGGTATTCATTGTTACTACTGACAGGTTTCTGGAATTATTTTCACCAGGAAGGGAAGTTTTATGTAATTTAAAGGTGAATTTTTACATATGAGAAATCTTGGCCATGAATAGATAATAAAGAACACTAATAAGTCTGCTAAGATGTATTTTTACATTTTTTTTAAACCTTGAAACCTCCAGAAATACATTGCTGTTTAGGCTACTCCATTTTTCAGGGACAGTTGTAGTTGTGCTACGGTGATTTTTGTCTTTTTCCTTGATTTCCCCACTTACAAAGTAAATGCTCGGAGTGTCAGCTGCTCACATTAATTCTTTACAGGACAGCAGGATAAGAATCAAAGCAAACAGTTTCTTTCTTTGATTAGCCATATACCAAACACAGCTGTAGTTCAACCTTCTGATTATCTCTCTGCTTCAGTTTCATTTGGAGGATAACTTATGTTAAAAACATATCACTTTGCCTAGATGCTGAACATAATGAACATATTTTTGTCTTTTAAAAGTAGCTACTAATTCTTAGCATAAAACCACCCAAATATCAAGTATAGGATTAAAGGATAGTTTGGAAGGGAATAGTGTGGTCAGTTTAAATAAGATTGATAGTTGTCTTATTAAATTTATTATCCTGCATGCCACCTTGAGTATATGTCAAAATGTAGGTCAAGTAAACTGTTTCTTAATCTTTATGTATCAGTTCACAGAATCTCAGAATTGTAGATTCAAAGAATGGCTGAGGTTGGAAAAGACCTCTGGAGGTCTTTTTATCTAATCCCACTGCTTAAGGAGGACACAGAGACTGTGTCTAGACTCCTTTTGAATATCTTCAACAATGGAGATATTAATTTCCTCAGAGCAGCCTGTTGCAGTGCCCAAACACCTGACAGGACTTGTAATTTAGCTTTGAATATGAACCAACTTTCTTGGGCCCCTCCTCCCTCCACAGCCTTATGCCATGGGACTCGTCCAAGCAGATCCTTAAAGAGGCCAAAGTCTGTTCTCTGAACTCTAGGGTAATGAACTTGCTTTTTGCTCTCTTCTCTGATTCCCAAACTCCAACAGGTCATAGTCACTGCAGCCAAGGCTGCCTCCAACATTTGCAATTTCAATGAGCTCTTGTTTGTGAGCATGAGATCCAGTAGAGCATCTCATTGGATTCTTTATCGCCTGGGTCAGGAAGCTGTCATGGATTCTCTCCAGAAGCATCCTTGGTTGCTTATGCCCTTCTGTGTTGTTCCTTCAGCAGATACCAGGGTGGCTGAAGTCATCCATGAGGTCCAATGGTCTCAGCCACTTTTTCTTCGTTATCAGATGGCTTTAGCAGACACTACAGTCATATTGATCTTCTCTTTAATCCTTACCCATAAACTTTCAGCTGGCCTATCAATCTCAAGATAGAACTCCATGCATTCCAGCTGTTCTCCTACATAAAGGCCTGTTGTTTCTGAAAACTGTGAATCCCTACATTGTAACACTCCAGCCACAGCAGACATCCCACTGAGCTTCTGTGATCCATTCAGGATTGTAGCCCTACAGCTGCACACAGACATCCCCGTATTTGTTCTCCATGCTGTCTGCGTTAGTGTGCAGGCACTTCAGAGAGGCACCCCAGCATGCTGGGTTGTCAGAAAGGGTTGGTGGTGATGCTGGACCCAGAACAGGCACTTCCTTTCTTGCTTGAAAATTCAGGAAGTGCCCTCCTGGAGTTCTATAGTGGTGATTTCTCGTGTTCACCTCCCTCCAAGTCCTTTGCTTGTCAGCCCAGTCCCTCATCCCCTCACAGGTCTGCTGTTAACTCACTCTTGATTATCCTACCCTGTATATTTAGAGAAACAAATTTGCAAAATTACATGCACAGAGCAGTTAGACTACATGGATTTTCAGGTTATTTACTCATTTTAATATTTAGTTTTAATTTAATTAATTCTAATATAAATTGTACTAGTCTGTACAGAGTGACTGTTAAAATCAGTTACTACTTTCAGCCTCATCTTGTTTCATAAAACACCAAGAAAACACAAATGGTAATAAGAGAAACACCATTAGTCTGTCACTTCTTTTACAAAGCAAAATCTTAGACCAGATGTTCAGCAAGGCAAAGCAGAGGAACCATTCTGTTTATTTTATCTGGGGAATTGTAACCATGGACAGCAGTAGAGTTCCACAAATTTAAACTAGCCAAAAAAGCAGTCTGATTTTCATACCTGTTTCATCCTAAGATTCTCATTGTTTTTGTCTCACTATTTAGGCAAAATAAAGAGTGAACAAAGTCCAATTGGTACAGGCCAGTTTCCAGCTTTGGGATGATTCTTCAAGCAGCTGTAACAGGTAAAGTAGAAAGGATTCTGTAGGACTTCATGGTAAATTCAGCTTAGGACACAGGCTAACAAAATTCAGAATTTAAAACAGAAAATACATAGGAGTATTATCATTTTGCCACTCCTCTGTTGCTGTGAATGTGAATACATTTCCATTTACCAGTAGATTTCTTCTCCTTCCTAAAGGGCTTACAAGAAAGCTAGAGAGGGACTTGTTACAAGGACTTATACTGATAGAATAAGGGGGAATGGTTTTAACCTGAAAGAGGGTAGATTTAGATTAGATATTAGGAAGAAATTCTTTACTGTGAGAGTGATCAGGCCCTGGAACAGGTTGCAGAGAAATTGTGGACGCCCCATCCCTGGAAATATTCAAGGCCAGGTTGGATGGAGCTTTGAGCAACCTGGTCTAGAGGAAGATTCATGATCTTGGGATTGGGACCAGATGATCTTTAATGTCTCTTCCCACAGAAACCATTCCACTATTCTTATTCTGTAAATTCCACATGTTTATTGCTAATTTGCGCTATGAGGAAACATTTCACTTGGAATAAGAAAGTAAACAAAAGATTATAAAAGCGAGATATTTGTTTTTCATACTTTTCATTCTAAACTTCTCAGAACTTCCATATGATGGATATGTTAAACAGATATACTAGGCACTGTAGAAAAGCAGCATTTCTGCAAGAATTCACCTGAATTGCAAATGATACTCTAACAAGCTAATTTTTTTAGAGAAGATGTTTTGATAACGAGTAAAGGAGGAAGCCAAATAGAAATCACATTTTCCTCTAAGAGAACCAGTTTCTACTCATACATAGGTAAATAAGGAGGGCATAATAACGGTCTTCATTTGGAATTTTTTAAATGTTATTGTAGTTGTTAATTGCTATGAACATGCACTTTAGTGTGAAGAAGGTAGTGTTTGTTATAAGACACAAGGGAGGAGGGAGTAGAAATTAGGAGTTTAAACCTTAAGAATTTGTGCTTGAAGAAAACTGTAAAACTAGGTCTTTATGATCTTTCCAATCTTGCCTGCATTCAAGTATCCAGCTCATCTGAATAACAACTATAGTTGAATAACAACTCTGGCATTCACTGAAATGTTTGTTTGTATAAAATCTACTTCATGTGACCAAAGGAAGAAAAATCATCTTCATAATTTGCCAAGTATGGATAATTTTCTTTGTTACTAAATATAATATAACTCTATAAAGAGTATAATTTAAATTGTTAAAAATGAATTATTTTATAATGTAAATAAATTTCCCCAGAGCATCTTTTCACATCATGCTGTTAGACTGGAAGTGGGTTACCAAAAAAATTAATTCCTCCAGGTATTTCATGGCTTGCCTGTGGCATGCAGTATGCTTTCAAGATAACCATTTTTCTGATAAGGCATTAGAAGTAAGGTCTGTGCTAAATTTATGCTGTTGGCCCAATTTCCACAAAGGTTTATTTTACAAAAACTAGAACTCAGGTGCTGCTGCTCTACAACACTTCTGTAACATTAATGTGGGTCACTGACATGATGACAGAGAACTATGATTTCATGTCGGTAGGGTTAAAATTTCAGACTTGAATAAAATGTTTCAGTCAGAAGGGACAATACTGTCAATGAACAAAAAGACATTTCCATTTATCTTATCTGATGGTAGAAAATATACAGAATAAGAAAATACTACAGGAGCACTTGCTAGCACCATTACAGCTACAGAGGGCTTTCACACCAGGGAATGCTTTACGTATTTTACTTCTTACATGGATTCATTTCTCTTGCAATTACCTTTAGGTGTTCTGTTATTTGGGCTGCTTCCAGTAGCTACTTGTGCTAATGCATGCCCTCTGCTTCTCCTAGCCTACCTTGCAATTACATTAAAATATGTGTTTTAATGGCATCAGAGGCATTACTTGATGTACTCTGGTGTTGAAATTAAGCCTTTGTTCTATTAAAAAGGAGCATATAAATAAAAATAAATAAAAATACTTCAACAGGTTTTCCATTCTGAAATATTTTTAAAAATAGTTAATAATATGACGCCTCTTTGCTGGAGAACCAAAACAGAAACAAATGAGATCTGTAGGTACGATATCTATACCTGGCAAAATATACAGTATTTTTGAACTTTGTTCAGTGAAACTATTCCCAATTAAATCTTTGTATACTCATCCTTAGCACCAAAATGACAATTTGTTTTTACTGTATTATTTCTGCCCTAGTCTGATGGAGATTTTTATAGACAACTCAATTGCTTCCAGTTAAGAGTTGATATAAAGCTCAACTTTCTCTTTTGTTATTCCTTATTTGCACTCTCAGATTCAAAATCAGAAAAAGAAAAAAAACTCACAAAATTTTGCACAGGAGAATTCTATAGAAAGAATGCTGCTAAAATTTAGGAATGCAAACCTTAAACAGAGGTTAGGGTTTCCAATGCAAAATCTGGATGGAAAAGTTTCCTGCAGTCTGTGTCTAGAAATCATGTTTTTGTCTCCCATGTATGTATTGTAAGCGACTATTTCACCTAAATCACTTTATTTAGACACACTTCTACCCGTAATTAAAATGTTAGCAGTACCTACTAAAAACACTAATTGCATTGCAAGCCCTAACTTTCACAAATCATATACAATTTGGCCTAAAAATTGCTAGATTTAAAAAGTATCCTGTGTGGACCAATTTATTTTCATTCATTGTTGGGTTTTGAGGATTAATATAACTTTCCAAATATTATTTATGTTTTGTCAGTTTATCTTTACTGTGCTTACCATGCCATTTCCCACTAAAGAATGTGTTCTTAGCTTATAAGCAGACTCTAAATCTACAAAAGGACAGGGACAGCCTGCTAAGACTAGATGTTCTGCATGCCCAGGTTTTGCAAGAGACATCAGTCCAATTTGCTTTAATGCCTTTGGAAAAAGCTTAGATTTGGACCTGACCTTCTGAAAAGCTGCAGTGATGATAATGCCAGTACTGGTATTGTTGATGTTGGTGATGATGGAAAGCAGAAGTCACTTTTGTCTCCTGTAACAGGGAGATGACAATGGCAGGTGTGTAAGTTGTCTTGTTCAACCTGGAATCTGGCATATGCTACCTTCTGTGGCATTCCTGCTTGGTAGTGGTACACCACTCATGAGAAGGAACGTTCTTGCAGGTGGGAGAAGAAAAGCTGCAAAAATAGGCAAAGACAAGTTTTCAGCAGGACAGACTTTTTGCTGGTAAATTCTTGATCCTGCCATCACCTACACTCAGAGACGTGTCTGTGGAGCTATCAGAGTATGACTGAAAGAGATTCACAATTCAGAACAAGTCCATTTGTGATACCTGTGGTAGGTTACAAGAAATGCTGGGAATGCCTTATTAACAGATCTGTCTGATAGTTGACAGTGAAGCCATTAAATCTCTCTTGTGCAAATGAAAAATTTGCTCTTAATTACAGCAAGCTCAGGTATGAGTGGCAGTGAATCCATTCAAGCTTGGCTTAAAGCCATGGCAGTTCGGGATTCAGCTGCTGGATAAGTACAAGCAACATCTTGTGCCAACTCCACTGCAAATTCACTGATGAAAGGAAAAATGCTGTCGAATTATGCCAAAATAACTCCTGAGAAATTAGAACGTTTCCTTGTGAAATGTTCTCAATTCAGCTGTTCTCAACTGTCTATTAAACAGAATGTTACTAAATTTAAAATAACTAAGTTTGAGACAGAGTTCTGGTTACCTTCAGATGACCAGGTCTTTTCTAAACAAAAACAAGATATATCATTAAAGACTTAAAAAAAATTTTAAAATACCACCTCCAAGGTCAGTTCTGTATGCAGTGATTTTCACTGCATTGGAGTTACACTTTAACAAATTCTCACTTTGGGAAAAAAAGTCTTTAGCACATCCCACAGAGCAGGTAAGAGACATGCTCCAGCTGTTCTGACAAGGTTATGTATTCATGAATTGCTGAGTCACATTCAAAGATAAACCACCATTCCCTGCAATCTGTAATTGAAAAGCTAACACGAGATCCATAGCAAGTGAGAAAAGACCAGTCTGAACAACAAAGAGATAAACTGTAAACCTAATACCATTAAATGCAGCATAAATACTCAGATAATTTAAGGCAGGTAAACCATCTTTTGTATCTGTTATAAAATATATACCTGAAAAAGTTAAAGGGAAACAGGGCTATCAGTGCTAAACAACTATATAAATTCTACAGAGCTCACACGGGCTACACAATGGCCATTACATCTGCAGCATCTTTATTTTTATGACTTACCTCAAATAACATTATCACATTTTAGCTTCATATGGCAATCTATTAACCATTTATATGCCTGATGATGCTGAATAATTATAATCAAGTTGTCTGTCAAATGTGAATAAATTGAAACCATTTCCTCCTTTGCTCTGAAAGGAAACAGTCAAGGTAATTCCATGTTTGCTCTGGTAGAAATACTACTGGCAAAAATTAAGATCCTGTTGAGTCATCTATTTCATAATAGAAGTAAACAATTTTTATCATTGCATTTGTGGGTTTTTCAGGAAAAATATAGGGCAGATTGCAAAATTTCAATGTTTTGTGTTACTTTAAAAGATCAGGATTCTGGAAAAGGCATACTTTTCCACCACTTTTCTGAGCACGGAAATGTCCTGTGCCTTGGATCACCAGTGACATCATGGAGCCTTGGCCCCAGAACCTGTTTCCTGATTGCTTTGAACATGCTCTGCATGGCACCACAGCCTCTGTCACCCTGCAGCTGCTTGTGCCAGCTTCAGCTGTGGCTGGCAGCATTTAGCAGATGGTGGAAGTGAGATGGAAGCTGTGGGAGTGCAAGGTACTAGTCCTGTCTGATGACTCTTCCTGTATGAGGTTTCTACACCTCTTGGGTAAGACTGGGTTTTTTTCACACAAAACTCAAATGCTCTCAGATGGTATCACTGACCATTGACTATGCAATGGTAGTCTAAATAAAGTTTCAGGAATCTGAACAATTAATGGATGGGCTAATTAGAGACTACTCATTTGTGACATGGCCCATAAGTGGTTCATAGCTAGCTAGTAGAAATAAATGGATTTCTGAAGGGCTAATATTGTTTTTAGCAGAAGAGCAAACAGCAGGAGAAAGAACTCAAGAGCCTATAATTACAAGTGTCATAATGACAAAATACAAAAGTAAACAAAAATTGAGATCAGATAGGTTTGCAATAAACGTTGAACTAATCACAGCACAAAATAAAGGTACAAGAGGTTCAGAGCTGTTTGTTCAATAAAATTTCTTCTGATATACTTGAAAGCATAAACACACAGATTAGCTATAATGTACTCCAGTGCAGCTGTGCAGAACCATTTTCACTTTGCCACAGCCCCAGTATATATTGAAACCCCAAACTCTGCTGTAGTGGTGAGTCTGAAGAGTGACTCATCAACACTTTTTTAATCTTTCTTCTCCCACGATTTTGAAAATTCACTCTGCTCAAGACTTTCACTCATACTTCTCCCTTACACCTTCACTCTCAGAACTATATTCTTACATGGTTTATTCTTCACATTTTCATGTTTATTCTGCTCCACTTAATTTCTTTCCAACATTGTCTGGTACTGCAGCCACTTGTCATTCTAAAAAGACAGTTTTCTTCTCATACCTTGCCTCATAAATCTTCCAAGCAATCTTGATAAGGGTGGTTTCCTTAAAGGTTGTGCCAAATAGCCTCAATTTAATAAGTTCAGCAGAACCTTTGTATTTAGCAGTCTATTTGGGCACATTCTTTAAGATGCTAATATTTTCTTTGACAATAATTTTGTGTCAATCTTTGCATTAGTCTTACAATTAATACTTGCCTACAGAAAAAGATTGAGTAACTGTGCTTCCTCATGGCAGTAGAAGAGGCAAGGTGAGACCTTGGTCTGGCAGAATGGCAAGAGTGTTTTCTTCAACACTCCAGTACATAAGGGTCAGCCATCTTGAGATCTGAAGGGGCACAGCATATTTATTCCTTGTGCCACTGTATGCAAGGCAGAGAATTTATATCCTTAATCTTCCAGTCATATAAAAATACCTTTATTCCTTTTTTACCTCTCAAGTTTTTCCATAGTTCTATTTACTTTCATTTTGATATGACAGTAAGAGACAATATAGTGTAAGTTTCAGATCCCATTTTTTTCAGTGAGCTTAACCTTAAATTCAGCTTAATGACTAAATCTTTACTTTTGAGAGGGCAGAAGCATAAGCACTAAAAACATAGAGAAGACATTATTTTTCTCTACAGGGGCACAACTCAGTGACTTCTGCTAGGTGAAGGAAGAAGTTTGGTCCATTTTATTCATTTCATAGGTGCTGATTGATTTAATTTGTAAGGCCTATACATGGTGGTAGACTTCCCATTTTCAGGACAAGTACAGGCAGTAAGTGTGCTCATCATTTAGCAAAATGGATCATTAACAATAGATATTGCTGTTTTTCTTTTGCATCTAGTGTTGGGTTCAACTGGGGATTAAATTGCCTCACATCCCACATTAATAATTTCTAAGGCTGACATTTACGAGCATAGAATGAAAGATAATTGAGGCTTTCAGATTAATGTAATTTCAGAGATTCTGGATTAGATGCTCATGTGTCTGCTATCAATTAAATAGAATTTCAGTTATTGACTGTACAGTTATCAAAACTTTTTAGATAAACATTAATAAGGAACATACAATACCTATGTCATGTGTATACAGTATGTCCATAAAATCTTTCAAACTAGATTTTCAGCAATAAACAAAATGTTTCTATACTCTCAATTGTAAATTCACATCAGATAAAAATATTATCTACTACTTATTTTAATATTTTTAAAAACCACAATGAATCCTATTTTCTTCCTGCGGAGGGGATACAGTTTTTCTTTTTTCATAATGGAATGGAAAGTCATGATGCATTCCAACAAAGGCATAATTCTTGCTTCTGGTTATTATGATCAACTTCCCTAATTAGAGCAATGGACTGAGATCAGAGTATGTTACATGAATCCTCAAGTAGCTGACATGGACACGATTATGCCTAAAGAGATATTAGCCAGAGAAAAAGAATTGCCTGTAAAACTATTTCTTCAGGCTGTAAAGCTTTGTCTTACACTGATCAACTGCACCGTTTCTGCTGACATCCACAACACTATGTACCCATGTTGTAGACTTTGGGTGAAATATTGCCCTTTCTGCCACTGCCTCATCAGACCAAAGTTTCAAATTCAGTTTGGTTTAGGTTCATTTTCCACTTTCTTTGCCAACTGGCATTGGTGTGTTCCTTGTATCTCTCAAGTAACTCCATGGCCTGGTACATTTACTTTTCCTTCCAGCTTCTCTGGTTTAGCTGCTCAGCAAAAGAAGTTTTGATTTCAGAGCAGGTTAGTGTAAGTGATGTAGGTGCAGTCTTGCCTGTGGGTGTGCTTGGATCAAGACTGAACCTCCTCAGTACTCAGAATCCTAATTATGCATTGCAAAACTGTCATGGAATCTGAGCTTCCATGTATTCATTTTCTGTGCTTAAACAAATGACATTAGAGCTGCCTCTGGTGTAGCATTTCTCCTGGTATTTCTTACAGACTGCACCTGTTTGATTGCAGTTGGGCAAAAAGGTGTTCTCTTTAAATAGGAATTCTGCAGATTACTTACTGTAAATGATATAATATTTTTTTTCTTCACTATATATTTTCTTTTTCTCTCTGGTTATTTATCGCTGGACTCACAATATTGAAGCTGTCTGAGGATACTCAATATGAAGAGTTGCACTGCATTGCTGCAGACATTTGATCTGGAAAAAAATCATGTCTTTTCACTATATTCATGTAAAGGAGAATCAGGGGGAAAAAAAACCTAAATGTGGTCAGTAAATTATGTGTGTATAATAAAAACAATATCAATCCTGTCTCATGAAAGAAAGGAGGACACTTGGGATTTTAAGAGGCTGTTTATAAAAGAACAACCCAACTAAAATAGACATTTCTTAATGCCCTCAAAGTGACAAATTGACAGATGTTGTGCAAAAAAAAAGGACAAGAAGGAACTGAAAAATGCCAGAACGAAATATGCTTTCAATTACAGGCTTGCAACACCTAAGGTATGCTCTTACTGCTCTGACTAAAGAGGTAACACCAAAATTCCTATGAAGATGAGCACAGCTATAGAGGAGGGAAGCCTCTAATAGACCTCATTAGTAAAATTTTCTGAAGATTTTATAAACTAAATTTGACATCTTGAAATTATTCTACTATTATGGGCAACAAATTTAGAGAGTGCTGGTAGTGGATTTTGGTATCAGAGTTGCTCAGACAAAGAAATAAACATGTTTCTTCATTCCAAGGAGCTGCAGGGAGCAGAAAAGCCTGCATAATCTATTAGAGATTTACAGTAAACACACCTTTTGATCACAAGGCACATATTGCTGTTGCGAGGTCAACCACTACAGAAATAAAATCAAGGTGATTTTGACTTTTTTTTTTTTTAAGTTGGGTGGGGATGTTGTTTTTTCCTACTAGAACTGCTACATTTTTATCCATGAGGGGAGTTTGTTTCTAAACAATGCTGAGGGTTTTGGTGGTTTGAAGGGTTTTCTCCCTGCCAGAAAATAAAAGAATTTCTGCTTCTGCTAACTAAATTAAAAGGAAGAAATTACAAATTTAAGGACTTGCTCACTGGCTCTATGGCCATAGACAGTTTGATGCAGAGTACTTTCAATACATTTTTTCTCTGATAGCTGTTTTCACAGATGCTGAGGATGATATGGTCAGACTCTATGTGAGACATCAAGAACAGGTAACACTGATATCAGCAATAAAATTCCATTATAAATACAGTCACAGACAGTGTTTTTTACAGCCCTGGTGTCTGAAGTTATATGAAGGTTCAAGATTTTAGTTTCTTTGAGAAAGAAATAACCTAAAATGAGTTTTCCATGCCTTTTGGCTACAGAGAAGAACTTCAGGATCTAAAGAGTCAAAAAACTGAGCACGACTTCTAAAAAAAAAAAAAGTGTGGATTTTTATCCTTATTTTTGCCTATACTTATTATTTCTTAAAACTTAGGGTTATACTGTTAATGTGTCAACACAGGAAAATTGCAATTATTATTTGAAAGGTAGAACCAGGAAACTGAAGCCCAGATAGTTCAATGGACTTGCTCAGATTCTCACAGAAAGCTGTAGTCTAACTAAATCTCAATCCCCCAGACCATAAACCAAACACCTATTAATGAGACTATCTTTACAATTTAGGTAATGCTTACATAAAAAGAAAACCAATAAAAAGCATTGTGTGTTGAAATGAAAGTTTCTGGGAATATTTATTTTACATAAAAAACCTTACAGTTGACTCTGTTTGTGCAGTAAAATAGAGTCAATAATAGCCTGTTATTCCCCAGTTTTAGCAAGGGAAATTTAGAAAAGTTTGCAGAGAAAAGCTCAGTAACATTTCCAAAGATGTTATTTAGTTTTAAAACCTGAAGTATTTCTGTTCATTCACTCCCAAACTAAACCAAAATGCTTTCCATTTTTTAAAGCTTCTCTATTCAGAAGGCAGATAGAAAAGAGATCATATTAACAGAAAGTTTTGAGTTTTTTTATTTCAGTGAGCTTTGCATTACAAACATCTACATTTGAAACACATGAGGGCAGTTAGGGGAAAATCAATGCACATAACATGGTGTTCAAGTGAATTTTGTAATATTACCTACAAAAATTGAGGATAAAGTGTAGCAGGAGGCAGACAAACTTGCAGAGATTATGTAAGGGTACTCAAAGTCCCTGTTAATGAGTTCTTGCTAAGCTCTCTTTTTAATATCTCTGATCTGAATATCTTCACAAGGAATTGTCTTTTCTGATTACTACTACCACAGCTACTACTGTGGGTGAATTGGTGAAGGTATATTACGGACAGAGAGTATCGAAAGGGCTGAGTTCAGGAACAAAAGTAGGTTTACATAGCATGTACTCAGGATTTATAGCACAATTGTCTTTTCAAGAGAGGGTCACTTTGCAATACAATAATTGTTTCATTTATCTTATGCTGAGTTACAATAGCGAGCAGACTCAAAGTTGATTAAAAATTAAAATGCACTTTATTCAACATAATGGTAAAGTGATGCTGCCTAAATGGAAAGGACTTTTCCATTTCTCTCATCATAGTCTGTTCTCTGGTTTCCTTTCACATGCTGATATTCTTAAATGCCAGATATTTTCTGCAAATTTGAATGTTAAGGATTAAAAGAGATAATTGCTCCCCAGGCTAATGGCCACTATTACACGGAGCATGACTGGAACATTCTGCTGCTTCATTTGGTTCACAAATACTCCCTTCAGGAGGTCACCTGCTGTACTTTCATGGTATAGAAATACAAAGAAATTATTTCTTACTTGGTAGATTTCATAGACATATATGATGGACATATATTTGTATTGCGTAGAAAAGTGTTGGGTCCCAGTACACAAAAATTTCCAGAGCTGGACTTCACAGGACTTCATCCTTAATGACAGTAATGACTTTATTTGTTACTAAAGAAGACTCTTTTTTTTTTTTTGTCCTCAGATTAATCTTGACATTTCATAGTATAACCACAGAAGCACAAGGTAGAGCAAGTCACTCAAGACAATTAATGACTATTAGGACCATTTTCTCACGGGATTATGTAATCAGCATAATTTCTTAAAAGCAAATTTCTTAAATGACCAGCTAAATTTTCTGTCCTGTAGTTACATTCAAGTTCTTTGATAATCCTGTTCATTCTGGGTCAGATAAGTAAAGCACTTAACTGGTATTTTCACCCAGGACGTAGGTAAATATCTATCTCCAGAGGTGTCTTGTTCTTTTACATACCACAATTGCATTACCTTGGTAATGCCTCCAGGTGTCCAGCCTGGTGTCCAGGTTCCAGCCAGCACAGGGCTAGTTTTAGCAGTAGCCAGGGGTATGGCTGGGAATAGGAATTCTCTACCACCTCACATCATTTTCCAGGAGCAGGGTAAGAAGGAGTCCCTTCCAGGTGAGGGTAGCATGGAACAGTTGGGTACTGTCAGATACAGTGGTGAGCACTTGCCTTTCTTGTACACTTTTTTTAATATTGTTGTTGTTACTGTTTGTTTTCTTACCTTATTACTGTTTCCAGTATATTGTTCATATCTCCACCTGTGATCTTTACCTTTTGTGTCCCCAGTTCTCCTCTCCAGCTCCCCACAGGGGAGGGCAGGGAGGGAGTGGGGAGTAAGTCAGCAGCACATGATTCCACAGAATCACAGCCTCAACAGAGCATTCTGAATTGGAAGGGACCTATTCTTAAATATTATTATCAAATCTACTGCCTGTAGCATCTTATGACACATAGCAGACTCGTGCCAGTGAAAAATTTCACATACCTTGGATTTTTGATCCATTTGATCCATTAATAATGTGAATATCTACTTCCTACCTTCAGAATCTTCTTAGTAAACATAATAAAAGTCTCATCATTTTTTCTTCTAATCTACTTTGTTACTAGGGGTTTTGTTATATATTGTATGGAAAATGAAGCTGTTAATTGATATTGATTAGTTGTTAATACTTGTGTCTATATAAAAAGGAAAAATACTCTTAGGTGCTTTTACTGTTTTCCCATGAGACTCTTTATCACTAGAAAACTTGTCATGGAACAGAATTTCCAGGTAGCAAAGGAACTACTTGAAACATATTACATTAACTGGCACTAAAGTCACAGATTATCCATGGTTGGCCCTCTTTCTACTTCCCCTTTACCAAAGCCTTGGATTTCAGGTCAGCCATGCAACAATGTTTAAGACCACAAAACTGGTTAGCTCATTAAATGAAAGCAACTTCAACGTGGGAACCCCACTTTGTCAGCATAGCCTCTGTTAAAAATAAGAACTTTATAACAGAGTGGAGGAGAATCTCCACTTAATGACTGTGGTAACAGTTCTGACAATCAACAACATCCACAAGTATTGATAATAAGCATAAGTATCATAAAAGAAAAAAATTTGTCTTGAGTCTAATTAAAGTCAGTGGAAAACGTAGATGACAAAACAAGAAGAAAAAAAAACCCAAATCAAACAATGTGTCTCTTTACACATTCTGGAGTCTGTCACATTAACATTATTTTGTATGATTCTCTATAATATGTTATGGGTCTGAAAACTCTGTTTTTCATACTCTTTGCACTGAAGATCATTTTCACTACATGTTTTTTTACTCCTTTATACAGTTTCCATATGTACAATGAATTATGTATCAGAGTGACCTATCTTTGTCTTGCCTCTGGGATTGTCTTGGATGGGTTTACTCTGCACCACGCTTTGGCTTCTCAGTTGCTTTTACCTGTTCATTTCACAGCTTAGCAGGCTGTTCCATTTGGGAGAGCTCTTGTTTATTTGCACATACCTGTGTGGGAATAAAGTAGAGCGTAACCATTTATTATTAACTTTGTGTATATTTTGCATGTGGGCTCTCACATCCATCTGCCTAATGGTTCCATTCTGTCAAAGGCTTTGTATAAGGACATATTTCATTATTTTATCCTCTATTTTAGGATCACAGTATTCATTAAGACTTTGGCACTTTCTAGGGTGACTGTGCAGAATTTGTGCTGTTCATTTATTAGCAATTCCATTTTTTTTTCTCCTTTTGTACAGTAAAGTCTTGGTTTCTTTTTCTACATTCCTTTTTATCCCTTGATTTGTTCAGTAAATCAGTTTAGTTCTTAATTTCATCTTTAAAACCAAATTAAAAATCCATCTTTCTTACTGGTCATTGTATATGCCCCCTTGATTTCATTCCAAAAAGCAAGGAGTGTGCTCTGAAGTTACTAGCCTCTTCAATGATGCTTTTGTATTACATGGTCAAGGCCACACAGCCACTAAGCATCTACTTCCATCAAAATCTGTTATCACTGGGAAAGAGGTGCCTTGTTTTATGTTGAGTCTCACCTGAGGAACATGAGGAACATGAATTTGGACAACTGTGGGTGCAGCAGTGTGAAGACACCAGATACACAGAGCCACAGGATGGGTGGTGATACACAGTAAAGGAGGTGTTTACACCACAGAGCTGGTATTGGGCACAAATGCTGACATCTGCCCCGTAGGAGACCAGGGAACAGTAAAGAATGAGATGGGACAAGGAAGAAAAGGAGAAGAGCAAAAAGAAGACATGGGGGAAAAAAGAAGGAAAAAATATTCTGAAAAGAGTCAGGAGACCAAATGAGACAAATTACCTGGTGCCTAAGTCCCCAGAAGATGAGAGTAGGTTTCCCTAAAACAGACTTCAGCTTGGACCTTCTCAGACTCCTTTATTTAGTACTGATGGCTGACTAGTCTGGAACTATACTGAAGAAGACAAAGTAACTGATTTTTTATCTTTCCAAAACAATGTTAATCTTCCCAAATTAATAAGCATTTTGAATGCTTTCTAAATAATTCTCTGCCTAGGATGACTTAAACTACATCACTAAAAGTGGAATTTGCAAATAGATCAGTGAATATAAATAAGAGTGGAAGGCAGTGTATGTTGCATGGAGTGCTGCCATCTTTTGGTTATAACAAATTAGGATTATTTTAATAGATCTGAATATGTCTAAGAAAGATTAATACAGTCTGAAAGTATAATATATAAACCAAGTATTATTAAATAAAATTACTATTGTTACTAAAAAGACTAATTTTTTTACTACAGACTCAGTCTGAAATTGTGAGATTACTGCTTAAAAAATATGTCCTCCCATTTAGACAACTGCTTTAACTCTTTGCTCTTTTAGAGATCTGGGCAAGCAGAGCAATGAAATATTTCTACTTCTCTTGTTGCAGAAGTTGAAGCATATAACATATAAGAATATAAAAAATAGTAATTAATAAAAAAAACATCTTTTTGAAGGAGATTTCCATCAGTTTGGTTTTGTCTTTTTCTTTCCATATAAGGATGATTCTTTTTCTTTCTGTGCATAATTCACTTGAGTTAATGATATGCTCAAATTCCACCTTCATCAGAAACATGTCTGTGTAAGTGACTATTATATTGCTCTTTTTCTTTTATATCATCTTCATAGATTAAAAAACTGTATACATGGAGCATTTATTTAGCTTTAGTAGAGCCTAGAATTTGATTGGGGATTGGGTTCTTTTTTTTTTGAAGGAAGGAAGAGAGACTTCTGCTCTTGAGCAGAGTATTCTAATTCTGATTTTTCTTTCAAACTTTCAGTGTTTCCTTATAGTCATGTTAAATTTCTGGATTCATAGCTAAAGGTAAAAGTTTGAAAATATGATTTGAAAGGCAGGAAAGTCAAAAGCCAAAATAAGAGTTAAATACAGATTATTTTCTCTGGAGCCTTTTCAATACTCAGATTTATAAATCTCTGATTTTAATGATCTGAAAATATATATACTTGCCCTCAGATTTATTTGCTTTATTGCAGCTACAATGGCAAAACAAACAAAATTAAAAAAAAAAAATTAAAACCACAACCTACTACCTGCTGTAGCAGCTTTCTGTCATTTTCCATGCAAAAACATGCTTACTGTGCTAATAATGATATTCCTCATTTGTTCAAAGCATTTTGTTTACCCAGTAACAGAACCAGCAGAACAATCTTGGCTAAGGTTGTTTCTTCCACTCCCTTTACAAGATTCCAGCTGATTTAGGTTTCTTTTGCTTACATGAGTGTGTTTGCTTGATGGAAAGACATTGGCATTCACTCTTCCACATAGTGTATGTTTTGTCGTTTTCTGGTTCTGCTGATGCAGTAATATGTTTTCTGTCAGAAGTGTTTTACAGGCACATTACCCTGCTTGACAGAAACAGCGAGCTACAAGGATTTCCTGAGGAGAAACTTCCAGATGCAGTGTGTGAGATTTCTCATCTCCCAACTACATTAATTACATTATCTCCCTGAAACAACATTCTAAATGAAATCATTCAGTGAAAGTCTTACACACAGTCCAGCTGTCTGGACTTCTCTAATGTTTCTGTCATCTATAAATAATTCACAGAAAGCCAACTGGGAGAGTGCATACTCATTTTCTGCTCTCTCAATATCTGCCAGTCAAGGGTAAGGAAAGATTTCAACCTGGCAGCTGTGGGGAGATAGAAGTCTACCAATTTCAAGTCTTCAAAAAATCTCAAGAGTGGTTTTAATAAGAAATGAAATTGACTTTTAAAAATAAAAGTATTTTAAAATAGATTTTTAAAATATTTTATCTCTTCTTTATTTTGAAGTTACTGAGGTCCTATTTTCACACACTTTATTATAATCAAGAGGACAAGAATTTTAGTTTGAAAGCAAAAAAATAAAAAGTGATTTCTACATAGCCACTCATCTTTGGAAGCTGGAGCTTCCAAAAAAAAAAAAAAATAAGGAAAGCCATGGGAGCTAGAATAAAGTCATGAGTATTAACAGCACTACTACAGAAAAGTTTTTAACTTGAAAAGATGGTAGAGTCTATTAGAACAGAATAATACAATTGCTTCCAGAGGCAGAAAGATCATATATATTGCTGCACTCAGTAGTTAAATAACAGGAGATGTGATATGTACAAGCCCTGAGATTATAGCTAAGAGGACTGGTTATTTTGTTTTATATCTGCTTTCTTTGCACATTAATGTTGGGGGAGAAGGAGAATTAATTATGTCATCACTAATAATTCCAATCAAAAGATGAGGAGGCTAAATTCAGACATGGCATAATTGAATTTGTACTCACTTTCACCAGTTAGAGATTTGGCTCATTATTTGTATTTCCATGTTGTGTCAAGTAGCAAAAATACTTTTTGGCCTTGGGATCAAAGGGAAAAATGCTCACAATTTGCCTTTGAAAGACAAACAGGACATGCAGCTTTCTGAGTCATCTTTTTTTGTAGTTACATCCTACAAACTTTGATTATGATACTGGGAATTTTGCCTGATGATTATAGTATTGGACCAATCATAGACCTAATTTAGCTCAAAATTCATACAATTCCATTGAAAACAATTGGTTGAATCTGTTTACACCCGAACTGATTTTGCATCAGTTCCTTTGAGAGACTGTATTTCCCTTCAGCTATTAGAAACTTGTCTCCCAAAGGTAGAAATATTATCATATCGTTTGCACAAAGGAACAACATCAAATGCTGCATACATAAGAACAGAAAATTAAGTTTTGAAAGAGCTGTGTGCTTCTTTCTTTAAGGACTTTGAGGAAGAAAGTATACAAGTGTGACCTTATACTCCAGTGCCTATGGGATGCTCCATGGAATGAGCAGATTCCAGTTTTTCACATTTTTGCTCTCCTTACTGTAGACATCTAACATCTCTCCACATATCCTCACTTAAAACAGATAAAAACTTGTTAGTACTTGCAACAATAGTAGTTCTTCAACTTGTTCTTAAAAGTGCTGTAGAAAAAAAGGATCTTAGTGCTCTTTTTGAAAAAAACTCGCAATATTTGCCCTAACTGTCATGTCATGGTAGACATTTTTCTGTGTCTTGAAATTGTGTTGGGATTTTTTTTCTCTCTTCTTCATTGTCTCGTTGCAAGTATTTTTTTCCTGTTTCTTGTAGAGCCAAAATGAGTAAAATGTACAAAGAGATGGTCAATGAAAGTGAGAGTGAGAATACAGCAATAACAGGAATAATAAAAGTTGAGTTTCTGTTCAGAGAAAACAGAAGTCTCTCCTTGTAGTATTTCTGAGAATAGAACTCAAGAAAAAAGATTAATTTAGAATTTTGACAGGATTAATTTGCTAACAAATATCACCTTTTAGCATCTCAATGCTCTTATGAGATAATCTGAGAACCAGCAATTTGCTGCTTAAATCAGTGGTCAGATTCTGTATATACAACAGTATTACTTTTTATTCTCATATGGTAAAGTCTCAAAATTCATTCAAAGCTAAGATTTTAATTTTTTTAATATGATGAGGCTTTCAGTTTAACACAATATATCATGAAAATGCCCCCAAATATGGCTTAATGGAACTTGACACTTTTTTGGTACATCCCTTTTAGAGAATGAGGTTAGATTTGCATGTTTTCTCTCTCTGAAAGTATGACTCCTTCTTTAGAAGTAATATGTCCAGAAGTAATATCACCAGATCTTTGAAGAATGAAGGCCTGAGATTCTTTGTCAAATATTTTTAAAGAGCATTTTCAAGTGCTTTATTAAGGTTTAAAAAGGTGAGGTTTTTCTCAATGAGGAGGGGGAAAAATAAGCTCTTAGTATAACTATCTATAACTTAAATATATACTTTAGGTATTATCGCATTACATAGCATAACAAACATTTCAAATAGAGACTATAATGTCTACTCTTTCAAAACAATTCTTCCCTCTTCCTTTCTAAAAGGTGACCATAGGGAAAAGCAAATTTTCTTAAGATACCTGTCTCAGGATTTGGATACTAGGCTGGTCATCCAGCTAGAGAAAATGCTATGTTCTCAGAAATAACCATGTCTTTTGTTGTCTCTTAGCCACTTGTTTTCTTAAGTATATTTGCATTCACTGTAGGCAAGGTTCAACAGACCAAATGTAGATTTTTCTATTTATAAGACTCTTAAAGTAGCTATCTAAAATAAATACTGAAGAATCAGTCATGATCATCTGTCCATAATTAAATCTGAAGTTTGAAGAGTTAGATAAAAGGGATAACAATGGTCTCAGAAAATTCTTATCTGCATAGGTGCCATAGATATGCTTCCATCATTTTGATTTAAAGCAGTTACAAGGATTTTGATGAGTGGTGCTCCTCAGTGGCCAGTATTGGGACAGGCACATTTTTCCATTTTTGTTGGTGATATGGACAGCTGGATTGACCACATGAATCTGCATGGTGCTGATGACAGACTGGAGGGAAGGGGTGTCATCCAAACAGACTTTGATGTGTTGAGTGGTGTGAGCCTGTGGGAACCTCACAAAGTTCAACAAGGACAAGTGTAAGGTCCTGCACCTGACCTGGCATGAGTACAGGCTGGGCAGAGAGTGGATTGGGACTGTCCCTGGGGAGAAGGACTTGTGGGTGTCCATGGACCAAAAGCTCAACATGGCTCAGCAGTGCACTGCCACAGCCCAGAAAGCCAACTGCAGCCTGGGCTGCATCAAAAGCAGCAGGCCAGGGAAGATGGTTCTTCTCCCTCTGCTCTGCTCTTGTGAGACCACTCCTAGAGTACTGCATCCAGCTCTGGGGCCCACAGCACAAGAAAGACATGGACCTTTTGAATCAGGTGCAGAGGAGAGTCACTAAGCACAGATCTGGACACCTCTCCTGTAAGGGAAAGGCTTAGAGTGTTGGAGCTGTTTTCATCCTGGAGTAGAGAAAGGTTTGGGGACGCCTTAGAGCAGCCTCCATAACTTAAGGGGACTTACGAGAAGGCTGGAGAGGGGCTTTTCACAAGGGTGTATATATAGTGACAGGACTAGGGGGAATGGCTTCAAGCTGAAAGGGAGTATGTTTGGATTAGATATTAGGAAGAAATTATTTGCTGTGAGGGCGGTGAGGCACCAAAGCAGTTTACCCAGAGGAGTAGTGGAGGCTCCACCCCTGGAAGTGCTCAAGACTAGGCTGGACAGAGCTCTGAGCAACCTGGTTGAATGGAAGGTTCCCTGCCTATGGCAAGGCAGTTGGAACTAGACGATCTTTAAGATCCCTTCCAATTCAAACCATTTATGATTCTTTAATTTTGGCTGGAAAATAAATTTTATTGCCTTCAATTACTCTCAATGGCTGAACAAAATATGGTTTCAATCAAAAAATCCACAAAGTAATACCAATTAAAAACCACAAGATTATAAGCAGTATTATGACACTTGATTGACTGAATTATTCTTAAACATATAATTCTTATCATAAAACCTCTCAAACAACAAGTTTTTAGAATGGGCTGTTGAGCACTTGTCAAAATGTCATAGATCCTACAATAATATAGTCTTTAAAGAATGTAAGTGTTGGGCTTTGGGAAGAAATAAAGATTTCTCTTCCAGTACTGCCAAGGTTAACGTTTATGTCATACAGGATGAATTGTGGCATTCTTCCTCTCTCTGTCAGCATTTATGGATTTCTTCTTTCTTCTTTTGTTTCTGTTTCAGTTAAAATTCTCAAGATCTATAATCAGTTCCTGAGAGGAGCATTTTCCATTCTTTTTGATATGTGCTGTGTAGTGTTTAGGTCAACTAGAACATGATGCACAGTGATCTCACATACAGAAAGAAATAGCAATCTTAAAAATTTCCAGTAAAATTGTAATAAATAAGTCTAGTATAGCTGTCAAACATAAAATCTCTTTCCCTTTGCTGTCTCATTCTTCACTTCCTTATCATTAAGAAAAATTTCTTCAAAGAAACTTCTTTGGCATTGGAAGTGGATGCCCAGGAAAATGGTTGAGTCACTGTCCTTCTAGGATTTTTTTAAAAGTGTAGCTGTAGCACTTAGAGATATGGTTTACTGGTGGATGTGTCAGTACTCAGTAAATGATTAGAGATCTTTTCCAACAGAAATGATCCTATGATTCTATGATTCTGTTCTATCATGCTTAAATATCTAAAGCTGGACAATCAAGTCTATCAAATGCAATGTAACAAGAGACCCTGGGTGAATTTGTTTATAATTACTGAAACAAGTGATCTGAAAAGGAGACTTTGACACCAAAAATAGTCACAACATGCACTTCTTGCACCATGTACCAAAATTATATATTTCTAAAATATTTATTTAATATCTTTACATCTCAAATCATCCCCAAATCTGAATGAACAACTGGTTAGATTAGAAAGTTCTCTGGACAGTGGGATTCTGCTTTTGCACTTGCATTAAATTATTCTAGTGTGGGCATCTAGATCCTTTCAAAAAGCTTAAGTGGAAGCTTCACAGAAGGTCAGCAGAATATTAAAGGTTTCAAGCCATGGAAATATTCAAGGGAAACACATCACATGGCGGGCAACACCTATGCCAAAATGTAATAGTAGTAATGCTTTTGGTTAAAATACTTCTTTAAAAAAGACAGTAAGATTAAATGTACTATTTTTTATAACAGAAAACTTTATTTCAAGTTAACCCTCATGAATTGCATCATCCCTCAATCTTTCCATCAAGATTTTGAAGTCTCGATGTAGCTAAATATTATTGTCTCATCTACTATAGGATTCAACTCTTTAATGAATATTATTAAAAAATAAAACCTCAAACCAAAGACTAACTCTAGGACAACAGATACTTAATTTCTCATTTTCCTAAAAATTATCATTGAGCCTTATTCTTCTTTCCTGTCTGCCAAAACAAATCAGAATAATTTCTCCTTTTATCTCACATCATCAAACACAATGAATGTCTACATGTCTTCAGTTCTATTTTCTCTCTTTTCTCTCCAATTTGTAAATCAACCTGAATAATTTCATTTACCCCGCTCACTCATTTTCTTTGTATCATTTGCTTTTATATTTCCTCCTCTTTACACAAAATCAATATCTCCCATTTGAAAGCATCAAGCAAAGTCCCTGTATAAGATTAGCAGCAACAGACTGCATAGTTCACATGCAGATGACATAATATGGTGCCCTAACTACATTCAAAAGTGAAAACTCATTTCTTCTGCATCAAATATATTCAATTCTGTTCATCCTTTGTGATGCATTATTTAAAGCCAAATATGACCCATGGATTATCTGGAAATTATTAATGCACAACTTTCTGTTGCCACATTAGTATTCCTACTTAAAATACCAGGATCTGCTACATATGTCAATATGTAGACATATTAATTTATATTAAACTAAATTGTAGTATGTGAAGTGAAAGCCTTACTATGCTGTATTTCTCTCTTTTGAAAGACAAAAATTAATAAAATTACCTTATATAAAGTCTTAACTAAATAGAGGTTAACAAATTTCAAAGATCTCAGAGGTAGTCTTAGAAAATAGTTTCCTTGCTTTTTCTCTTTAGAATCTGAAATTATTTTTCATGTCTTCTGAATCTTTTTTCTTCCTATATCTGTCTGTTCATAATTTAGATCCAGTGAAATGCAGATCCAGAAAATATATACATGTGCAATCTATATTTTTCTCCTTTACTTCATCATCACTGACCTATTATATAGATCCTTGCCTTTTCTTCCAGTGCCTTCTTTTCCTTTGTTTCTGGCTGTGGGTTTTATGAATGGCTATGCAATTTCCTTTGCTATATTAAAACTTGCCTCTTTTTTCCCCCCTAGTGCAGCACAACCAAACAAAGGACAGTACAAGGACATAGAAACCATCATGAAATGCCTTTTATTTCACAGCTCTTTTCATCTGCTTAACAAATAACAGAAACCACGGTTAATCATTGCATACTTCTGGTTCCCTGGGCACTCATGGAGCTCTCCATATGGTCTGTTC
This sequence comes from Notiomystis cincta, assembly GCA_013398075.1. NCBI lineage: Eukaryota > Metazoa > Chordata > Aves > Passeriformes > Notiomystidae > Notiomystis > Notiomystis cincta. The sequence continues at coordinate 136,270 of VZRX01005105.1, read as the reverse complement.
AAAATGGAGGCACTTGCATATATCAGATGTAAATTATGCCAAAAAAAAGATCATATAGTGGAACAGAGTAATAATAGAAAACATACCTACTCAAGAAAAACAGAAACCTATCTAATAATTACTCTACATTTCCAACTCCCAGGGTAGGAGAACATTGTACTAAATACATAAATCTATATTCTGACATTAATTAACATTTAAAACGTATTCACTCTCAAGCTTTACATATTGTTCCTTCATGCAAGAAACCCAATAGCATAATGAATTGTTTTGTTTTTTCATTTGTCTCCTTTTTACTCTTTTTTTCACCTTGCTCTGATATGACCGAGCACTTCTAGGTCCTCTTCTTTTTATTTACCTTTCCTTTTGCATCGCATTCTTATAATTCTCTTCATCCTTTACTATTTGACCACTATTTTTTTTTAATTATCATGCCCTAAGAAAAGCAAGGAGTCTAAGCAAAGAGAATTTGTGATTATTGTCTACAGAGAAAAGTTAAAATATTTTGCTCAGGCGCTGTAGGCCTTGCATTGAACAATCTGTGGAGAAGATTACAGTGCATATTTCTGGTGAGTAAAAGTGGTTACAATTAAACTTTTTTGCTTCAACTTTGCTTTTCTTCAGGTTTTGTTATGGTACATTGATATTTTGAACCAGGGGTACTATTAAGCAAAGAGGGCAGGCCAGAGCAAACACAGGAGTCCACTCCTAGTGAGCAGAAGGAGAGCAGGCTGGTAGCTGGTGTAAAGAAGCATCCAGTCACTCTCAATGCAACTGCACAGTTGGATACCAGGCATTGTTATCAAGGACAACTGACAGATGCAATCACTGCTATGGATTGAAAGGAAAGTAGGAAAAAAAGGAACATTGAAGAATATTCTGCCTGAAAACTCAGAAATTAAGAAACAGCCTTAGTTTTGTTAATTCATCTTGTATGTGCTACAGACTTAAGGCTTGGCCTGGTTAGTTACAGTGCCTACCACTGCAGGAGGACACTTGCTAGGCTGAAAAGGTGTGTAGAAATATATGTATCTTAATTTGGAAAGTAGCATAGACTGTATTTTCCTGTAGGAACAACAGAGAACATGTTATGTAATATTACACAGTCTTAAAGCCACATACTATTTTCCCACAGTTCCTAAGCCTTATTCAAATCATGAGATGGGTAGTTGCCTGTATGTGAACCAGAGCTGTGCAGTGGTAAGAAGAAAGAATAAGTGAATATGGCTAAACCTTGTGCTAAACCCAGCAGATGAGCTGGTGCTTTGAGATTTAAAGGTCTAGAAAAAGCAGGTATAAAACCAGCAGTTCTTCACATCTACAGACTTACTGTTGAATAGCTATTCTACACTGACAAAGTGAATGCCAGAGCCAGCAGCTGACAGGATTCATTCTGATACATTTTGAAGATGTTATATATGTGTTTTAACAGGGTAGAATCTGTCATGTTAGAATCAGCAAGGTTAGCTTGTCACTTTTGTCACTGGGTTAGAACAACATTGTACTAAATGAGACAAGGCAAATTCCCTGGTTTTCACTCCTGTGGCCTTGTAGGGAGATGTCAATCACCTGAGGAGTAATAATAATAGTTTATGCTGGTCTACCCACTTTCAAGAACTGGGAAGGATGTTTCTGAAACCATCTCTCAAATTTGTTTTAATGTTGCTTTCATATAAAAATATATTAAATTTTGTATAATTATTTTGTGATATTCATAGAGTTCCTTTTGTTTAAAACTCCATGTTAGAAAGGTAGACTTTACTTATAATAAATTGATTTTGGACTTGAAGCTCTAAATCATAGTGTAATTTTCTTCATAATCCAAGTTTCTTGATAATGAAAGACATGAACTTAGGGTTATGTACTATTAAATAGAAGATTTATTAATTATATTTATATTGTAGATCTGAGCTAGGCTAGCATCTATATTCAAAAATACCCAGGTAATTTTCTTTCCTTTAGACAGTTTTTAATGTGAAACTTTTCTTGGTATTGCCAGACAAAAATTTATCTAATTATATGCATGTATGCATTGGTCTGTGTTTTGATGGGAATTTAGGATTTTCAGGAAACTAGAATCTGTTTTGAGACATCTCTCACAGTATCCCCTCATCCAACAGAGACTGAAAGAAAGACCTGTCCTCCTTTCACAGTGGATGCATCCTGCAGTTCAGCCTCCTACTGGAAAACTCTATAGCCTTGAAATGCAGATTCACTGCACTGGAATATACTTTCATTAGCTGCACCTGTATAGTGTATATATGTCAAAATAATTTTGTACATGTTTAATTTTAAGCTTAATTATCATTGGTTCTAAACACAGATAAGAGAATCCAGTTAAGATCTTAACGAAGTAGGTCTAATTTAAATTGTAGGTTTTTTATCTGGATTTTGTTCTTCAGCATTCAAATGAAGGTTTGAATTTCATATTCTCTGTTTGGTACAATGCATCTTTCCATCTCAGGGAAGTTTAGATTAACTAAATTAGACAGAAAACTGTATTCTCAGGAACATCAAAGTAACGTTGTCACATTGTTCCAGTTCAAGAGTGACATATAAACAAGAAGTCTGCCTACTAATATTGCTGGTTCTACCAGGTATACTACTAGTACAGTCTGCTAAATCCAATTAGGTCTCTAAGACAAAGGATTATCCTATAGTTTAACCAGAAGCTAGCCCTTTTGGCCTTAAAATATGACTAAAAGAACTGTATCCAGTCCTTTGTAAGTTGTTTTCACTTCCATTTTCCCTAAGTACAGTTATCATCCTTTGTGTGTGAGCAGAGGAACCCCATTCCTGTGAGAGTCTGCACACACAGGCACACACACACACGTGCACACACCCCTCAAAACAACATCAAGAATGTGGAAACAGAGAGATCATCCGACTCCACAGTCATTCCTCACCTGCTCTCACTGGCTGGAGCCCTCTTACAACACTCTTTCCTCTCATCTTCCCTCTTTCTCACTTACAAGTCTCTATCTCTTTATCTATTTGAGGTTGATTGCTCCTAAGCCATTTTAGGAAATTGCATTTTTTTCGTCTTCAAACACTTGATTCCTCTGCCCTAACATGGTTAAAAAGTGGATATTGTTTCCCACCTGTTTTTAACCCTGTAACTCTGCCTTAGGGGTCCAGATGTTTCCCTGCATGAAAATAGTCTCAAAAAAGACATTGATTTCCTAATTACTCTGAGCATTTTCTTTCAAACTTCTGAACTGGACATACTAAAGAATCAGTATGGAGCTGAATTCATTAGAGATATGCTGATATATACTGACTAGGACTACAAATTGCTACATTACAACTGAACAGGCATTTTAGCCAAAAAAATTACTCAGAAGGTGTTTTAAAGGTTTTTTTTTTTTTAATATTTTCTTTATTAACAGAAGGAAGGGTGCTTTATTGGCAAAAGGAAGATAAGTCTAAGGTTCTCAGATATGAATTTGAAGAAAGGCTATGATGAGAGAATACACAAAGAACTAATTCCAGGTGAAAAAACCCAGGCATATGGAGCCATATGGAGGATGGCCTAGATAAGAACAAGAGAAAAATTCAAAGCAATTAGTTGTGAAGCTCTGGGAGAACAGCATGGATATGAATTTATGAATGTTGCTTGTCTCCATCTCAATTTGAATTCAATTTATCCTTTATCCTCTTCTCTTCCTACTTGCTTTAGTAGTGCAGAATAATAAAAAGAAATAAATCTTCCTACTCTTTTTCTATTTTGAATAGGAATTAATCAAATAGACTGGTTGTTCTGCATAATACATTTTGTTGTGACTATTTTCGCCAACACATGCAGATTTGATGCACTGTGTGATTACTGTTTCTGCAAATCACAGACACCTAATCATTTCTTTCCTTACACAGGGTGAGAAGAGATAAGATGCAACTCGAGTCCTAAGGAAAGTACATGAACTTGAGCATATTTGGTGCAATGCTTCAATATTATACATACACATCCTATACATATGTGAGATGCTTCACTGGAAAAGGGGCCTGAAATTTCTTGTACTGTTAAATTATGTCAGGGAAAGTTTTTGTTGAGCTGAATTTCAGAGAAGTGCCAAAATTTGCTTATGGGTTATCAAAATATTATAGTGAAATGATAGGTAGCCTAAGATTGAAATTTTTCATATTGGCTTAACAAACTCAATTTTTATTGAATAAAAAACAACAAAGTCTATACAGATTTGCATTAAAACAATTAAATCGGTTTAAATTCATGATCTTTGTAATTTCCATCATGAGCTTGACAAGCTCTAAATCTGAATAGATCAAAAGCAAGGCTAAAGGAAGTGGAATACTGCCAGCAAGGATATGAGTTCACTTTCTAGGTATCTTCAAAACTAACTGTGTGGTCTCAAAAATATGCATCACTGTATGGTACTTTCTGAGTCAGTCCCCTGTTACCCTGGGCAATTGTGTCATTTGGTGCCTATGACAGACTAGGTGATCATTTTTGCCTCTAATTTTAATCTACATATAAACATAAATAACTATGTCTACAAATATGTCAAAAGGTTTAAGTAATATCTGAAAATTTTCTGAGGTCCAAGATTACAGATACTAAGGAAGCCCAGAACATTTAGGAGTTGTAATAGTGTTGTATTTATCAGTGTTTTTCTCTTGTACTTTGATCTTCACAGTCACTTTCCATTTCAAAGCAATAAAATATTGAACAATTCCCTCAGATGGTGGTTTCTGCATAAGAATTCTCAGCTCTTTCTGAGACACCCTGCATGACAGCCAGCAGTGGGATAAGAAATGGCAGATGGCTGAATTGTGAACAATCAGAATTATATAAATGAAATTAAAAATATGACAACTGATTTCCATATGTGCTCTATTTAAAGTCACAGTTAAGCAAATAGCTTGCATTTCTCCTTACCCAAAATGGGATTTGACCAGGGGTATAAAGATCTACTTAATTGCTTGGCTAAGCAAGACATTAGGTATATAGCACAATAAAAGAGAATAAAGCTGTAGAACAACATGCCTACATTTCCCTTTGTGTTTGTCAGCCTCCATATAAACTTACAGCTTACCAAACACCTCTTGTTTTTGATTCCCAGACAATGGTTGGGAGGAATTCACTAAAAGACCAAAAGTCACTCATTGTTATTGCCTGTGTGGCTTCATTAATTTAAGTAGGTACACTTACATATGTAAGGTAAGAAGCATTTGGCCCATAAACTGCTTACATTCACTACTATAAATCCTTAATTTTCCAGGAGTGGCTCCACTAACACAGAGAAAAAAGAGAGTTGTATTCAGATCTAATATTTGCATACTATGTAATGTATTTGTAGATGTTCATTTTTAGCTGCATAGAGAGCAAAAATGAAGATGCATGTTGCCATAACAGTGGCAGTATTGGAATATTTCTCCAGCTCGCTCCAATGTCTATATTAAAATGCAGAGGAGAAATGTCATAAGTACACTTCTTGAAATAGAATGGCACATCAGTAACAGTGTTTAAAGAGCCTCTGTTCCAAAAATGAAATGTTCATTTCATTTACACGAAACCTGAGGTGGTCTCTCTTTTTTTGGTTTTTTTGTTTGGTTTTTCTTTTTTTTTTTTTTTTTTGTTAGGAGGGAGGGGGAGAAAAGAGGGAATGTTGCCAAGTGAGGGAAGATGAGGATGGTTGCAAAGAAACATTTAGTCAGTAAAACACCATGCTTTCTCATAATGTCATGCATCTCACTCACAATAATTCTTTCTTATTAACTGCTTGGGAACAATTTATTTTCCTCTCAGGCTATGAAGGCAAGTGCAAGTGTAGCAGACTCTGGTTGGAGCTGATAAGCCATCCTATAGAAGCAACACTGCTGGCATGATGAGATTTGTTAAGAGGACAATATCCCATTGGCTCAGACAAACCATGCTGTATATCAAACCTATCAACAATAATATCTGCAAAATAATGCCTTTATGTATCTGCCAACTGCCACAGAAAGCTCTCTGGCATTCCTTTGGAAATGTGGTTTGATTTTTTAATTTTTGTTTTGTTTGTGTCACTGATGTATACAACAGCTGAAGACTCACCTACTCTCACTTAAATTTTACATTATTTTAAAACCATCTTCTAAAGACACTAAACAGAAAACTGTACTAAATAAACCAGAAAATGATCAGTCACTGATGTAAAAAAAAAAATAAAATCAATCTTTATGATAAAAACATAAACAAAAAAACCCCAACATATTTACTTTGTTAAATTATTACTATATCACAGTTTAGAGTGCTTTCACTGAATTGCATGATCTTAAAAGAGGATAAATAAAACAAATAAGTTTTAACCTCATGATTAAAACTCTATCTCCTTTATCATCATCATTGGTTTTGAAATATTGTTCTTGTCTTTTCAAGTGATTCTATTTGCTATTCATAAAACTGTTGCAGATGTCATATGTTCAAACACCGTCCTGCTTAGATTTTTTTTATATTAAAAGAATATCCTCAACTCTCTCTAATGAAAATTTGTGTTGGTCAAGGTCAGTGTGGAAATACAGTTTTATTTTGGGAAAACTACTATCAAAGACAGCACAAGTTTGATCATAGGAAGTAAATTAGCATCTCAAAGAGTTATAAAAGAGAAAAAAATAAAACTTAAAGTTATCTAAAACTACAGGCGGAAGATTGCTTTTATGTACTCAATATTCACATTCTGGCAGGAAGAATAAAGATCTCATAAAATTTCCATGAGAGTTTTTCCTGTTAAATCTGTTGGTAAGTCTCAAGTTGAACAGTTCAATAATTTTTTGAGTGGCAATGTCATGAACAATGCAGACAGAAACTCTGTTTCTCTCTCCACTCATTTCATTACCAATATTTCTAGGAGATCAGTGCTTTTCTGAGTGGGCTGCTCAGCTTAGATCAAAAATGCTGGACTCCCTGAAGAGATTAAATTGTGCAAAAATAAAATCCTTACTGCAAATTTTGCTTTCCAGTGTGAAGGGCAGTTTTCATATCTATAAAAGGGAAACAGGAGTATTTTTGCACTGGAGGATAGAGAGGGTGGATGTGGGAATTCAAGTTTCGGATATAGGAAGAGTTTGTCTCACTGTTCACCAGGACGGTGTAAGAGCAACCTGCAGGCAGATGGACAAGCAGACAGGTACCTCCTTTTGCAATGAAAATTTAAAAATATTTCATTCTTCTTCAGACACAGTTTTCCTGGGGAGGGCTGAAGGTGTCCTTCATGACAATACCTAAATCCTTATTACAGTATTGCAGCCTCTCTCCAATTCCCAGACAAAACTCATCAATCAGAGTGAAGCTGCAACTACTTGGATCTATGCAAACAGGGGATGAGGGGGCTGGGATTACTGAAGAAGTGGGACTAAACCCCCTCCTCAGCAGAAATCCCATGTTGCTGGCACAGCTATACCATGTCACCACTCACATATGGACCTATCTGTGCTCCTGTTCTTCGTCAGTGATCACTGTGGAAGTCAGCCACACTGACAAGGGCTCAACTAAACAAGGGCTCAACTGAACCAGGGCTCAGAGACTGTGCATGCAAGCTGCTCTTGCTCCATGTATGGAGAATACACACATGCACAGGAGGGGAAGATGGATTAGTTCCAGTAGACCATCACTGCAGCAATTTTCCTAAAAGAGAAATACTTTTTTTCCTATTTTTTTTCTTTTTTTTAATTTAAAAACTGGTAAGCATCTCCATGGTTACAGTTCACTGCCACTCATCTACCTTTAGCCTTTTGATGCAAATCCATTCAAACACTGGAAGTACCTCTAATGCTTTATTTTTCCTCCAGCTCCAGTATGCAGGGCTGTTTTATTCACAGAAGAGCAGCAGACATGTATACCATTGTCTCAGCCTTGCAGAGCATGATGATAGCTGCTTCCATGGAGCTTGCATGCCCACAGAGCCAAGCAAATTAAGTCTGTTCTTTCCAGTGGTCCCAGACAACAGGTTTTGGCCATGGGCTCAAATGGATATGATCCATCTAATCACGATGCACAAGGTCTGAAGCACTCAGCTACAGCTCCATATAGTGAAAAAGAAAAAAAAAGAAGAAACAATGTCCCATGAAGTTCAACATTTATGCTGCTGGTTCAAAAGCTATTTTGTCCTGCTTCTCCACAAATATCCAACTCTCAACACATAATGGAGCATTAGGCAGCTCCACCTCCTCCTAGTGAGATCTACTTGTTGAAAACAGTTATTAAGAAGCTTTTAGCTCCCCTCAATATTTGTACTGTGATCTGCCATCCTCTTTACATGGGCCACTCAGAGGGAAGAGGTTTTGTATTTAACTTATTAAGTAAATGCAATCTTTTCCAAAAATGAAGCTTAGCTACTAATTAGCACTTTTTGATTAATGCAAGCAATTTATGAAGATTATACTCACAGTGTTCACTTCAACAAAACACTTAAGCTCATGCCAAACTTCAAATTCATCTCTAGTAAAACATCTTAGGAACATAATTTCCTTCCTGTAGAAGAGCTGATACTAAGAAGCAAAAGCAAAATTCCCTCTTCTAAAGGACACTCCACGCTACAGGAACACTATTGATAGCAAGCAGTTTAGGAGCAGATTGGAATTTATCTGTAAAAAAATGTTAACTAGAAAAATATTTTTTTAACAATCACAGCTTGATATCACTCATTGCACTGCAGCCTAAGTTCTCAGCTGCACAAAATGGCTTGGGGAGTTGGTCTGTAATCCATAGGGAAAATATTGATTCATAAAATTATGTATGGAATTCCTTTCATAAAAGCATAGACTATGCATTTAACCTCTGAAGAAAATATTATAAATATTCCAGGACCCCAAAGCTTGTGTTCTACATTTCTTGCACTCTTATAGAATGTTTCACACTGACCACGAAATGTAAACTGTCCTTCTGGCAACTACTGCACCTAAAATCTTTCTTAGTTTTGATTACTTGTCTGTAACATATTTGGCATTCATGTCATTAAATAAAAATACCAAGAGGCAGGCATTGACATCTTCATAACATCATCCAAGCAATGACTCCTGCAGAAGAGATTATATTTTGGTGTCATACTCAAGCTGCCCACCTAAATGTATCTCCAGTTTATCCCAAGACCCAAAAATTGGCATACAGCACTACTAACAGGCATAGTGCCATACTGACAGATGTGTATGAGATTAAGCAGCCAAAAAATGGGATATGATCTCCAATGTTCATTTCCATTGTTGCTTTCCCAGCCAGGAATATCATATCTTCGCTTGTTAACAGGGTTTATGCCTATAGCTAAAGGGCATAAACCACCACTAGGTCAGCCCTGAGTATATTCCTTCAGAAAACTCCTGTCTGCTGTCCCTGGCACGAGACAGGTTTCAGAGATCTAGTGTGGGCTTTGTCTTTGAGTGTCTATCAATGGATTCCATTGAATTGTCTGGTAAAACCTATACTACAGCAACTGAGAGTGTGAGAAAGGTGTCCAGAAATATTAACAGCATATAATTGAGTTTTGAAGCAAATGTTGTTATTGATCCAAACCTCTGAATGAATGGTGCAATGCAAAATCCTTAATATGCCATCTAATCACAAGGAATCACAGAGAGCCTTTAGGATTGCACAGACCTCTTGAGATCATCTACTTCAACTTGCCCTGTTTAAGCACAGTTAAGTAGAGAAGGTAGCCCAGAACCATGTCCAGACAGCTTCTGACTTGTCTACACATTGTGTATGGGCAGACTGATCCAGTGTTTGACCAGACTCACAATAAAAGCTTTTTCTTGTGGTCAGATGGAATTCCATGCTTCTTAATTTTGCTTCTTGTCCTGTTGCTGAGAAGAGCCTGGCTTCCTCTTCTACATTGTCTTATATCAGATATTTTGTATATTGATAATATCCTTGAGCCTTCCCTTCTCTAGGCTAAACAGGNACCCCAAAGCTTGTGTTCTACATTTCTTGCACTCTTATAGAATGTTTCACACTGACCACGAAATGTAAACTGTCCTTCTGGCAACTACTGCACCTAAAATCTTTCTTAGTTTTGATTACTTGTCTGTAACATATTTGGCATTCATGTCATTAAATAAAAATACCAAGAGGCAGGCATTGACATCTTCATAACATCATCCAAGCAATGACTCCTGCAGAAGAGATTATATTTTGGTGTCATACTCAAGCTGCCCACCTAAATGTATCTCCAGTTTATCCCAAGACCCAAAAATTGGCATACAGCACTACTAACAGGCATAGTGCCATACTGACAGATGTGTATGAGATTAAGCAGCCAAAAAATGGGATATGATCTCCAATGTTCATTTCCATTGTTGCTTTCCCAGCCAGGAATATCATATCTTCGCTTGTTAACAGGGTTTATGCCTATAGCTAAAGGGCATAAACCACCACTAGGTCAGCCCTGAGTATATTCCTTCAGAAAACTCCTGTCTGCTGTCCCTGGCACGAGACAGGTTTCAGAGATCTAGTGTGGGCTTTGTCTTTGAGTGTCTATCAATGGATTCCATTGAATTGTCTGGTAAAACCTATACTACAGCAACTGAGAGTGTGAGAAAGGTGTCCAGAAATATTAACAGCATATAATTGAGTTTTGAAGCAAATGTTGTTATTGATCCAAACCTCTGAATGAATGGTGCAATGCAAAATCCTTAATATGCCATCTAATCACAAGGAATCACAGAGAGCCTTTAGGATTGCACAGACCTCTTGAGATCATCTACTTCAACTTGCCCTGTTTAAGCACAGTTAAGTAGAGAAGGTAGCCCAGAACCATGTCCAGACAGCTTCTGACTTGTCTACACATTGTGTATGGGCAGACTGATCCAGTGTTTGACCAGACTCACAATAAAAGCTTTTTCTTGTGGTCAGATGGAATTCCATGCTTCTTAATTTTGCTTCTTGTCCTGTTGCTGAGAAGAGCCTGGCTTCCTCTTCTACATTGTCTTATATCAGATATTTTGTATATTGATAATATCCTTGAGCCTTCCCTTCTCTAGGCTAAACAGGTCCAGCCTTTCCTCACAGTAGAGATGCTCCAGTCCTCTCGTCCTCTTTTGGCCCTTCACTGGATTCTCTCCAGCATATCCATGTCTCTCTTGTGCCAAGGAGATCAGAACAGGAACCAGAGCTTGGTGTGTGTCCTCACAGAGCAGAGGGGAAGGATCACCTCCGTTGACCAGCTGGCAACACTCCTGCTAATGCAGCCTGGGGTGCTGTTGGTTTTCTTTGCCATGACTATGCAGTGCTGCTCACAGGCAGCTTGTTGTCCANTGCAAGCAATTTATGAAGATTATACTCACAGTGTTCACTTCAACAAAACACTTAAGCTCATGCCAAACTTCAAATTCATCTCTAGTAAAACATCTTAGGAACATAATTTCCTTCCTGTAGAAGAGCTGATACTAAGAAGCAAAAGCAAAATTCCCTCTTCTAAAGGACACTCCACGCTACAGGAACACTATTGATAGCAAGCAGTTTAGGAGCAGATTGGAATTTATCTGTAAAAAAATGTTAACTAGAAAAATATTTTTTTAACAATCACAGCTTGATATCACTCATTGCACTGCAGCCTAAGTTCTCAGCTGCACAAAATGGCTTGGGGAGTTGGTCTGTAATCCATAGGGAAAATATTGATTCATAAAATTATGTATGGAATTCCTTTCATAAAAGCATAGACTATGCATTTAACCTCTGAAGAAAATATTATAAATATTCCAGTACCCCAAAGCTTGTGTTCTACATTTCTTGCACTCTTATAGAATGTTTCACACTGACCACGAAATGTAAACTGTCCTTCTGGCAACTACTGCACCTAAAATCTTTCTTAGTTTTGATTACTTGTCTGTAACATATTTGGCATTCATGTCATTAAATAAAAATACCAAGAGGCAGGCATTGACATCTTCATAACATCATCCAAGCAATGACTCCTGCAGAAGAGATTATATTTTGGTGTCATACTCAAGCTGCCCACCTAAATGTATCTCCAGTTTATCCCAAGACCCAAAAATTGGCATACAGCACTACTAACAGGCATAGTGCCATACTGACAGATGTGTATGAGATTAAGCAGCCAAAAAATGGGATATGATCTCCAATGTTCATTTCCATTGTTGCTTTCCCAGCCAGGAATATCATATCTTCGCTTGTTAACAGGGTTTATGCCTATAGCTAAAGGGCATAAACCACCACTAGGTCAGCCCTGAGTATATTCCTTCAGAAAACTCCTGTCTGCTGTCCCTGGCACGAGACAGGTTTCAGAGATCTAGTGTGGGCTTTGTCTTTGAGTGTCTATCAATGGATTCCATTGAATTGTCTGGTAAAACCTATACTACAGCAACTGAGAGTGTGAGAAAGGTGTCCAGAAATATTAACAGCATATAATTGAGTTTTGAAGCAAATGTTGTTATTGATCCAAACCTCTGAATGAATGGTGCAATGCAAAATCCTTAATATGCCATCTAATCACAAGGAATCACAGAGAGCCTTTAGGATTGCACAGACCTCTTGAGATCATCTACTTCAACTTGCCCTGTTTAAGCACAGTTAAGTAGAGAAGGTAGCCCAGAACCATGTCCAGACAGCTTCTGACTTGTCTACACATTGTGTATGGGCAGACTGATCCAGTGTTTGACCAGACTCACAATAAAAGCTTTTTCTTGTGGTCAGATGGAATTCCATGCTTCTTAATTTTGCTTCTTGTCCTGTTGCTGAGAAGAGCCTGGCTTCCTCTTCTACATTGTCTTATATCAGATATTTTGTATATTGATAATATCCTTGAGCCTTCCCTTCTCTAGGCTAAACAGGTCCAGCCTTTCCTCACAGTAGAGATGCTCCAGTCCTCTCGTCCTCTTTTGGCCCTTCACTGGATTCTCTCCAGCATATCCATGTCTCTCTTGTGCCAAGGAGATCAGAACAGGAACCAGAGCTTGGTGTGTGTCCTCACAGAGCAGAGGGGAAGGATCACCTCCGTTGACCAGCTGGCAACACTCCTGCTAATGCAGCCTGGGGTGCTGTTGGTTTTCTTTGCCATGACTATGCAGTGCTGCTCACAGGCAGCTTGTTGTCCACCATGATCCCAAACTCCTTCTCTGCAGAGCTGCTTTCAAGCTGGTGGCCCCAACACACAATGGCACACATTCTTCCACAGATGCAGAAACTTGCATTTCTCTCTGTTGGACTTCAAAAAGTTCCTGTCAGCCCAGTTCTCCAACCTGTTGAGGCCCCTCCAGACCACAGCACAGCTCTCTGCTCTATCATCCACTCACCCCAGATTTGTTTTATATACTAACCTGCTGTCCCATCCTCCACATCACTGGTGAAGATGTCACACCACTGGTCCCAGTACCAATCCCTGTGTTGCATCACCAGTGTCCAGCCTCCCAGAGCCTGACCATTCAGCCAGGTTTCATATCTAACATCATCTGCATGTTTCCAGTGAAGGTTTTTAGGAGCAGGTTCCTACACTCTACATAGAAATTTGTATAGTTGGGTTTTTTTCTGGCTGCAGTTTTTGCATCTTCAGAATTAAAGCCTTACTACTGAGTCCAAGCAATGCATAATAACATGATTGTGCCAAATGTATCTTTATAGAAATAATTCATTTAATTCCTGGTTTGTAGTTGTGCTAATTCTGTTTTTTTTCTTTATATACAATTGTGCCAAAGTAGCTGGTAACTGGGTGTGATTTAACTTTCTATCCACACATGATAGTAAAACCAGAGCAACCAGATTCATCCCAGAGAATTTTTTTTCAGCTGCCAAACACAAGTGGAAAATTGTGAAATGTGATTTGCTAAAACAATTTCAGTAGAAAAAGATTAATTACATGCAAAATGAAATGTCTGATGACTCCCACTAATTAAGTCTCAACCAAAGTGTTATTGTAGCTCCCATTAACTTGTTATCTTTCTCTTTCAAATTTAAACTGAAGTAGATAATTTAGATGAAATTTAAGAAAATAAGATTTTTTTCACCAGGTGAATCACAGTTTAATTATAAGGATAATATGTACTTAGTAATGCTCCCATACAAATCACTAATTTTTAAGAGACCCAGTAAAGCATAAAATTCAATACTGCTATTCTATGCTTTGGCCATGAGTTGGTTTTTTGGGTATATTTTCCTACAGTTGAATTCATGAATGCTCTCTGAAACAGCACTGTTTGTTTTCAACTCTCTGCAGCTCTGGATCACTAGTTTAATACTCTACACTGCTTTAATAGGAATCCACATCAAAGTGGTAAGCTTCCTTCTGCTGCACCAGACAATAGAGTTGCTAAACGTTAACAATGCCCCCTGGGAAGGAAGGGAAAACACATTCTAAACTCCTGTAAGCCAGAGCAAAATTGTAACATTCTCTGTATTTGAAGGCAGAATAATATCAAGAAAAACTGTTGGAAAGCGACTTGTCAGATACCAAACACAAAATTCAAGTTATCAGGATAACAAAAAGTTTTATTTCTATTTGTTACAATTTCAAAGTAAATAGTTCCACAGGGTTAAGAAAAGCAGCAGCTGTTAAACGGGTGAAGACCCCATGTCTGGCAAGTAAGAGTATTTCTTTTTTTTACATTATACTCGGAAACCCATTTGTATACAGAGTGTTATAAACACATCCATTTGTCAAATTGTATATATCAAAGCAGTCAAAATAGTCCTCCACATAGGTTTATAAAATGATAGTACATTGTAGAGTTATAGTATTTCTTAAATGTAGCAAAAGAGACTTTCCAATATTTTTTTCTGCTATACATTTTACTGAATGAACAGCTCTTAATTTCGGAGGAAACCCTTACAAAAGACAAAGCTGCAAGAGAAGCCATAGATTCCCATAACCCTTTGTCCATCTTTAAGCTTTCAACCTTCTATTTTTTTTTCTCTTCTCAGATAAAAGGAAATGTATCAAACCCAGTTCAGTTTCTGCCTTTTAAAATGCTGGAGGTGAAAAACAGGGAAGCTCTGGATAATGTGGTAAGCCAAAAAAAGCTCTGTGAGAAGGGAATCTTTGTTCTGTATCAGCCATTGCCAGAACAGAGAAGCAGCTCTTCAAAAAGAGAAATGAGAGACTGCATTTTCCTTTAAAATATAAGGGACAATAAGGTCTACAAAAGTATATGTGTGATATGTACATCTGCAGAGAAAAATGTATTGTGAGAGGGGCAGGGAATAGGGGTGACGATGGTCATGGCGATAGAACAAAGGCAGAATATTGCTCAAGGATACACACATCAGTGTCACTTGATTAGACAGTACCAAAAAAAAACTTAGAAATGACATCTGAAGATAAAACACCATGGCTATTTTGCTAACCAGTTGGCAATATTTAAGTCACTGGCTAGATATTTTGCTAAGATCAGCTCTTCTGTGTTTGGCCGCTACACTCACATTCATTTCCTGCCTCAAGGAAGCTCCCTTGCTAGAGAAGGCTCCCCAAATGAATCTGGGCATTTGCTGCAGCCCCCTCCCTCACCAGCCTGACTTTTCTTACTGCTGGTTGTTCTCATTCACTGCTTTTAGATTTTGTCCTGTTCTCCATCCCACTCTTCCATGAACAATCGGTTCAATTGCCATAAGAAGACTCTATCTAAAGGCACTTACTTAAACTCACTACAATATTCCAGCTAAGCTGGGTTCTGCTTTTTTGGCTATGTGTGGATTCGCATGGATTTCCTATCACTTCTTATAAGAACTTTGCCTTCCCATATTGACTTACCAGACAAAAAAAATCAAGTCCCTTTTGTTTTATGTACTACTTTTCCTTAGCAAAATGACCAAGTCCTGTTCTTATGAAAGACCTGGCCTGGCACAATTGAAATAGTGCATTTTAGTATTTAAATAGAGCCATAATTCTCCACAGGCAGAGAATGAGAAGATATCTAGGTCTTTATCAATGCTTAAACTTCCTTCATCACCAATTTTTATAAGTAATTAATAGTAATTAATAGCAAACTATCTCAGTATTGAAAATGAGGGTTATGATTGTATATTTAGGCTCATCCATAAAACAGCCATCAAACCAAAAAGAAATGTTTTGCCTTGCTTATACAGCCTTTTTTTGAGCCAAAAATACACAACCCTGGCAATTTAATCACTTTGTTACATGCTTCTAAATTTTTTTTTTTTTTTTGTATGTCACAAATCACTGCATGGAACCTTACTACATGTTTCTGAAAATGATATAATAATATGTGCATTTTCTGGTTGCACTTACTGTTCTCAGGTAGTTACTGAATTTGAACATCTTCTACTGGAATTCAGATTAATTTTGCAGTGATATGACATATTGCCTTTCTAGGATGAACGACTCAGTGTAAAAGGACCTCAGAGAATGGCTGTTATTGAGCATAAACAGGAATGGAATATCTTCCCACTTCTTCCCTTTTATCTTTCCCTTTTCAAAACTGAGTATATAGGCACTTCTTTCTGAAAGGTCCTCTGGTTTATTTTCAAACCTCCAAAAGGCACAAAATCAATGTGTAGAGAGTTTGTTTGACTTCTCCCTTTGTGTGTTTAATACTTTAGTGGAATTCAGTGGATTGATACCGGAGGCTTTTTTGTTTGAACCTCCTTGATGCCTCTTGGAATTTGTCAAAATTCAGTTCCTCAACACAGAGCTCAGCCAATGGTTGTTCACCCTTACTGAGCTCTTCATCACAGCACTTGTCAAAGTACCACACCACCTACCTATAGCAGCATTCTGAAAATGTGTATTCTACTCATGTGATAATTATGTTTTTGTCCTTCATCAAGCTTTGTTATTTTTGATAGTCTTGCCTCCATTTGGTGACATCCTCGTAGAATGACCTTGCCTTATTAGGGTTTCTGCTCCATCTGCTCTACCAAGCTAGGCAAGTACTGTCGTTTGCATTGTTCTATCAGTCTCTTGGCATTTGTTTTATCTTGATCATTTTCCTCAGCAGGAATCTGACTCCCGTCCTGAACACATGCTGTTCTTACACTGCTGGCAGACAGTGTACATAATTAACCTTTTTGCCACTCACTTTTGCCCACAAAAACGGCTTCAGGAGGCATTTACTCTGCTTTCCTTTACACTTGCCCAGAGCACAGAAATCACAGCCTGGATCTCTCTGTTGACCTTCTCACACAGCGCTGCCAGTCACACTGGAATAAACCAAAGATTCATCCATCAGCCTGATCACAGAGCAAAGGTTACATGGGCTTCATGAGGGACCCAGAATCCAGGCAATGCCTAGTGTGAGCGTTATCCCTCTTTCTATTTCCAAATTTTAAGCAGAGAAGCAGCTGAGTAATTTTTGGCCAACTGTACCTTCCATAGGTATCCTGCTGTTTAACTACAGTGCAGTTTAGAGTAGACAATAAACCCTTCATCTGCTCAGACATAGACCTATTAACTTTTCTGCTCTTCCCAGTATTTCTACCTAATTAGATTCTAGAGCTAAGGATGCAACATGGCTTTCCCTAAATAGAGTGTGATCTTCACATGGGATATTAAAGCAGCACAGTTCTGCTGACACTACTTATGTCAGCTGAGAATCTGGCCTCTGATTCTTTATTGAGACATGAGTGTAATCAGTGCCATTAATATCTTGCCAGAAGTCATTAATCCTTCTTTTACAGTTTATTGGTTTTGTAATTTTTTTCAATTGTCTTTGCTGCTGATTGGAAGAGGATGTTTGCGTTAGTGATTTCAATAAGGCTTAGAGGAATAACGATGCAACAAAACAGGCTCACATGTGGACGTGCTTCTGAATTTATAGTACATTTGTGGTTCATCTCAACTGCATTTGGGAGGGTGAATTGGTCTGTAATTTGGGGAAATTCTATGAGCATTTTGTGCCATGCATAATTTTACTATCAGATAAAATTGTTCTATATAAAGCCTCACACTCTTCTCCACTCATTTAATTTAACAGGTAAAAGCAGGAAAACGGGGAAAAATCCAAGTGAATTTTTTTTCTTTTAAAAGCAGGTTATTATTCAATAAACAAGCTAACAGATGAACATTATCTAAGCACACTTATTGTAGAGCAACAGAAAGATTCTGCTGAGTAAAAAATAGTTGTTTTATGGAGACAGTTGTATTCTGTGTTGTTCTGCAGCCCCCTTTCCTTTCCCTTTTTCCTTCCTGCCTCTAATATGACTTTCCCTGTGTAAAGGGTGGATAAGTCCCATGTTGCTTCTTTTATTTTTTCTCTACTTTTCTTCCATCAAAACTGAGCATATAGCTCGATTTATCTTTATTACATGATAAGTTTTCAAGTGTAAGCACTTTTTTAATGCCTACTTTTTATCCGTATAGTTGCATTTTCAGTCTCAAACAAATCAGGTTGGAGCTGCACTACATGGCTATAGTGTGAAGAAGGAAACCAAAGGTGACAACTCCTAAGAGCAAGATAGGAAATCCTGCAGGCTTTCACAGAATCTGTTGCCCTCAGAAGAGGTGAAATAACTGAATTTACTAAATTGGTATGAAAACAAGGCATACATATTTCCCTCCCCACACCCTACAGCACCTGTGTTTAGAAAATGAGGGACACATTTGTAATGAAGAGATGCACAGTGTTCTTCCTAAAAAGGACACCAGTTTAAATCAGTTTGAGCTCTGGATCTCCCAGATTTCATCCATGACATGCAGACTGCTAGCCAGAATCAGGGAACATTTTTTTTTTCACTGCTGTGGACTATACAGTGTCATATCCAGCACAAACCACTGGGTCACTGGGTACCTTGTTAA
Organism: Notiomystis cincta; assembly: GCA_013398075.1. Classification (NCBI taxonomy): domain Eukaryota; kingdom Metazoa; phylum Chordata; class Aves; order Passeriformes; family Notiomystidae; genus Notiomystis; species Notiomystis cincta. The sequence goes on along the minus strand of VZRX01005105.1, from coordinate 117,581 downwards.
AGCACTAGGGAAAGCAACGTGTTACCTAATTCACTTTCTTAAGGAATGCTGTGAATTCCTTTGGAAGCCAGTGAGGACTTTTACTGGTATTTAATTAATTTCTTGGTTTGGTGCAGTGGGGCAAAAGGTCAGCAATTCAGCTGTAATACCTTTGATGGATGCAAAGGATGATATATGGGACGCTTACATTATTCCATGATTAATAGGTTTCTTCCCAGTCAGTGTGGTGCTGAGTGTGTCCAGCTCTGAAAGTGCAGAAAATGCACATCAACTCTGGGTACAGCTGAATTTTACTCCCAGCAGTACCCTGGCAGTAGAACATTGGATGAGTTCTGTCAAAACATGTTTGCACAGAGATGCAGTGGGACTCAGAAGAAAGATTGTTGCATGTTATCAGTTGAGGCTCACTGAGAAAACAGCTACCTAGACACCAGCCAAATAAAAAATAAACTCTCTGTAAAATGTCCAACTATTTTTATAGCCTTGCTCTAAATGAGAAAAACAATGAAAGGCAGAGTTTAAACTGCCACTTCATCTTTAATTTATATTTTTCTCTGGCTTTCCCTAGAGGTTTGCAGAACAGTAGAGAAATGGAATAAACTAATAGTATGGCATGTAAATAGGACCAGCATTTTGTCAAAAAAACCTCCAAACCCCCAAAACCCACATGGCATTTAAAAAAAAAAGACAGTATTTAATGACTTAAAGGTATTTCAGTGAGGCATTGAGATTGCTGAGGTTTTTTGCTTAAGGATGTAATGGTAGGATCTTCAATATACTTTCAATGTCATTGTAAATTAAGTGAGAGACATATCCATTGATTTATCTCAGATGTTTACAATATAAAATTGTGGAGGGTTTTTGTAAAAATCATATACACAAATATATACGACACAATAAATTACACCTGCCTAATTCATCTTCTGTGTTCTCTGCTAGGAACACTGTGCCTCTCCCTCTTGATTTAATGGAAATTAGTTTCAGTGACGTACAGTGAAGTGGAGCCACCGGGTTCTTTCTTAAATTGGGGGAAATATGAGCCCCGTTACCTTTACATTTTATGAGTTGGTTGCTCTTTAGTGTTTGGCAAGACAAATAGAGTTACATACTGTGAGTGACTCAGAACAGAACTTCACTATCAATCACCTGCCTGACTCTGCACAAATTCTGTAGGGCATTCAGGACATTTTGCTGCCTATGAATATTTCAGACAAGATGAATCCCTAACAGCGTCCTGATGGATTAATACTGGAAAGCAGGATTTTTTCTTGTTTTATAGCAGTTTGTCAAAATACTATTGCCACTAAAGCTCTGCAGTAGCATGTCTCTTTAAACAGAGAAACTAACCCAGGAGAGTATCACTGGCTCCCTTCATCACAAGTCATTTGAAGAAATTATATTTAATATATTAATATTGTATGAACTGCAACAGCAGAAAATGGAGAGTTATTGCTCTATTGTTATGGAGTTTGTTTTAGCTTCTAGGTCTTTAATATGGCACTAATGAATGAACTACAGTGGATGTTTAATAAATACACTTCCTAGGCAGAGCCATCCAAAGGTACACACTATGTGCCTGGATCTGTTGTACACCTCCAAAGGTTCCCCAGTGCTGTGGGAGGAGAGTCTCTAACCCTGAAAAAACTATGGCTCTTGACTGTCTTTTCATGATGACAAGCCATCTTTCACTGCCTCACTCCCAGAAACTCTAGAAAGAGACTATTCTATATAGAGATGGCTCTGATAACTTCAACAGACATGCTCATCATTCCAAATTGCATATTATGGAGAATTGCCCTGTGAACGCATTTACCTGAACAAAGACCTCCAGTCACTACTGCAAACAAGGCCTCAAAAATGTTTAAAGTACCTCTATCAATAGTGATCTATGATCTATTTTTCTAATCAATCTACAACAAAATACAGTTATAATAAGCCATGCATATGAAATATGCATATGAAATAATACAGTCAACACAGGCTTTGACCTAATGTCCACCTTCAACTAACCTTCAGTTCTGTACTTTCATTACAGAAATTTCCTCTTGATTTTAGCTCATCTCCAGCCTTAATCTGTGCTTCCACCTCCTGTTAAACAGCTGCTACATGCCAGTCCGAGGACTGCTGCATTTCAATTCACGTGAAAAAATTCTTTTATCTCCCACGACTACTTCTCCAGGCTGTTGTAAGTATTAATTAAATTTTGCAGAAGCCTTTGAGATATTTGGATGCCTGCAAAGTGTCATTAATTACAGCCTCATGCTATAAGGAGGTATCTTGAGACTTATACAAGTCATATATAAAGTCATATGTGCCTAAGCATTCTTGAACTTTGCAGTATTCACAAAAAAACTATGAAATTTGGAGGTCAGGCATACTTTCAGTCAGAACATGAGCCTTTGCAGATCAGAGAGAAAATATGCCAACTTTTCTCATTTCAGCCTTTGTCAAATGACAGAATATTTTTCTTTATTAGCACAAATATTAAACATGATCTGACTTATATCACTGCAGTACATCTGTTGTTGTAATGGATATGAATTTGCCAAGCTATTCTCTCATTTTGTTGTAGTAAGAATAAAAAGCCCAGCCCATTAACAAGAACTGAGTAAATGATCTCACTTCATCATTTTCAAAGGGACTGATGGAATATGAAATGAGTTTCATGGTAGTAAAGCATCCCAGTATTACAGGATTGTTTGAAATTACATAGATAAATGGACAGATAGTCACAAAGCAGTCTCTTGACTATCTTTATATATATACATATAAATATGTATATATATACATATATAAATATGTCTGCATGTATATACAGATGCACATTTATATTTACATTTTAATACAAAAAGAGAAGAGTATTGTTTAAGTTTTATTATTTACGCTTGTGACCCCCAGACACATACTCATCCTGTGACAAATCAGGTTGGTATAATGGTTGTTTTCATCTGCCAAGGATCTGGCACTGCCTCTGTGCATGTCTAAATACAGATACAGGTGATATAGATATAGATGCATCTACAGCTACACATACAGAAACATATAAGGAAACTTAAGGTGAGAGCAGCTCAGGTTACCTTTTTCCATTATAAAGTATTCAATGTCCTTTTTATATCTTCTACCTCCTTTGATACAACATGAAAATACCAAGAAAGCAAAGAGAAAATCCTTGGGGGAAAAAAATGGGGGAGATTGCTTTGAAATAACATTAATCTTTAGCTGGATTTATTTCTTTATTTATTGAACATGGTTAAAATCAGGGTTTGCCCTGCAATGTCTGGATTCCTCATATAACTTTAGGCCATCTTCCCAATAAATGTTCCAGAACTGGTCCTCTCTGATATCCTATATCAGAGATGCCATGAACTGCTGGAGGTTGTGCAGTGTTTCTGGACACAAACCCAGGCTTGTTATCCTTTCAGAAAAATTTCATCATTTTAGATTTAAAGTCATAAAAGGTGCCTATTAAGGTTCAGGGCATCCCAACATATTTCTTATAAAAATGCAGTGAGATACTAACTTTCCTTTGGCATGTGGTTGAAATGCTGAAACTCAGCCCAAATGGGTCACAGCTTTCAAGCTCACAACCAAATTAGGAAAAATAGGATTGTGCAGTGCTTTGAAGTCTTTCCTTTTAGAAAACTAAAAAATAACTCTCTAAGTTCTGCTGTAAACAATGGAGGGTTAGTTTTCAAAATCACAGCTTCATGTTTAAGAAGTGCTAAGTGTGCACTTTCTGCTCCTTTATGTAAAAGTCTAATGATGGCTTAATCAATTTTACATTAATTTTACATAATACTCTGTCTTTCTTCCATGCAAAATTTGGTCACCCAGGGAAGGGGAGTGAGGTTTGCAGGAGCAGCTAAAGTATCTTAATGCATCCCAATGTCCATGAACATGATTTTGCAACCTAAATAATTTAAAATATTTTTCCCCATAGTCTTACATGTTCCACAGCATAAATGCCTCTCACATCACAACTTTCTCCTGGCTCCCTGTACCTCAGGGTACCCTGGCCCCCGCTGTGCCCTGGCAAAAGAGTATTGATAGCTGTGAAATGGGATGGATGCCTCTGGCAAAAAGCCATGCTGAGCTTTAAAGGTCATCAAAGAATTATATACAGATTCTCTGATTTGATAAGCAAAAATATTTGTATTTGAGCAATAAAAGTATTTTTCAGTTAAATCTGTTATCTTTGCTCAACTCAGATTCCCATGGAACTCAATGAAAATATGGAGATCTTCAAGAAATGTGGCCAAAGAAAGAAAAGGGAAAAAATTGTTTATTAAATATTGATTATAACCAATTAGAATCAACACTTTAATGTTAAGATAAGAAACTTAGTAAGCACCTTGAGATTAATAGAAAATAATGTTAATATTTTAGACAGGTATGCATCAATTTTCAAGATGCAGACTATAATCTACCAGGTGTAAATGTGAAATAATCCTCTATTTCCTAAAAATCCTAGCTATTCATAGCAACATACTTCATGCTATATAATATATTTTCTAATAGTTTGCAAAGTAAATGTATGAATACATATCCTTACTTGTAGTGTTGAAGGTGTGAAATTATTCCTCTATTCACACGTGGTTTTGATTGTTGGGGATTTAGAATATCCTGAAGCTTAGCTGGGAAAAAATTGCTACGGTTGAATATATTATTGTTGAAGTAATTATTCAACTGAAGTTGAAGTAATCCATAGAGAGTGAGAATTAAAAATAAATAGATTTTTCACAAAATTTACCGTGTAAAAATAAACAGTGAATTTTTAAATACTGTTTTGGGGATTCAGTGGCTATTAAAGAACACTTTGTTTTAGACACTGAACATGGTAGCATGTTTCAGTTCTCATAGCCTCTGAGCCTCCTTCACATTGCAGTTATCACAAATTCTCTATAATAACAAGATTATTTTGTTTACAAAACCACAATATTGCAAAACATTTGCATCACTAATGTAATTAAGTACTTGTGCACATGCTAATGTGTTCTACCTAATCTTAGGTTTGCAAATTTTCAATTCTGTGTAAGGGATAGAATTATAATTTTTTCCTTTCAGTAAATGCTTCAGGGTTTAATGACAAAAATTAACTGGATAGCATTAGTATTTTCCAAGAGACAAAGAAAACTATGCTGCAGGAAATTATCCTCCAACAAACAAACAAAAAATTTTCCCTTGTAAATTTTTTGACTAATGTTAAGCATGCATTGAGCTTTTAAGCAATTAAAATGTTCAACCATCATTTCATGCCCCAAACCCAGATAAAGAGAATAACTGCTGATCCAATAGTCCTAATCTAAAGCTGATTGATGCCACTGGAAACACTGTGCTTATCTGGCATCCTGTGAAAGTGTAAGGAGCTCTCTAAATGCACAGGCTAAAGTGTAACTCCATTTGAAATGTTCTCATTGAGACTAGGTGCTGTCTGTTAAAGCAAATTACTTTTAGTCATCTGTGCTACACCCTAAGGTGGAATACCTACTCATTGTTATATTAAAAGCTCATGAGTCCTAAATAGATCTTTCATTAATTACCGCCTAAGAAAACAATTGGCCTGAGCCAGAGAAAATGCAGATTAATTATCACTGCTCAGTCACTCGTAGGACTGGATCCTCAATCTCAATGTGACTATATAATACACTGCTAATGAGGCTGCATTAGAAAGCATCCTCTCCCAGTCTAAAAAATTTCTTTTATCATATTTATTACAAAAGAACTCCATTTCTTGGTTTTCAGACTAAGTCCTCTCCATATTTTTACCTATGAAAATCCTAAACCGCCCACTTATTTCTGACATTTATTCACATGTAACACTTAAAACAGCTGTCATTTACCACACAGGGTCTTTAAGAAAAAATTGATTACTTGTCCATATTTTCTTTGTTTTATAATCAAGAATTTCCAGAGTAGGGACAGCAGTCATGGAACTAAAAAATGATAAACATATTAGCAGAAAGTAGCAGAAAGGAGAAGTCTCAACTCTTCCATTATTCTCATGCTCTAGTCCATGCAAGGAGTGAAGAAACAGGATTTAAAGGACAATAAACACAACTTCAAGCCACCTCTAGCATTTCTTGTTGAACAATCTAATCTGGAATATGTCCCAGCTAGACTCCTTCCCTCGTGCTTAGCCCACCTGGGCAGGAGATCCAATGACTGGATTTACATCTCTCCAAGATGCTCACAGTATCTGAGTAGCCAGAAGGTAACTTGGAAATCCTACCTTCTCATGGACTTATGGTCTTTTATTCATGAAGTTACAGTGCCAATTATTGCCAAATGTACTGTTTAGTGCCAGGTCCTAGGCAAGGGAGCTCCTACTGATGTAATGTTCTGAAGATGAGCAGGTTATCTAATAGTTAAATTTAGAGATTAAATATAAAAAAGCCATATTCATAAGAATATTTGAACGCTCTCAATGTCATGAACATAACATTGATCCTTCATTAGTCGCTAGAAGTGTACACCTTGTGAACAGTCTTTTTCCTGGTGCGTTTTCTTTCTCTTGGTACAAAGCCTCAAATCCACATTCAGATGTCATTCTTGAACCAGGATAGTCTTCTAATTACTGAATACTCATTAGTTGAATCTATTTTCTTTCTTGTGGTTAAAATGGTGCCCAATTCAGGTGCAAAACCACTATCACTTTAGTTGAACAATTAGCTAAATTTCTAGAATGAATATTAGCAGTGTACACGACTGAACTCTGTTCCATTTATTACTAATCATTTTGATTTTCAGAGACTGCTAAAGCAATAGATCATAACATCACTGCTGACTGTTAGAAAAGGTGAGTCCTCAATTGCTTATCAAGTGACTAACAGCCAAAGGGGGATAAATCCTGCTGCACACTGAAGAGTCTTTACTTGCACACACTTAGCTTTATAATCTCAGCATTGTTGTCTTAACATCTTCTTCTTTTTTCCTTTACGGTTTTATAATGAAGATTCTTATTGAATATTTAGAGCTTGTCATATCCACTTAGAGCATACTTAGGTATAATTCAGGCCACAGTGAAGCTGTATTCATCACACTCTAGAAGTGGAAGACAAGTACTTAAGGTTCAATAAAGGCAAAGCATTATAAAACTGCCACTTTTAAGAAGTCCATATGAAAAGAAAAAAATATAATTTATATATTAGTAAAAGCTGCTCTCATAAAATATGTATCTATTCTTATGAGCTTAATTTAAATTAAAAATAAATTATGTAATAAAATTATTTATTACTGAAGTAGAAAAATAAGCTTCAAATAAGGCACCAAAAATATACTGCTGCACTAACATCAGCATTTCACTGTTCTACTTCCCCATGCAGTGACGTTAATAAAGAGTAGATTTGTGTTCATAAAATGATGTTCAATATTTCTTTAGTTTCTCTCATGCATGCAGTTAACAATCAATGCCAAATTAAGGTGAGCTTCCAGCCTGGATTTTTCCATCGATTGCTGGAAGTCAAGTCCCACCGTTATCTGTTACTGCTTTGCACTATTCATCACAGCAGCAATTTTTGTATTTGTATCTTCACAAAAGCCATAGCAGAAAAAATGTCATGAAAATTTGTAATGTTTCCAAAATGAAACTCCAGTGCCCCATGCTCTCCTCCCTCCTGTTGCTTTTTGCTTACACACTTCTCCGTCACCCATGACTTTGGCAACCTGGCAAGTGGGATCACCCCTCTTCAGGTTTCTACCTGGAAAAGTTTTCATCCCCCTGCAGAGAGGAAAAGGCCTCTAACAACAGCAGACAGAGAAAACCAGCAGGTTCATCCTGGATCTTGGGCAAGGAGAGAGATGAAAGGCTGTGTAGAAAGGCACTTGCACAGACCCAAGCAGGAGATGTGCGCGTTCACTTCAGCACAGCTGGTGTGGGTCCACACCAAGCCTGAGCGTGGACATGGACAGCAACACTATGGGTGTTAAAAATTATAAATTCCCCAAATTAATGTTGTTTGCTTTATAATCTTGAGAACAGAAAAAATGTTAAAGAAACTAAGAGCACTTGCTTTATGCCTCAGCTGTTATGTATGGTTTTCATTATTCACTGCAGCTTGAAATTCCTGTGTCAGCCCCTTCAGGATTGTCTCTGCCTTTTAGAGCAAAGAAAAAGCAATGCTAGTTGTAAAAAAACTTTAGATATTCAGACATCCATGCAGAAGTTGATTTATTTTTAATAGAACTGCTGTACTTTAGGTTTAAATCATATTAATGTAAAAGCATGTTTCCTAGCCCATTAAAGCTTAAATTGTGCAGATTAATATACTACATCTACTGCTGCTCTGTTTTGGAAAGCAACCAAATTGAAAATGCAGTTCAGTCTGAAGCAAACATATTTTTATTATTATCTTTGATATAACTGGTCTTGCTACAAACAGTATATATTGCCAGAGTAATTTGAAGCAATTGAAACAAATGAGGGTATAGTTATGCCAGATAAAATATAAGACCATTTCATTTCCTCTGTGAAATGTCAAAGTTTATGATTCTGATGTCTAGAATAGAATAGAGTTGAGATAACCACAACCCACACACCAGTTTCATTTGTGGATTGCAGACACTTCTTGATCTGTGCCAATAGATTACAGTAGTATGATTTTAAAGAGCTCATCATTTATATAGGGAGACAAGAGTTGAAATGAAAATGTGTAGACGAAAACAGCCTTCATAAAGTGAAAGAAGCCCAAGATAGCTGTAAGGTGACATAACATCTATCAGTGAAATGGAACAGCTGTCTCAGGCAAGACAGATAAAAGTAAATGACTTCAAAGCAGAGGAGGAAAGTCAGGACCAACCCTGGATTCCTCAATACAAAGGGTTGTCCATAATGGAGAAGAAGATTTGAGTTTTAAACATAGGATTTTCAAACTTCTCCATATCTGGCAGCTGCAGGACAAGTATTGGAGTACATTGTGAATTACAGGGATTCAATATGGTGATTTTTATCATTCTTTGTGGGTTTGGTATGCATATGACAAATCAGATTTATTAGAGAGAACTTTGAATTTTTTTAAGCATCATTCAATCACACTTCAAAAATGTATGAAAGTATGTTTTCACCTAAAAAACCTCTCTGTTAGAGACAGAATACTATGGAAAAATATTCATTATCTGCCTTAAACAACATAACTCATTATGAAAATTTGAAAATTACTTCTGAAATTTGAGATGTTTAAGTACTACAGAGTTGTAAATATTGGCATTCCAATTAAATGAAAATTAGTGCCTGTTTCCTTAGGGTTTCCCTTGAAATTAAGCAAGTGAACAAGAACTAATGCAGTCTATCCTAGAAGGAAATATAATTCTTAATACCCTGAAGCTGATCAAGCAAAATATTGCTATTACAAACATAATGCCATTAGAGTTGACTGGGATGATTAGTTTTGATTGGGCAAAAAATTGCCTAACACCAAAGTTAATTATCGGTTCAGAAGGAATAAAGGAAAGGGGTTTAAAATTGTTGTAGTGTGTTGGGTACTCTTTTTATGTAAAGTGAAAACTGTGCACTTACAACCATGATTTACATTATGTGAAGTCTTGATTCTCTACATTTGCATGTGAAATTAAATTTCTGACAAAGTTCTGAACATCCACTCACTGATGAACAGGTCCATCATAGCATGTATAAATAAAAATTACGGTGCTTGAACTCTCCATAACAGCAAGAAAGATACAATTAGAACTGCTGTGTGATGCCCCAGGAGGAGTCTGATTGACTGTGAGAAAACAACACAAGTATTTTTCCTATAAACAGGCCACCAATCCCTGGAAACAGTAGTTAAAGGTGAAAGACTTTATTTACTCTATTCTATTCTTGTATTTGTGCTGGTGGTGGGTTTTGCCAATTTGCTCACCAGCTATTCCTAAATACCAAATGTAATTTGCAATGTTCATCCAGTGTGATATATTCATAAAAAGAAAATTTACTAAAATAAGGCCAAGAAAAAATACTTTAATGGCAAGTTGCTGTAGTAGCATAGCTCATTTTGCTAAATACTGTATTGCATATGAAGAAATTATTATTTAAGACAAGACAACTGACAAAGCAGTGGAAAATTGTGTCTACAAACCAAAGGCCCAGTGCTTATGGACTAGCACATGCTAGTGCTGTGACATTGCCAGCAAGGTTCAAGGGGCTTCATCTGTGAGACTGGCACCAGACAATTACCAGAGAATTTTCCAATCTCCACCCTTGACTGACTTGATTGGACCTTCACTCATCTGAGGAAGATAGTGATGATGATGATCATTAAAACACAACTGTTCAAAAAGAGGCAGCAAGAGAGTTCACTGTGAAAGGTTTACTTCAGGCAGTATGTTTCATAGACCAAGCAGCTGCTCTGCCTCCATGCAGCCAGATTCCAAAAATCCTGTTGGCAATCCTGCTGATGCTCCTCCAGCCTTAGCATCTTCAGAGAGGAATACTGTCTCCATCAGATAAAAGTCTGTATATTTGCCATCATGTTGTTTGCTAATGCCTTTGATATCCTGAAGGACAATTCATTGTTTTAATGCATGATGTAGTGCAATTCATCATGCAGCAAGAACAATGCTAATCCCCTTTCCTGTTTGCATCAGCCATCACTCTCCATCCCCTACTGTATCTGAATCAATCTGAGCTCATTTATATTAATCACAAGTTGTTTGTATAGAAAAAAAGCCAGTTGCAAATTGTATGCATAGGTACCATACAGATAAGAAACATAGAGTATTAGAGAAGACAAAAAGAGGAAATGAAAAGTATGTTTTATTTTTTTTATGTTTATAAAGCAAATTAAAAGGTTAAGCAAACAGCATATAAACAGATATCACAGAAGAATAATATTCAGGAAATAGAATGTGAAAATGCAGATAAGCTCATTTAAAGGAGATTGAAGAAGAACTTTCAAACTGCCAGAACACTTAAAATTCCTTTACAATTTCCACCCTTGAAGAACTGCAGCACGAACACTATGCAGTGTTGCAGATACCTTCTCAAAGATACTCTCAGTTACATTTCTGTGCCAACTTGAATGCTTTTGCACTGAGATTTACCAGTCTCCTCTCCTAAGTATGCAAGCTGACATTTATTCATTGTCATTTCCATTATCAAGGGTTTCTTAGGTTGTGCATCAGCCACTCAGATGAATGCAGCATGCTATCACTTGTAAAGAATATTGGCTTTGACTTTTCAGTTTACAGTTAAGCCTAAATAGAAATGATTCTTGCATTTATTTGTTACAAAATGCATTACGCTATACAAAATGCATTAAAAAATTGTGCCTAATTTTTGAAAAATAATTTTTATAAAATAATTTTACAGCCAAGACAGTAACACTGAAGCTAGGTGTACCAATAGAATTGAACTACATTTTTAAGTAATTCTCTGATTCATAGCTATCATACTTTTACATGGACTTAATATGTCACAAACAAGTGTATTTTAAAGTTGACAGTACAAAATCACCCTACATTATATTTCATATTAATATTTCTCAAGGCACAGGACAAAACTCGGGTGTAAAGATGTTATGTCATTTAGAATTTACTAAGTCAGAATTCTTTTTTTTTTTCTTTAGCTTTTAATATTTATTAACCTGTCAACTTGGATGCAAGCCAAAGATTTCCATATTTCTATTAATGACTAAGAAATTTTCTTTTCTAGTCTTATATCTTATAATTGAATAGCTCATACAGAGCGAATTCAGACAAATTTAGGAGTAATCCAAAAGTACAGTTAAGCTTCAATTATACTTTTTACACCATCAGTCCTGCTCCAAAGAATCAGTTCCCCCAGAGTATTCATAGAATTCCATGTAAGGTTAATGTCATTTAGATAATAAGTAACTAATAGAGGAATATAAGTAATCGTGATATCCACACAATATTTATCAGAAATCTAGTCTAACATATAGCAGAATATTAGCATTAAAATAATTTCAAGGAACAGAAGAAAGAAAATGCACTATTTAAGTCATTGGCTGATATTTTGGTAACCAGACCTGGTAATGGTGCCTCTTCAAGTGCCATAAAGATATTTTGATTCTTTTCGGGGAGTTTTTTATTTACTAAATGGTCACAAGATACAGCTACTTCAAAGATATTAAATTTTCATCTTTAAATTTTTTTGCTTATGCTCAAATATATGATGCAAGTAAGATAAGGACTCAGACTGGGTAAACAACCAGAACCCATTCATACTGAAAAATTCCTGGTACTGCAAGGATTGTATTTTTGTGTAAACTACTTAATGAATTTTTCATAATTTGTTTGTTTGCTTCTGGTGGTTTTTAATACAGAAAGAAAATAAGAGGCTGTTTCATTACTGTGGTATTTTTGAGGCTGAAGAAATTACATTGGCAATTGCCCTCAAAATGAGGTAAATAAGAGTGTTATCACCAACAGTGTGGTTACACTGAACTTTATCTTAGGCTGAAACACTCAAGAAAACAGCAATAAAGGCATATAAGATGCAGCTAATAGTCTCATCTACAGGCTTCCAGGCATGTCTCATGGTATGTAGCAGACAATTAAGTCATGCCCTGGACTTTTTCATAAAAACAAAGTATCATAAATGTTCAGGCAAAAAAGTCCTGGTCTGAGAGGTATCAGTATTGATAGGAATTATTGAACACACAGGCAAACCATTAGATTATTACAAGATACAAGAAAGTCTTTAAAGGATTCATCCATCTGAAACAGGATCAGAAAAATATTGCTGAAGATATACTTTTTGAGCTGGATATATGTTCTGCAATATGATTTATGGAATAGGAATTCCATCATCCTCTTTATTGTTCTGCTAGCTAAAAAGAAAATACTTTGAAATGGCAGTTTCCTTCTAAAATTAAGATTTATTGAAGAGATAATCAGAAAGATTAGACTTGTCAATGTCTTCTGGATTTATGGTCTAAGCAACTCATTTTTCATTTTGCTAAACAATGCTTTAAGCTCATAATAAGTTTTCTAAAAAACACCCTTCTTTGCGTGGAGCCTTATTTCAGTAACTTTTTTTAAGAGAATAATGAGGCAACCACCAAGTTCCTAAGCCATCAGAAGCAATCCAAGACTCCTAAGCTTTCTTATGTTGCTTCCAGAATTATAAGATGAAAACTTGGTCCTTATTCAGTTTTGTTTCTAGTTATTCCTTTGTTCAATAGCTTTATGTAAATATATATATATAAGAAGCCTTGATAAAATTACATGTTGTATTTCTCAAGTAGAATGAAATTCTACTGGTACCCCCACTGTTTGATGCATTGTATTAATTAATAAGTCTCATCACATAGTAGCAGCCCTGAAACACAACAGGAAAGTAAATTCCTCATTGTAATTAGTGGCAGAGTATTTACATATTTATCCAATTCTTTTCCTCTCATCTACAAATATATTAGTGCCTTACATGAATTTTTTAGTTTACAACTTGCACACAGTGTTTCTGCCTGAATATCAGATAAAAGCTTAAAGGAAGATTTGGTCTTTTAAAGGAAATCTCTTTTCTCACTTAGCAACCATTCATCATCTAAGCCTAGGGCCTCCTGAAAGCTGCTGCAAAGAAAAGAGTGGATGTTCTGGTTTTTTCACTTGCTTTCTGGCTGTCATTTTTTTTATTAGCAGCACTACAGGGGACCAATTATACCAAGAATAAACAAGATATCTATTTGGGTTTTTCATTATTTGGCTGCTGCAGTTCCTTTTCCTCCATCAGAGATTTTCAGCAGAAAACACCCCATGGTTTTGCCTATAAACAGGATTTTGGGAGCCTACTAAGAGTAATAGAATTCACTGGTGCAGAATAAACACAATCATAATGGTAAAATTATTAAAAATGTCTCTGGGTTTGTGTCTATACAACTGCAAGCTTGAGTGTGAATTTCAGTCTGGCTGCACCTTACATTACCTTTAAAAGGATAATAGCAATGCTGCCTTGTTCCAAAAACTTTGCCAGAAAAGAACAGCTTTAGCCAGTGGTCCCCTACAGAGGATTCAGGAGATGTACTTGAGTTAAATAATAGCTGTGCCCATTTGTGTAGGTCAATGTTGTCAAATTTACAACCTCTGTCAAAGGCAAGGCCAAGTCTTGGCTTTGCTGGCCCATATGACTTACGACTTACCTTGGATATCCTTATGGCTTACAGAATTTGTCCTACTAAAATAACCTTGGCAAAGAAGAAAATCAGCCCTCAGACAAAGAAAAGAGTTTATACCACATTAAGCCACTGGGTAGTGTTTGGACATGAAAGTTTAGAGAATGGGCCACAAAAATTAATTAAGTTGTTTGTTCCTTTGACACTCAAAACACACTCTGGATGCAATCCCAAGGTTTGCTCTTGCCAGATATATTTTTGATTATTATGATTTCAGACACATTTTTCTGTTAAAGCTCAAATATGTAATGCCATATGGGCAAGAACTGAAACTGAGAGCAACTACTCACACATTTATTCACACTAATTAACACTTATAAGATCTGTGAGAGCCTTTGAGTAAAACTCTTCATTCTTACCTTCATCTTTATTTTTTGTATTTCTATTAAGCTTTCCTGCTTTTAATGCTTATAGTCTTCATGAGTTAATTTGTCTCAGAGCTGCCCCATGTTTCTCTAAGTCTGTGAAAAACCTTCCTTGCCTCTATATGTAGAATTACTTCTTCTAGAAGACAAAAAAAAAAAAAAAAACCAGACCACTTATCATCTGAGTATTAAAAAACAATTGACAACATTCATATTAAATGTCGCTAATAATGTGACTAGTAGGATAAATTACTGTCCTTGTTAATGTAATTACTTATGCCTCATATGTATTTTATATAATTATGAATCTTCTGGGCATGAACCCTTTCTCTGTCTGAAAAAAGGTGAAGAGTAGTAGCTGTGTATTTTGTATAAATGTAGGGCCAGGATTACAGTAAGAATGGTGCTGTGGATGTGGTTTGTACATCACATTTTTTGAGTATAACTTGAGAGCTGAGGGGTTTGTTATGGTGTGTATGTCAGACTGGACACATGCACACACAGTGTTACCAGCACAGGATGCCAGAATCTGTGCTAAAAATTGTGCAGGGAATGATAACAGCCTTGAGGTATTTCTGCATTTTTAGCTGCTATTGAGCTCTGAACTTGCTTGAAAATACCTGTTTCTTCCCAACTTATTTTGGACTATTAAAATAACATTTTTTCATAGAACTTTCAGTTCAAAGAAGCATTTCTATGTTACTTATTTTTTGTGAAGTAGACTTCACATTTATATTGCACAATGTCTACAATCTCTATACTTGATGAAAAGCATGAAGGAGTGCAATGATTCTGTTTCAAATCCATTTGAAATTCAATCCAGCATTGAATTTCAACCAATAGCACTTACTAAGTTTATGAGTGGGCTTAGGGAGTTAAAAACTACATGATCATGGTATCGCCAAATATGTTTGTGAAATCCTCTCTACGACTACTCGAAAGGAGGCTGTAGCAAGGTGGGTGTCTAATTCCAGACCTAAATTGCACTTTTCTCTGATGTTTTTCATTATTTCTATGAAGAAGAAGGTGTTTAGAAGGATCAAAAGCTCTGAGCTGCTTTGAGAAAGACATTCTGCAGTCCTTCATCCTGAAAGATGTCACATTGGGTATGTTTTATATTGTGCTTAGAGAGGAGACCTTTGTACAAAAAATTAATCAAGAAATTCCCTGAACAATGACAATAAAAAAAAATTTCTATTTGTAGTTTGGGCACATACTAAACATTGATATTTTGGTAAAAGAATTAAAATAATCAAAAGATCAATTATTTCAGTACTACTTTGACACAGAATAGAACACTTGGTAACAATGATCCATCAGAATACAATAACGAACATCTTGCTGATGTAGGAACTATTTTTCTCTGACATAACTCTTCAAAATATATTGGTTTGATGCCTTATGGATGGCATCATGACTCAATCAGAATCAGGGGTCTCCAGGAAAACAGCTAATAGATTATGAGGAGTACAATGCTACACCAATTCCCCATGAACGCCCATTGGGGCAGAAACTCTACCAAGTTATCCTCCAGTACTGCAAATTCCACACAGCAATACGTTCTTATTACTAGTCTTACTTTAAAATCCAAATCTAGTAGACTCTTCCCACTGCTGAGAGGCATTTTGTTATTCTTACAGTGCTTAAGAAGTACTGTCATGCTTGAGTCAACTTAAAGTGTGCCTAAATAAATAAAATCTGTCTGGTAATCGATTGTGCTTTTTTTTTCTAATCAACTTTTGAAATAAAATTAAGGTTTCTCATGCAAAATAAATTAAGACTTTGTTTCCATATCTGCCCATCTCTTCTTCCCTCATCTAACATGTAGATCTGTTGATCCACTTTTACAAGACTGGAGACTGGATTAAGTTTCTACAATGATTAGATTACAATGAACTTCATGAAATTTGTCAGCTGGAAGGAAGAGACGCAAACAAGCATCTCTGATGTAAGGGAGAGAGGAATTCAGACAGAAAGAGACAGTTATTGACTGTGGTTGGAATCTGACAGATGGCTGCACAAGCACACATCTAGGACCCTGGCTAGCCACAGCACATGCTTCTGGAGCATGTCATGAGATGATGGAAAACTTAGGCTCACTTTTCTTGGAAGAGCTATGGGACAAGATTAAAATCGGTAGGAAATGAGTTATTAATAATTCTACAACTCACAAAATAACTTGCTTTTATTGTGTTTATTCATGCACTTGAAAGTTCAAAAATGTTAGGGAATGTTTTATTTAAATGTGAATATTTGTTGAAAGTGTATAGCAAACAAATAAATTGTTCCTGGAATAAGTGTACTTCAATGGGGTACTTTCAGAATCGCAGAACAAGTAATTTCTAACAGTGAATAGAGAATTGTATTAGAGAAAAGAAGATGTTATTTTCCCAGAAACGAATTCCCCATCTCCTTGCCTCACTGCAGAGCTTCTGAGTGTAACCTTTCCCACACCTCCTTCTGCCCACGTTCCTTCCAACAATCTTAACAGAGACAGTCAGGCTGATCCTTTTGTTTGATGTAAAAATCTTTTGATATAAATACTGAATTAAAGAAAAAAAGGGGAAACTTTTGAGTGGCAAGTTTGTTTGACTGTTATTATTATTACTGCTATTACTACTCTTACAGCTGCTTCATGCTTTCTAAGAGCTAAATAGATAGTAAAGCAATTTCTAGGAAGAAAACCAATTAAACAGGGTTTTTTTCAAATTATTACACCACTTTTAATGTGTAATATAAGAAAGACTTTAATATTACTATATATTGAACATCTATCTACTCATATAGGACCAGGAAATTCATCTATATGTTGCAGCTCTGATTTATTTATTTTCTTTCCTTCCAAAATGCTGAGATTGGCAACAGAGCTACTGCTATCTCCCTAATGTGTTCCAGTATGATCATCCTCATGATGAGACTATCTGACAGATTTGCTAAACTTCCAAGGAGTTGCTTGGGATTTAGAAACACTGCTCTCATTGCCTTTAACAAGATTAGTGAGATTCTACCACACACAAAGCTTTGAGAATTTAGGTGGAACCACTTCTATAATGGTTAGACTCAAATAAATTAAAACAATTGAAATAATATTACCATAGTATACCACCAGAATTTTACAACAGTTTTTCAAAAAATAAAGAATAATTCGTCAAGGAATTTTACTTTGTCTTTCCTTCAAATATTCTTTTGTGATGTCTCCTGTCAGCCATGACAAATAATTCCCACAGCAGTACTGTTTAGTCTATTGGTGCTGTAGAAATGGGCAAGAGCTCTTTTGTTTTCTGTTGTTTATAGAGAACTGCAAGTATTTTAGAACTCTTATAAGCTATTGCTGAAGTGTTTGTCACTGTGGTATTACAGTCAGTTGTCAGTTCCAGAATATAATATATATACACACATACATTTATCTTGAACTTTGAGAAGATACAAAAATAATGAAGGAAAAATGAAAATCAGTGAATTAGTTCTAAAAATACCATATTTGTCTCAATGTTACAATGCATTATAGGGATGGGTTTGGGAAAATTGGTGGAGAGAGAATACTATTTTTTTTGATAAAAAGAAATAATGACAAAAAGAACAAATCCAGGTGAACAGCCATAGTGTACAAATCTTGAAAAATAAATGTCAGCCTTTACTATGATAACTGAGAGGAGAGGAGACCATGGCCACTAGGAAGTCTGGAATCAGAGATTTTGTATGCAGGGCAATGGGAATTCTGCAGCAAGATGCACACATCTGACTGTAACATGGAATGAAGCAGTGTGGATCCCAATACAGAGCCTGCAAGGGAGGCATAAAAACTGGGCAGCTCTCCATCTTCTGTTCTGCTCACCTCTGCCTGCTCTTGTCCAGAACATCTCTCTCTAATACCCACCTGTGGATACTTCCTGAGAAACCTGTAGCTATCAGCTGGAAGTCTTCAGAGATGGGGAACAGGAATCCTGCTGTGATTCCTCAGTGGAAGAGGGGTATGTGTGGCACTGAGGAAAACAAAAATACAGAAGATTGCTCTGCTGTTCTTTGCTCAGATGCTCTGCTCTCTGATGAAAGCATCATGAGCTCCAATGCTCCTGCAACTTTTGCACAGAGGAGGACTGACCTGTCTGGGATAACAAACCAATCCAAGAAAGCAGAGTTTCCTGTGCTACTAAATGACTGCACTGCAAATTTCACCTGTAAAGTAGTTGGAAGAGATTGCAGTCAAAATAAATGTTCTTGGTCAACTGCTCAGACATTTGGAAGCAGAAAAATCCCTGAACATTACATTATTACTCAAATATATCCTTTATCCTTTGTTTTATAAGCTTTCCTAGGAAGACATCTTATTAACACTAGCTTTTAAAATAGCTGTACTGTGTGACACAGATAAAGTGCTAAAAGTCCATATCTTGTGGAGGGTGCAATGATAGGCAGTTAGAGAAGACAGTTTGGGGTGAATAGCATGAATGAATTTCAACCATTTCAGTGTTTTCATACTCAATAACCCCGTTCCCTAACCTGTAATTCACCACAAACCTCTACAAATACTTGGGGCACTGCTGATTTGCTGCTGGGATTTATAGAGTGAAAGATGGGATTCACAGACTACATTGTGCTTCATGGCAAAAGACATTCTTTGTCAAATGGTTATATGAAATTTGTAGTCAGAACTACACAGCAGCTACACTTCAAGGCTTTGGTCCTGTGAAAACACACCCAAGCAAATAACTTGCCTATTGATTTAAGGGTGCACATTTTGATTACAGAGAGGCTACTCACATAAGCAAAGCTCTGCATGTTGTTTTGCATAAATTAACTTGGATCTCATCATTATGTCTCAGTTATTCCTCAATTCATGCAATATATTTAATATTACTGGTTATATAAACCAAAGAAAAAGCCACTTTACAAAATAAAGGTCTCCACATATATTTTTGTAACTCACCTAATTTTCAAGTAGCTGGCTTCCCTTCCCCACATCTGTATTTGTCATTTAAACAAGTAAACAAACTAACAAACAGAAAGCATTGCTTCTGGACTTCATTTTTCTGCAATTTTTCATCTTCTAACAAGGGTGCTGATGTAGTTTGGTAAAAGCTTTGGTGAAAAGATGCTCTAATTGGTGCAGATGGATAGTCACAAAATAAGTTTAGCTCCACAGCCATCACTAAACAAAGGAGTTTATCTATAAACTGTAGTGTTTCCTCCAGAGTTAGTTTCATTCTGACATTTATTTCCATTTCTACTCATTTTGCTTCTCACTGACAAAATTATTTCCCAAATTACCTTATTTTTTCCTCATCATTCCTTATAGTTAAGCACTACTACAAAATTGGTTCGGCTCAATTTACATACTAAATGCAGTAAAATGTGTTACCCCAGAAGTACATGCCTCAGAATGTGACAACCTGAAAACATGTAATTTTCCATGTTAAAATGGGTTCAAAAACTGTGAAATGTTTCCTTTTTTTTCATTCTTGCTAGGCAGATAAATTTGCTCTATTTCTAGACCAGCATAGTCAGTTCTTAAAGTAATTTGTAAGAATTTATCTCACAGCAAGAGAAATATTTCATTTTATATAAGTTAGGCTTTTAAGTTAAGAGTTGTCCATCTTGGCCTAATTACGTGGTTATTCAAAATATTCTCAGAACAAGTCAAACTGGTGAAATTGCACTAAAAAAAGCAACTATGCTTTAATTTGGTCAGAAAACTAAGTGAAAACTGTAGCTTCACTATAGATTTTAACACAAGGTTTCTAAGTAAAATTGCCAATGTTTCAATGCAAGTCATCTGACTTGAGTTAAGCAAATCCATTTGGAATGTATCATTATTGAAGTTCTTTTGCTAGTGTAAATGCATCTGAGATGCTGGAGACCATTGGGCTCATCACACCATTTTTACGCTACTCATTCTCAGTTTATTTCATGCCAGAAAGATGTGCCTACTCCCACTTGGTTTAAAACTGCAATACAGGAGCCATTTAGGGCTTTAAAGTAACTCCAAACCTTTAATGTTGACCTTCAGAGCACTCATATTCCTCTAGACCTGTGTTAGGTTTATCAAAAGAAAGGTCTCAGTGTATCTGGGCAGTGTGGGCATTTGGTGTGGTTGGTAGGGAAAGGAAATTGAGAAAAAAAGAGTGCAGAAGGATGGGAAGTTGTGTTATCCCAAGTATAAAAGATAAAAAAGAAAAAAACGATATTTCTTATTGAGGAGTTAGCAACTTGTTTTATTTAATGTTATCCTATCCCTTCAGACAAAATTCTGCTTGCTCCATCCATTTCTTGAATAGAGGCTCACCTGAACTTCAGCTAACTGCACATATCCAGGGCCCCAAATGTTATATACAGTGTATTCATTGATGTCAATATATGTGTATATACTTTTTACATAGCATTCTAAGTACAATATTAACAGAATCCATTTCATGAATGCTATTCCTAATATCAGATGTGAAATTAATAAAGTGAATTCCTTGCACTGATTGGACTGACCTTGGAAGTATTTAGTAGATCCAGTATTTAGAAGATTTAGTATTTAGTAGTTTCAAAATATTAAGCTGAGTAATGTTTTATTGAGCTTATTACACTAAACTGTGTAAACATATAGTGAACTGAACAGTGCTAAGGCATACACACAAAAACTGATCCACACAGATATGGGTCACAGGATACTGTGTCAAGTATATAAATATCAATATATAGTCAAGTAATAAATACCAATAAGTTCTGGAAACTAAAAAGAACCAAAATTATTGAATTAATTAATAAATTGACTTAGAGTAATTGGTTACATTTTAATGCAACTGCTATTAAAAAAAGAGCACAATTATTTTTACTATCTAGTTTGATTTGAATCACAGTTAAAACAACACATTTCTGACAATTTTGTAAGTTTGTGTGCTAATATTATCTTATTTCCTGTTTTGCCTTATGCATGGAGTGCTTTAAAATACTGCAATAAATTATCAGAAGTTTACATTTTATATTGCCTTAAGTTTATCAGGAAGAAGTATACCTAAAATCACTGCTTAATTAGAATTCAATATGTGATTCCTTGGAGTTTCACTTAAAGGAATAAAAACTCACCATGAAGTTTCAGTTTTTCCATTTCTCTCACAAAGAGAAAGAGTCATTGAACAGAAATTTATTGCACTTTTCCCCACCTTGACAGCCCCTGGAAATGGAAAGCAAGCCCTTGAGCCTGGCCAGGAATCCAACAGCTTTGCTTATCATGCAGTTTTCTCCTCAGTTCCCCCTTC
Organism: Notiomystis cincta; assembly: GCA_013398075.1. Classification (NCBI taxonomy): domain Eukaryota; kingdom Metazoa; phylum Chordata; class Aves; order Passeriformes; family Notiomystidae; genus Notiomystis; species Notiomystis cincta. The sequence continues at coordinate 95,846 of VZRX01005105.1, read as the reverse complement.
CAACAGTGGATAAGGGCAAAGACTATCTGCATACAATTACAATTTTGGGGATGTCTTACAGTGTCTTTGATTTTATGTGCCTTGTTTAAGGTACATAAGGCTAGTGGAAAAATAATCAACTTCCTTTTCCTGTTGGACCCTAGACAAATGATTCTCAGCTTTACCCACAATTTATTAGCTACTCCAGTTTACACTTAGTAAATGGTACAGACACTACAAGAAATGTTTTGAACCTTTCCTTAGTCAGAAGACTTTTTACAACTTCATATTCAAGGACTATGTGTTTTTTCTGTCTCTGCAATAGTAACTGGGTTTCTCTGTAATATAAAAATGCAGTTCTGGTTATTGCCTGAACATTTTGTACTCAACTAGATATAATAGTTTACTTTCTCCTCCCAGAAGGGGTTGCTTGGGGTAAGAAATAATGCAGCACTAGAAAAGGAAGTCTATATGAGCTTTGTACAGGACTTAGCACTGTGTAGGGGTGGTGTTGAGCATAACCTTCAGGCAAAAGTGCTCTTCACAGTCCCAGTTTCTTAAATAGAACCTCTTTTTAGTTCTCTGCAGGTCTAGAAACCTTTTTCAACATCTATGCTATCAGCTGGATTTTTGTTGCCCAGTAATTAAGAAACTGCTTAAAATCAACTACAAAATAATATTTTATTTCTTCCTTCCCCTGTCCCCTTCCCTCCACTGCACTTGCCTCTATATACAAACTGTTTAATGTATCTTTCCTATTCTTTTTATTCACAATGTGTCCACAATGCTGAGTTTTAGGGTTGAAGTAATTTTACAAATGTTTATCAGTTCCAATGTTAAAAATAAGTTGAACCAATGTGGTGTTTTCAGCTGTCAGAGCTCAAAAGTGAGAATTATAACCATCCATGCTGGGAACCAGATATTTGGTGAACTGTAAGCTTTTCTTCAGGCAGAGGAAGCTACACTCATGCTTGTCAAGGAGATTAACGAGAAATCTGATTGAGTCTGGGAGACTATTGCTGCAGTGGATTACAAGTTTGATCTTCTCTTTTTTCAGGGATAAACAACCTCAAGGGCTAGGACACTGGCACAGAAAAGCAGATAATATCACTGGCTGTGAAGAAAAAGTGTGGCCATATGGCAGGCCCAATAAATGAAAGCAAATGAAAGTGAAGCAATCAATTCAATAAAAGTATGGTTGTGTGCTGTTGTACAAAATTGTCACTTTTATTTTTGTATTTGTAGATTAACGTGCACTCTTCCTCCAGCTCCTTTCTATCTTATTTATTCAGGCTGTATACTCTTTTTGGAAAGGTCAGTCTAGTATTAGGACTATGCATTGGATCCTGGAGCTGACATAGTGCAAATGTTTAAAAATGAGTCTTTGAATAATAGATTGAATAAACACAGGGATAAAGATTTATAGCTGTTGCTGGAGTGTGGAATTTCTAAAACTGCATAGTACACTACATAAAAAGGAGGGAAATTAAGGAGAATTTAGCAGTTGACAAAAAAGACATGCCCCCTAACTCTTTGATCTCAAGGATCACAAGTGTATTCAAAGAACAACTAAAAAAATCATACAAAAATTGAGATTAAGATTGTCAGAACTGGACATTTCCCTCTAGATTGCATGTGTTTTTTTTCCTTAAACAGATAATATTTGTGAATATAAAAACAAACAAAACCCCCACCAACCAACCAAACAACAAAAAAAGATAATGATAAAAAAGCAGGATTTCAAAGTTTTCCTTTGGAATATTTGTTATATTCAAAAGCTATTGCAAGACAAAACATCATACATACATATATATTTACTATATATACTATATATATACTTATTTGTAAAAATAGAGCTATCCTAGAACAACCAGTAAGTAAAGTAAACCACAGTAACACCCAACAGCATTAATTTCAGTGATAGCACATCTGCACTAAAAGCAGCTTTCTCCCTTCTCACTGTATGCTTTCTGAGCAAGATCAAGAAAGGATTCAGATGGTTTTAACTCTATCCTAAAGCAAGATGATCACTAAATCAGATAAACTATTAATCTGTTTAAAGCTTGTTACTCCTGTTTTGCCAAGGCTGAGATGCTTTGCAGCAAAAAAAAGCAGCCAGGACTCTCTTCCTGCCAAGAATCAGACATCTCATGAATGTTTCATAAATGTTTCTCTACTGAAAACTCAAGGATTAAGCAAACACTAGTTCAGTTTGCAAAATCTCCCACTAATGATTTTTAAATAATTCCAAAAGAAATCTTGGCCTCATTTAAAGCAAAAGTAAATTTTACCTATAACTTTTAGCCACAATACAAACCCTTTCAATTTTATCCCAGTGCACTGAATATTCCCATAACTATTTTTGCTACACTTGTTAAACTCCTAAATAACTAGATAGATGGCTTCTTACTATTAAGTAAAATCTGCTTAAAATTTGTCTAGATAAATCCACACTTATGCCTGCATTGACTGCTCATAGAAAATATTCACTTTAAGAAAATAAGGTTTCAAAGTAAAGCTTTGCCATTTAGAATGTAATATCACCACACCCTAAAATTATGAGTGAAATAGATCAGTTCTCAAGTCAGCACCTTTTAGAGCAAAACATTTCAACAGAATAGCAACAGTGTGTCTAAAAGGATGTTGATAAAGAGTCCTCCTCTACTTAGAAAATCATAAACTTCATGCAAGAATGGAGAAATAATAATAAACACCATCAAGATTTGCTTTTCAAGTTTGCTGGAATACCAACATGGAATATTAAAACACACTAAGAAAGGGGCTTATTGCCTGATATGCATTATGAGTGTAATCGCTGTCACTGCACCTCACACATCTCACACAACTGGGAACTCAGCGGAGAGATGACAAAGAGAAATTTGCCTTTCCAGGCAATAAAATGGCAAGAGAGCTGCTCACAAACAGCCACTGGGTGACTGCAGCAGGCTGCACTGCCCTAATGATGCACAGATGTAGGTGCAGCTGGAAGGGCTTGAAGGGCTGGCGCAGCGCAGCGCTCGGTGGACCACTTCCAGCCCTGGCAACACAGAGCTCAGCTGAGAAATCCTGCCTTCTGCCTCCCCAACAGGAGTGACTATCCTTTAACAACTGATGACCCTATAGAGAGTCAGCTGCAAAAGGACACACCATGCTCAGGAAGTAGAGAAGACCATATGCTGTTTAACTATCACAGGATATGTAAGCTCTGTGGTGGCTGCGTGAATGTCACTGTATTAATGTGGAACATGTCACCTGAAGAGCAAATATTAAAAAATATTTCATGTGTGTGTACTATATCTATATATAAGGCATGCACTGTGTGTGTATATGTACAAACTTTGGTAGAAAATATTTTATACTCACAGCTGACAAAAAAATCACTTCCTTGTAATGAATGTTCTTTGTCCTGTTTGCGTTTTGTAGTTTGCAAGCACAAAACCACAGAATTCCCATGGTTCTTATTATATGAAATGGTCTAAATCCCTCAGTCTTGCCCTATAAAATCATAAATTATGTTCCAGACCACATAAATTCACAAGACAGAGGGAAGTGCTGCACTGCAGTAATTGAGATGGCTCTTAGAAAGCCTGGACACCAGCAGCCATGGCCTTACAGCAGTGTGAGGTATCTCTGCTAGCTTGAGCAGATGCCATGTGCTATGGTCATGGCTGGACTGCTACTAGTGGGAAAACAGGCTTGTTTGCCCAAAGTCACACTGCTGTGGGGCACAGGACTTTGCTGAACAAGTTTCCTTAAGGCTCAGAGTGTACTTCAAAGCAAGCTGTACAGTCCTTTAACTGACAGCATTAGCCAGAACATCCAGCTACACCTCTCACTAGAAATCAGAAGTTAATTTTTCTTCTCTGTTGGAAGTTTCATGCATTAATTAGTCCTAAGAAAATTAATATAGTCAAGATTGCTTAAAAAATGCAAGGTCTATTTGCTTAGGAAACAGAGATAAAATGCAAAGTAGTATGCATTCTACAGAATTAAAGTCACTGAGTCAAAAAATTGTGTGACAACTGAACTTGCTAACGTTAAATTTATTAGTGTGCCTGTACAAAATAGTAAATATATGAAGTAGCTCTAAGAGTCCTCTCTGACACCTTAGATTTGTAAAGCAGCTTTAATGAACTTCTACCTATCATGGCTTAACTCCAACTGGCAACCAAGTCCCACACATCTCTCTCATTTTCCCTCAGTGGGAGGGGAGAGAGAATTAGGAAAGTAAAAACGAAAAAAGTCATGGGATGAGATACAGGAAGTTTAATAGGTAGAACAGAAGTCAAAAAGAAGGAATTCATTCACTGCTTCCTTGGGCAGGTAGGTATTCGACCATCCCACGAGAGCAGAGCTCCATCACACCTAACCATCACTTGGGAAGGTAAACACTATCACTCCAAACACCCCACTCTTCCTGCTTCTTCCCAAGCTTTACATGCTGGGTATGATGCCATATGGTGTGGAATATCCCTTTGGTCAGTTCAGATCAGCTGTCCCAGCTCTGTCCCCTCCCAATTCCTTGCACATCCTCAGTTTGCTGGTGGGATGAGGAGCAGAAAAAGCCTTGACTCTGTGCAAGCACTGCTCAGCCACAGCTAAAACATCCCTGTGACCAACATTGTTTCCAGCACAGAGCCAGGACACAGCTTCATACTAGCAATTATAAAGAAAATCGACTGTATCCCCACCAAACCCTACTGAAAATTCAGCCCTAAATGGAAATGCTGATCTCATTGTAAGAAATCACAAAATTTCATTTGACTACAGTGACATGAAAATATCATTATGGACATTCCTTCCTTCCTCACAGAACCTAAAATAGTCAACAGGCTCTTAATACAAAGCCTGCTGTAGCTGATGGGGAACTCTCTTTTAATTTCAAGAGGTACCTTGAACAATAATACAAAATCTGGTTTGAAGCAAGCAACCATATGTGTCCCTTCTGGATCTACAATGATTTTTACTTAGTATTAACAGTCTTTCAGTAGAAAACAAAACAATACAAAATACAAATACCTTTGTGTCCTTCACAGTTGCATTTTTAAGTTGAATATTTACTATATTTTTCTGTATATGGCACTAAAGTTATTTGGTTTTATGCTACCAAATAACATACTCATACAATCTTGAAAGAGGTAACAATATTTTATCTATTTAATTTACAGTGGTTTTGTTCTGCCCAGGATATGAGATCTTTTTCAGAGAGATCAGGTTTCCATCAGATCATCCATTTGTTGGTAAACATTTTGGTGCCAAGTGAGGTTTCTATTGCCAATTCTAAAAAGTTTTGCTTGGATCACTTAACTTTTCTGCTTACTGGGAAATCTGTGACACGGCTGCAATGAGATGTTGATGGGGAAAGGTGCTATTTCTTTTTAACGCAAAAGTAGCCAGTGATTCCAGCGTGTCAGGAAATAGCACAGCCTCACAGAAGGAGAGCTCCTGACAAGAGGAAGATATATGAGCAAAGTGGATTTCTCAGGCTAGTAAGCAGAATCCCTGGCTATCTAGCTGAGGAGAGGATGAGAGAATAAAGACTGAAGACAAGAAAAATGGAGACCTTAAGCAACATACGTATACACATTTATATACTGCTGTCACTGAGCTTTCCTCATTTTCAATAAATGCAACATAGAAACAAACAAAAAAATCCATCCCATTTTCCATGTCAGAATTCATGCACAAAAACGTTTCCCTGTGACAATCATTTGTAATGGAGAAATTCATTATACTTCTGCTGCACATTTTATATCCTCTGCTTTCCTATGCCTGAGTGAGTAGGCTGCTTGTTTCTGTCTCTGCATTCTCCCTGCTTTGGATGTAACAAATCTCTCTTTCTGGGGTCTCCAAAAGCTCATTCTTCTTTCACATAAAAGCTCTCTGTAATGACCGAGAAAAAGTAAAACACATCCAAATAGAATTCCAGATACACTACTGGACTGTTTGTTTTGCATTTGATGTGCACAGAGGTAGATAATGGAATATTAAGCTTCCTTCAGAAGAGCTCCACTGCTCCTGAAGCAGACTGTTCAAGCTCCATGAGCCAGTAATGTAGATACATGACTCATTTGACTGCTGGGACAAGCACCTACACTTCAGGATTAGGAGGTCTACTGCTATGTACAATATAAATCATGTCTCCTGCCTGACCACTGCATACTCTGCTCTGTGGTGGAAGTAGTTGTTTGGCAAAATATTCTAAATTTGAGGATCTCATTTTAACTTTGCCCATGGTTCCCTATGCATTATCAGCCCAAGCATAGGTTAGTAAATTGTAGAATTTGTAAAAGCTCAACTAATCTTTGCTCCAGCTACCAGGCCAGCTATGAAAGATTTGCTTTGATATAGGGAACAGGAAAGGTTTGAGTCACCTTTTTTATCCTCACTCTGTAAACACTGCATGGCAGTCTAGATCACTCTTAAGTACTCAGCTGTTGTAGTCTGGTCCATTAGTCAACTCCTGACCTTATTCCCCTCTGCCAGGGATTGACAAAAGCAAACAATTTCCAGGGACCTGGGAAAAAAAAAATAAGCAGACCAGGTAGTTGTTCTTTCCAATTCATCCATCCATCCAAGAAAAAGACTTCTTTCATGGTGCTGCCCCACCATCATAAAATTAGCTCCTAGAAATTTTGTCTCTCCTTATTTTGGGGAGGGTCATACCCAACTGCCTACTTTGCCACACATCATTACAGAAAAAGTGACAGGGTACCTGCTCCCATGTTTTGATTAACAATCTGCTGAAAAACTCTTTCTGGTGATGTAGGTTTTAATTTTCATACATAAAAATAAAATTAGATTTAAGATGAAAGATATTCTGAAACCCTTTTCTGTTTGAAAGTGTAAGACATGTTTTGTTCAGAAACAATAACATAAAATACTATGAGCTTAAATTAATATAAATGGTTACTGTGAATTAAGTCATTAAGAGAAAGCATAAATTAAAATACATACAGTTCAGACATAGTTCACATGTTTATTTTACATTGTTGGAATGTTTTAGAAACTGTGTTGCTATGAGGCAATGCAGAAAGAAATAATGCTATTTTCAAAATTACCCATAAAATTGTTTTTATTTTTATTTCACACTATGGCACTAATACAAACTTGTCATTAGTAATCTAAATTCAGAAGACAGGGCACCAGACCTTCTGCAGTTATTCTGCTGCTGCTTTTTTATTTTGCACAGTAATTTAAACCCATTGGAATATCATGCTTTTGTCTTTACTCTCAGCCTAATTCTCACTGCATCCTAATAGGCCAAGCAGTCATGGCAGGTGTAATAAACAACTTCTGCATTGCCAAATACATGCAGAAATTGAAGGACATAAACTAAGAAAGCTCCTGCACTAAATCCAAGAACTTACTGTAACTGATGTAAAACCTGGTGCAGCTCCATCTGTCTATCTGTCTATTCCATCACATGTCTGTTGCTCTTTTTTTTCCTCTTGGAATACTTCCTGAACTTACCTGGGCTTTTATAAAGGGGTAGGAGGGAGATGATTTTCACATGCAAAAAAAGAAACCAAAAAACACCAATCTAAACTTCAATGATCCCTGGTCATTTTAAGCCCGTTATCTGGGCTAAAATTTCCTCCCCTAAGCTTCCAAAAAAGTTAGGAAGTTAAATTTGTTTGACACAACATGAAGATAAGAACATCTGAAGCAAATTATCCCCTTAACACTCTAATAAAATCCTAGAGACTATCATGAAGTGCAAGTGGAACTAGAGCAGGAAGTTTGAAACTGGGATGAAATTCTGCTTTCTTCGTGTTAATAATGAGTTCTGCTATCTTCCTGCTCTCAGTGCAGGGGGAAAAAAAAGATATCAGTACTGAGGAAATCTTATTAGATTCAACCCTATTTTTAAACAGCTAGGATCAAAATCTTCATTCAGACACACTGGTGCCACTCCATTAAATTCCAGCAGTGGCACCACTGGTAGAAAAAGAATGGCACTCAGATTTTTCACCATTAAGTAATCTGTTTTCATTACCTTCTCAGCAGTTTGTTTCATTTGCCTGCAGTAGAGAAACTAAAATTAGAAAACATTTCATGTTCATAGTTAGTTTGCTTCCAACGTGAAAAAAACAAGTCTATAAATTTGTCTATTGGATTATGGCTTGTGCAGTTCTCTTGTAAAGTTGTCTTTACATTATAGTGATGAACTGTAAATGGTGTAGTGCATTATTTTGTCCAAAGTAATTCAAATTAATGACCCTAGAAATATTATTTTAGGTGACTGTTATAAAGCATTGACAATACCCATGAATATTACCAGCAGAATTTGTTTTCTTCTTTGTAATGTATGCATTGCCATGTGTTAATAAACTATTTTCTGATCATCTTCAGAACTTGCTCTCTCTTGCAGGAAATCCACTTGCCAGTCTTGTGTCAATTCTAGTACCAAATGAATGTCAGGTAAATGCTGATAGCAAACTATCAAATATTTGAATGCATTTTTCTTGCCTTTACTTGCATACTCATGTTCACATTTCACATTACCTAAAGCATCACTGATTCTGACTGAAAATAGAAAAATACTGAACTGTGATGATCTCTTAAGTTTTTCACCTTGTAACTGTGAGAATTATGTTAGCTTAGAAAATCTAAATTTTTTTTTCATTTATATGAAACTTTCAAAAAAGGGAAGAAGAAAAAAATGCAAATTATTTTTCTGGTTCAGATAAACATTATTCTGGATGCTAAAACTGGATTTGCTTCTCAAAATGGAAGAGATGTGTGTTTTCTTGCACTGTACTGGCTCATGACATCCTTACTAAGAAAGTGTTAAGCCTTACCACATAACACTTTGAAATTATTGCAAATCAAAATCCCAAATTTCTTCCAAACCACACAGCACCAAAATTAGCACACATTTGGAAAATATGCCATCATAGCAGTGTCCAGAGACACTCTTAAGAAGCTTAAAGATCAGAGATGAAATTATTTGAGCTTCACAGAAACTTCTCATCACTAAATACTGATTTCAAGACTACTTCAAAAAAAACCGCTGTAGCAATGATGGTAGTGAACACCTGTTTTCTGTAGTTGTGGAGGAAGGAAGGAAGGAAGGAAGGAAGGAAGGAAGGAAGGAAGGTTCTTATGGTATTTATTACTTTTAAGTTTGGCAAATAATGGCAGCTATTGTCCACTACATTTAACATAGGACAGAAGTATACTAAATATACTAAAAAAAAAAAAAGGAAGTGTTGCCTCAGGATAATGACTTCTAGAATAATTAAACTTAGAAGACTTTAAATTTTTGTGTATTTTTAGGAGCAAGTATGCTGTGATGGGCAAAGATAGTGAATTAATTGCCTTTTGTTTTCTTGTCAATCTGTATTTAAAGATTTAAATAGCTTATGCACTTGTTAAATACACTTGAAATATGCATTTAAGTGCCTTTATTAAGAAAGATGAGCCTATGCTTTTGTCAACTGTGCACAAAAGGAATAACCTTGTCTCACTTAAGAATCAGGTTTACTTCCTGGATATTGGTCTTTCTTAATGTCCAGAGAATGTGTATTTGAAGGGATAAAATCCAAACAAACTGCCAACTACCAAGTTATAAAACACACTTCCTATTTTTACACAACATACTTTTTAAACTGAACAAAGGTATTGCAACAGAACGTTCTGTTTGGATCCAGGGAACCATTCCTCAAGGAGACCTACAGGCTTTGTCCACCACTGTAATCATGCGTCTCATAAAACACATCTTCTTATTCAGGCTTCATGAGAGCCTCTCAAGCAAATGAGAACTGTGAATCCACCAGTCCAGTACATAATAAAAGGATAATCTGAACTGCTACCAAATAACCTACATCAATTTACCCACAAGATTTTTCCATGTAAAATATGAAGTCCTTGCAAATACCCCTTATTTTGCAATTACCACAGAATAGTCTTTCTCCAAGTTCTTGCTGGTTGATTTGACTTTGTTACTTGTAATAGTTGCTATAGTTAACTACATTCTTGGAGTCTACTTTAAGTCGAGAATCAGGATAAGAACAGCTGTACTCTGTCAGATAGTCCAGAATTAATATCCCTTATCCAAGGAAGTGCCAGATGTTCACAGTAAAGCACAAAGAACCTACCATAAGTTACAGACTTGTAAAGGTATTTTCTTTTAGTCTTCCCATAGCAAGACTCAGGCAAGTATTAAAGTTAAGATTTTGCCACTTTCTACAAGGTAATTTTTCTTGTTACATGAATAGCTAATTATTTCCCAAAACCTGCACCCTCTTCTGCTATGTGCTTCCCTTCCTTAAAACTGTGATCCACAGGAAATCTTGAGAATGTTTGTAAAATTTTATTTAAATATTGAAAGTTGTCTGTTTATTAAAAACACCTGCTTAACTTGAAAAGAAAAAAGAAAGAAATTAAACCTTTTGGAGAGCTCAGTCTGGTTTCTTTCCTTCCCTCCAGCAACATATGGCAACATCTGCTGGCTTCCTGATGGATAATGACTTGCTGGCATTGACTTTTCTGCAACCAAAACTTCTTAAAGTGGCAAGTAGATAAAAAAAACATATAGGCACATATAAAAATACATGCTTTCAAGCTCTTGAAGTTTGGTATCACTGCATGAGCAAGCAGTTATTTTTCTGACATCAACACACTGAGCATAAAGCCCATCACAACAACTTTGTTTCTTGCTGAGGAAACATGAATTGCCTTTTGCTTACTGACAAACCACACAGCAGAAACTGTTAATAGGAGGACACTGTCATTTTGCAAAATGAAAGAGCGGACACTTCAAGTTTTAAACATTTATTAAGCCTCATCAAAACAGTTTCAAACATGTGACCTAGTGCTGTGTGAGGCAAATTTGTTTATTTCCTGGATGATTAAACATGACACTTGTGCGGACGGCTTCCGGAAGACCTTTCTGTGCAGCTCATGGACATGGGTGTGTTTTCAGAAGTCAGGACGGTCCTTCTTCAGTCTGCTGTAGTCCACAGTCACAGAGTAGAACTAGGAAAGGGGAGGGAAAAATATTAGTTAAGGAGCTTGACTACACATTTTCCCTGGTATTTACTAAAAATATGCATCATTGAACTCATGTCAGGAAACTGAAATCATATTTGAGTCTGCGAACTGGACAATAATAAATAAAAACTCTTGATAAGCAACTACTTTTTAATATTAATTCTACACTATCAGAAGCTCTACATTTAAAATGAGGCAGTACACATGTCTTCCATTAGAGAAAACCCACAGTGTCTCTTCTTAAACCCAGAATTAGAAGTCCATTTAGAGGAACTTTTTACAGTACTGCTGTTTAACCATTTTGCTCAGAATCTGTGGCTCCTATATACTGAAGGCAAAAGCCAGCTTGCCAAGTGGCACAAAGCACAGTGTCTGTGAACAGACACTGGCACAAAGGAACATTTAGAGCAGTGCTACAAAAGCCAAGTTTGGTTTAAGTAGCTGCATCTACAACTGCAAAGGATGACAAGGAGGAATGAAAGTCAGAACAGATCCTCTCACACACTCAGTTTATACTGTTATAACTGGACTCCTTTACAAGCAATCCAGAACAACCCAAAAAGTGACTGAGGACAATGAGTTTACAGACTAACTGCATATTTTGGCACCCCAGCCTGACTTGACATCAAGCATGTGATAGTACAGTTTTTCTTAAAAAAAAAAAAAAAGGAAGAAAACCATGTAACTATTAGCTTGATTATTTTTAGTGATAACCAATTTTTAGTTTTTATTAACTTTCTCAAAGAAAACAAAACAGCCTACAGCACATTCAAATTATAGCTTTCTGTCCAACTCCTACAGTAATCATCAGGTCTTCAACTCTTTTCTTTGGAAACAGACTAGAGAAGTTAATATGACAAAGAGAAGTTTACAATAGAAAAAAAATCTCATCAAAAGCTAAAACTTGTGTAACAAGAACTTTTTACTAAAGAGTTATTCTCAAATTAGAGTATATGTCCTTTTCATTTCCCAGAGTGCAGATTTGGAAAAAAATGTCCCCAATGATACACACACCCAAATATGGCAAACCCTGAGGCTGTGTTTGCATGTTAAGGCAGAAGGGGAATGCTACACAAGAATTTGTGCTGTGCACTATGCTGGATTTGCTGAGTTTAGATATTTACAAACCAGCGACATTCCAGCTGTGAACAGAATGAAATGTTCTTCATGGACTTTTAAGGGAACCACGACCTGCCTTATTTTGGAAGTGTGGGTTTTTTCTACTTATTTCCATGATTGGAATAATTAGTATATGGTATCAAACAAGACACTAGCTTCGAAAACACAGTAGATTTGCTTTTTCTGCAGCTTGAGAATAATCTTCCAATACTCTGAACAGCAATCTACTAAAATAGCACTTCTGTAAAACATGATTAAATGTAATTCGTGTCCAGAGAAGGGCAATGAAGCTTGTGATGGGTACAGAGTAAGTCATATGAGGAGTGTCTGAGGGAGCTGTTGTTGTTCACCCTGGAGAACAGGAAGCTTGGGGGAGATTGTCACTCTCTACAACGCCCTGAAAGGAGGTGTAGCCAGGTAGGGATTGGCCTCTTCTCCCAGGCAACCAGCAATGGGACAAGAGGACACAGCCTCAAGCTGCAGCAGGGGAGGTTCAGGTTGGACATCAGGAAGAATTTCTGCCCTGGCAGGATTGTCATATATTGAAACCCCTGGGTGGGGTTGGAGTCACCATCTCTGGAATTGGAGAAGACATGACTGGACATGGCATTTAGTGCTGTGGTCTAGTTGACAACATGGTGTTCAGTCAAAGGTTCAACTCAGTAATCTTGGAGAACTTTGCCAACATAAATGATTCCACGATTCTAGGGTTTCTGTAAACTACTAAATATTTTAGACATCTTTTCATGCTTCCTCCTAAGTTCAGTGAAATTAATTGAATATCAGCTAAAAAACATTTCTATTGCATCCAGTTACTTACAATACTGTTTTGTTTTCAAAAAATCAACTCCAGCTCTGAACCCATGGGTATGTTAAACACTGACATTTTCCTGCAGTGCTTCTCATAAGTAAAGGCCAACAGCTTAGAGCTTAGAAAACTGTAATTCAGAACTTCTGGGGTTTTGTCCTTCTCCTTGTAGTTTATTTCTGAGTATTATGAGCCAGGAAATTCTTCCTCTCACTTATGGCTCCTCTTTTCCTCACAGTGCAATAGATATGACTGCTTTCATATAGACTCACTCACCCCATTATCAACCATCATTAGGAGAGTTTTAAATCTCCAACTCAGCCATCTCTGCTCAGAGTTCTAGAGACAAACAAATGCTGCAGGAATACATCACTCATCCAACTACTTCCCATATAATCAAATATCCTAAAGCAGTAGGCTACACCTCTAATATGATGTTTCCTAAAAATCTGTATTTCTCATTTTACCTTGTACTGGTCACTGGGAGACATTTTGTTCCACGGTTCTGGGTTATTTTTCTTGTCCCAGCTATTGAGAGAAATGCAAGATGTGAGAGAATATCAACACTATCTTCAAAATTTAAAAAATGAAAATCATATGTGTTCTGTGGTTATTAGGTCATGGAGTCACCCATCCAAGCAAGTTTCCATAGAAAAAGGCACCATCCTTTGTCAGCAGTCTCTAAGTGTCATGGTAAGCAAACAGATCTCCAAATCAAGGAAAGCTCCACACAGTAATGTCAGGTGATACTGGATCAAGACATTAAAGCCTCCAGGAACATAAAGACCAAGGCAGTGGATTGTAACAAATGCAGCAAGAGGACTGGCACTGGGGATCGCTGTGTACGTACCTGACATCAGGGTTGAACATCGCCAAACGCATGAGGTACAGGCTTGCACCAACCCCTCCAGATCCAATGATCACAAACAGGGGGATCAACTGGAAGAAGAACACAAAAAATTAAATATTATACTATGATATAGCAAAATAGTATTGATATATAGCACTGTTGACTGCAGCTATGGAGAACCAAAGAACAACCTTACAGACTTTGAGCCACAAATGCGTGGCCCTCTAAACCCCTGGCATAAGCTCCCTGTTTGTGGAACATCCCTGGGGTCATTGAGGCATCAGCAGCTAAGAGGCAGGTATGTAAAAAAGAGTCCTACATCCAGAAAAAACAAATCAAAAATTCCGTCATGGCACGTTTCTGAGAGACAGACATTCCCTTCACTGCCAAAACAGTCACTACTGTCTGTACACAAATTACAAACAAAAAACATGGGAGTGGGAGCGTGGGGGCAAACTGATGCGCAAGAAGAAAGGAAGGGCCACCTCCAGCCTTGCAGCACAAGCAAGGCCGCAGACACCGGAGGAAAAAAGGGGACTTGACCGTGTCTGCTCGGCCAGCTCCGGGCGCTCCAGGGACCCGACACGCACAGGGATGCCGAGAGACAGACGGGCGAGGAGGCGGCCGGGGGCACCGAGCGTCGGCAGAGGAGGGCGGGCGCGGGGCCGGGGCCTCGGGCTCAGGTACTCACGGCCGGGTGCTTCTTCGCGTGGGTGAGGATGACGCGTAACACCATGGCGGCGGTGGCGGTGCGGCGGTGGCGGTGCGATGGTGGCGGGCACGGGCGAGGATCTCACTNCGCCTGCGCCCGGGCTGCCCCGGCGGGCAGGGCGCGGGAGGCTCGGCCGCACGGCCTGAGGGCAGCGCGCCCGCCGCCGCCTCACAGATCGGGGCGGCCTGGAAGGGAGCTCAGGGGGTCATCTGGTCCAACCTCCCAGCACAAGCTGGGTCATCCCAGAGCACATGGCGCAGGATTGCACCTCGACCATTGTGGAATACCTCTCCTGAGAGAGACTCCACAACCTCTCTGGACAATGTTCCAGTGCGTGGTCAAGTGCACAGTAAAAAAGTTTTTCCTCGTATTCAGGTGGAACTTCCTGTGTATCAATTTTTGCCCGTTGCTTCATATAGAATTGCTGGCACTACCAAGGAGAGCGTGGCTCCATTCTCTTGACATCCCCCTGCTTTAGATATCTATAGATATCAATAAAGTCCCCTTTCAGTCGTGCCCTTTCAAGGCTGAATAGGCCCAGCTCCCCCAGCCTTTCCTCTTAAGAGAGATATTCCCCTAACTGTCCTTGTTAACCCTCCACAGGATCCATCCCAGGAGATACCTCTCTTGTACTGAGGAACCCAGAACTGGACACAGCATTCCAGGTGCAGCCTCACCAGGGCTGAGCAGAGGGGCAGGATCATCTTCCTCAACCTGCTCTTCCTGGTCTCCTTGGCCACATGGGCATGCTGCTGGCTCGTGGACAGCTCGTTGTCCAGCAGGACTTTTCTTGGTGCTGCTCTCACACTGCCTGAGAGCTGCTGCCACGGAGACGTGGGGCAGAGCCCGCCACGGCCTTCCCGAGAGGCGCCTGCCTGCTCCCTGTGCCATCGGGACCTGTTCCCTGTGCCATCAGGACCTGTTCCCTGTGCAATCAGGATCTGCTCCCTGTGCCATCAGGACCTGTTCCCTGTGCCATCAGGACCTGCTCCCTGTGC